>OY986044.1:21289317-21411817 GCA_963920215.1 Nineta flava
AAACAACTAATGTTACTCAGTAAGAATGCAACAGCCACAGTGGAGTATCTGTGGCCCAAGAAATAGAAGGGTACACGCTATAGTTAGAGAGAAATAATACACATATAAACAAGGTAAGCGGATTTTCTTATAAAAAGTACTTTGAAATAGTATTGAAGAAATAAATGCCAAGTACTATCTATATGTAGGAGAGCTATCAAACTGGAAGAGTGAAGAAGGAGTGGATGGAGAACAAGGGTTGCTTGTATTAGAAAAGGGTATTTATTATTTTTATACAGGATGAGAATAAAGTCTGCCCTCAAGTATCTTGAGAAATAGATGGGTGATTCTGGTTGTTAGAACTGTTACTTTTTTTTACTAACAATTTTCAAATTCTGTAAGCGAACTTTTTTAGTTTTTTTCACGCATATTTTCATTCTATTTTACAGTATAAATGAAAGTACAAAAGTAATTTGCCACAACTATAAAATATCGAAAAAAATGAAATAAATAAAAAAATTGAAAAAATTTATATTATACAAAAAAAAAAAACATAAATAAAACAAAAATTATAATTAATGATTAAAATAACTTTATTAATAACTGATTATATTTTTATTATTTTTTAACATGGTACTGACAGCCACGGTACTGATATTTTATATTTAAATAGTTACTATAATTTTTTGGTTATGAATTTCATAATATCCAACTAAAGTATAATTTAGGTTAGTATTAAATACAAAAATTTATCATTTATGATCAAAAAATTCAATGCTTAATTGAGTTTAATAATATCAGGGTAGTGACAAGTAAATTTATGACATACTTTTTTTAAAACTGAGAATATACATATAAAATTTCATAAACGTAGATCAAGCCGTCTCGAAGGAGTATAGCAACTTACATTGTGACACGATAATTTTATATATAGAGATACTTAAAATTTAGATTTTTTAAAACTTTGCTACTCTATGATTGGTCCATATTTCTATATATAATTATTATAAGTTATGTGTTCAAATTTAACCCACTTCCAGAAATGCTAGAAGGATGCGGTTTTTTGCATTCGACGCGAAATTTCTGAAACTTAAAGGAAACTTAAAGAATCTTAACAAAACATACCCAAAAATGGGAAAAACCAAAAATTTAATTTATGTGTTAAAATTTAAGCCACTTACAGAAATTTTAGAAGGATGCGATTTTTTGTAGATCGAAAAAATTCAATTTTCCCAACGAAACATCCGAAAAAATGGGAAAAAACAAAAAATTATGCTTATAATGATTTCTACATGGTGATCATAGACATAGGCAATCGACTTTGAAAATCGAATACGTTATTATGTTGATTGAACAATATGAATAAAAATTTCCATCCATTCTTAAGTTAGTCTGAATAAGAGGTCATTTATTCAAATAATTTATTTAGCTTCACCTGTCCCGGTGTCTGTAATAGAATCTTGAAAGTTAAATTTTACCCACTTCCTCTTATCCTACGAAGTTGAATTTTTACATTTTGGTTCAGTTCTGATGACTGCTGCAGTTCTTGAATGCAATTTTATTGTAAGCATAATCATAAAATTTGGTGTATCTATCTTAACATTGAAAAAATCGAAAAACGTTTAAGAAGTAACGTTGTAGAAAATTAGTTTTACTATAATTAGGTTTCTTTACATTTTTTTTATTTCTCTAATATTTACAGAGATGTTGACGGTCACCCGCCGCATAATGGTGATTTATAATT
This sequence comes from Nineta flava, assembly GCA_963920215.1. Classification (NCBI taxonomy): domain Eukaryota; kingdom Metazoa; phylum Arthropoda; class Insecta; order Neuroptera; family Chrysopidae; genus Nineta; species Nineta flava. The sequence continues at coordinate 21,291,041 of OY986044.1, forward strand.
TCAACATTGAGCCCTATGATATGGGTATCAAATTAAAGGTCTTGATGAGTGAAACACAGTAACTTAAGTGTCGTCATTATAAATCCAATATGGCGGCCGCCGCAAGATGGCGATTTATAATTTCCACAAAAATCCCTGTGATATGGGTATCAAATGAAAGGGCTCGATGAGCGAAACACAGTTAGGGTAAATTTATTCAAATATAGCGTTTTGTGCATAGCCTTCGGCTTTGTATATTTAAGACTCTAAGCAAAAAGTAGTTATACTCGATCAGAAAAGTAAAGTGTAAGAATGCAAAGTAAAATTTAATATATATATATATATATATATATATATATATATATATATATATATATATATATATATATATTCATTCTTACATTTTACTATTCTGATCGAATATCACTACTTTTTGCTTAGAGTCTTAAATATATAAGGGAATATGATCTTCTTATCCAATAACAAAAATAGTTGGAACAGAATCACATGGTGAACACAAGATTTAACATAAATGTAGAAAAGGACCGAGTTTTCGTGTAAAAACTTATAAAATAGTTTCTCCTGTAAAAGTGATGATACCCCATAAAAGAGCAGAGCTATTTACAAAGTAAATAGGGAAACTTAAATGTAAGAATGTAAGTGCAAAGTAAAATATAATAACAAAAAATTTTGTTGACAAAATTTTTTCGTTATTTTTTTCTTAGCATGTTTTTAAAATTTTATAACGCGGCAGGTTTTAACTTAAAATATTTGAATCCAAAGAAAACAAATTGTCGCGTTATAAAATTTTAAAAACGTACTAAGAGAAAAATTACGAAATAAATTTTTTCTTACATTTCACTTTATATAGATATATATAGCATTCTTACATTTCTAAGGCGGTACGAAGTTCTCCAGGTGATCTATATACTAGATCACCTGGCGAACTTCGTACCGCCTTAGAATTAATAAATGTTGTGTTTAGTGATTAGCCGAGTTTTTTTAACTTTTTTATTACATTAAAGTAAAAAAATAACACAACAGTTATGACAGACAAATGCCCGAAATAGCAACTTCACATAAAATACGATATTTTAAATTTCATTCATTTCACCTTTTCATTGTAAGCGAATTACCTCCAAAGGAAATGCAGCTATTGTTTTTGCACCAATGTAGGATTTTAATAAAAATTTCTTCAAATGTCCATCGATCTACCTATTAAATGTTCAAAATCACTATCGCTAAAATTTGTATATATGTATATTTATATATATATTTATATATATAAAATTTTGACTGTCGTTTCCATAGTAACTATAAACTATAATCGTTATACCGTTCTATTTTGGCTGTTAATAAATTTAATTTTTGCAAATATAATATCATTATATTTCATTATGATCAAACTAAAATTATGACCGCTAGAGAATTTTTGTATTCTAAGGAAATTCGCTAAGTTGACGCAGCTCCTGGGTAATGAATTTTTTAATTTTGCGATTCCATAATTACTTCTAACAAATCTACGGTTGAGTCATCAATGTTTGATAGGTAACTCACTGTTTAGTGTTGTCTGTTTGTCTAAATTATTTAATTCTTCTATTTCTTCCAAGTCTTCTAGGTTGGAAGTATTGGCCAGAAGCCTTTCTTTAAATTCTTTGGATTTTAAGTTAACCCTGTCCTTCTTTTTTTTTGCGTTTTATGTAATGTGTCGTTTCCAAGCCACAAATTTCACAATGATTAAAGTTTTGGGATATGATAATAATGGAGTCGCATTCAATGCAGCGAGTGTTGATGTTCATTGCCGAATGAAATATTAGTGTTATGTTTTTTATGCAGTGCTCACAAAAAACATTTGTTTGCAAAGCTCGTCGTGGCATCCATTGCCCACAATTGTGGCAATGTTTTCCCATACCGCTTATTTGATTTTGTAACAAACACACTTTTCTTATATAACAGAAACCAAAAATTTAAGCCAAAGCATTAAACGGCCTGTACAAATATTTTTTTTTTATATTTCTAAGCTACATAATGAATTCACAAAGCTTGAACAGTATTGCTTGGTATTGCTAAAAATAGGTATTGCTTGCTAAATTGCTTGCTAATCCCCTCATTCACAAAACTTTTTTAATTATAATAGGTTTTGTTACTGTCTAATAAACGCAATGTCACAGTGATAGATAAGGACAAACGAACGTTAGCAGCTTAACAGTTTATTCGGATTACCTTAGCTTTGACCTTAACAACACAATATTGGTTGAATGACATCTACGTGTAACCTCTAACCTTTTATTTAATCAACAATTTAAATTTAAAAAAATACTGGTAACTTATAATTTTTTATTGTTTCTAGCTAGACAATAAAATGAACCGCTCAAAATTATGTAATGTTCTCTTGTACAGAAAATCAAAATTGGTGACATACCAAAGCAGCGCCACCTACCGGGCCCAATTGTGTCCAATTCAAACCACCAAACCATCCAGGAACCCATTGAAATATACACACAAAATTTCATCCAAATCGGTCCAGCTGTTTAGGAGGAGTTAGGTAACAAACACACGTACAGAAGAATTATATATATTAAGATATATACATATATACATATATATATATATATATATATATATATATATATATATATATATATATATATATATATACATAATATATATTCATATATATGTATATATATATATATATATATATATACATAATATATATTCATATATATGTATATATATATATATATATATATACATAATATATATACATAATATATATTCATATATATGTATATATATATATATATATATATATATATATATATATATATATATATCATATATATAGAATATCGTTTTTGAAAAAAAGTACACCAGTAGGTTGTTCGGTTCGGAAAGGGCCATCTTTTTGGGTTCTTGATTTAAACGAAGACCATAGCCTATAGGGTACTGCAAATGGGAGCTAATATTTATTTTTTAAAGAATCGTATAGCTGAGTGAAAAGAAACATTAAAACTAAGAAATAAACTTTATTTTGGTGATCAACCATTTAGAGCCATTTAAAATAAAAAAACTTGTTACGCAGGAGCCGCGTCAACCTAGCGAATTTCCTTAGAATAGATAAAGTACTCTCGTACTCTCTAGCGGCCACAAGTATAGTCTATTCAAAATGAAATGTCGTCTCTGATTATTAATAAATGGCATAGGTCAAGTGGAATGAGGGCATAGAGAAAGAAGAAATCACAAAATGTAAAATATCTCTCTTAATATTAGAACACTCGAAAAATGTATGAGGAGTAAAGTTGTAGAAAATCAAGTTTGCTACAATTCGTTACCTTACCTTTTTCCCAAACTCTAATAAAATTTCAAATTCGCCCCTTTTACCTAGATCAGTTTTTTTGTATTATAAATACGTATTTCAACTACAAAGTAGTCATCATCATCTTTGGAATAAATATTTTACATTTTTACATTTTTTATTTTAGTGTTTTAAATATTTTACACCTTATTTTTAGAAATTTTATCGATTTCTATTGACCAAAAGTCACAACCCATGGTAAATTTTTCCTAAGATTTTATTTTACTCATAAATTTCAATCTTTGAAAGTTAATTTTGGCGAATTTCCTCCAAAGGAAATGCAGCTATCGTAAATATCATAAATTTTAACGATAGTGATTTTTATCATCTAGTATGTAGGATCGATGAACATTTGAAGAAATTTTTACGAAATGCCATCATGGGTACAAAAACGATAGCTGCATTTCCTTTGGAGGAAATTCGCCAAAATTAACTTTCAAAGATTGAAATTTATGAGTAAAATAAAATCTTAGGAAAAATTTACCATGAGTTGTGACTTTTGGTCAATAAAAATCGATAAAATTTCTAAAACACTAAAATAAAAAATGTAAAAATGTAAAATATTTATTCCAAAGATGAGTCCTCTAATTTAATAACATTTAATAACTTGCGCTACTCAAAATAACATTTCCCACGCTAATAGCATAATAAAAATGTTTTTTACTACTTTAGATAATAATGGGGTATGGTTTAGCAGGTTATTAAATTCTCAACAAAAACAAGAGTTTAATCTCTACAAAAACAAGATCGAGGCGTACGATCGAAAAATTTCAAATGACAATAGTGTTGGAAACTCAATATCTTCTTCTTAAAACTGAATCTTAAATACTACTTTTGTAGAGTTTGTATTTTATGTCCAGCCTGTATATACTGTTGGTACTATATGTTTGAAAGTATTCACATAACTGTTTCTTGTAAGGTTTCCAGAGACGTGCGTTGTGGAATGTTTTTCTATAAAATTCTTCTCCATCATTTTCCATAGATATGAATGTTCTTTGGTTCATTGTTTGTTTGAGGAAAAGATGTATATTGATTAAACGCAAGTATATGTATGGAGTGTTTGTTTCGATGTATTTATCTGTGTATGTTTGTATGTATGTCTATAAGCATTGAACACACAAAAGACTGACAGTTTTGGCATACAAGAGATTAGTTACTTGATCGTACCCACTAAACTTGTACATGAATTTCTTTAGTTTTAATACCATTTATTGCATGTTTAAAACTTTTCATTTTGTAATATTTATTTAATGTACACAATGTGTCAAATATGTGATTATAAGTTTCTTTGGTGTAAGTAATAAACATTGAATATATATGGTAAATTTGCTGTTAGGCATCATATACATCTATCAGAATAAGGAAGCATATCGATTGAATAGATATTTTCCGTGATGTTTGTTATAAAAAATAAAATAAGTTGTAGAATATTGTTGACGAAAAATCTCGATACAAGGCATCTTAATAATTTTGCTACGTCTTTACCAAAATTTCCTCTCATTTCATTTCTAATATATATATATATATATATATATATATATATATATATATATATATATATATATATATATATATATATATATATATATATATATATATATATCACTCTACGGGAAAGGATTTTAGACCTTTGTCATCGTTTCTACTAAAGACAATGGAAAGACTAATAGGATTTCATTTAACTCAAGTAGCACTGTCGAGAAATCCACTTCGTGCCAACCAGCACACGTATCAGGTGGAAAAATCCTATGAATCAGCCCTCCACAACCTAATATACAGGATTGAGGAGATATTCGCAAGGAAACAAAGTATCTTGTGCGTGTTTCTTGACATTGACAATACCTCTTTTAAAATGCATCTTTAATTCTGCAAGTCAGCACGGAGTAGAACAGTCCTTTTGCATATGGATAAACTTTATGTTGATAGGTAGAAGAATAGAAACTTCCCTTCTTGGTAAGTCTGTCAGTGTGAGAGCCACCAAAGAATGTTCACAGGGTGGTGTCTTATCCCCACTATTGTGGAGTTTGACAGTGAACAGCTTGCTGACGAGCCTCAACCAAGAAAGATACTATACACAGGAATATGCGGACGACATTGGAATACAACACAAATAAGAGCAATTCTTCCCTCATGCTTTGTAAAATAACATGTGGAAAGATATGGGATCTAAAACCCAAAATGATCGACTGGCTGTACACAACAGTAGTAAGGCCAATCATAATCTATGCTGCTCTAGCGTGGTGGCCAAAGGTTAATCAAATAACAGCATGCACAAAGCTATTCAAGATCTAAAGACTGGCTTGTTACTGCATTACTAGATCCATGAGCAGTACACCCTCAGCTACCATGGAAATCACACTAGGGCTGACTCCGCTAAACATTATAATAATAGCTAAAGTGAGATCCAAAAACTTTATTCTGGATCTCACTTTTATTTTTTATTTTGTATACCTATGTGTTATATATTTCGTATAATTTGTGAATTCAAAAATATTTTTATAGTTTCAGGTTTTTCCAATATTATTGATCTCATGCACAAAATGTTATGGTAAGCACCTGAAAATGTTAAATAAAGTGATTTTACGAAAATTTCAAATATTAAATAATATAATAATATAAAATCACTTTATTTAACATTTTCATGAAAGAATGAAAGAATGATGCTACTAAAATTAAATAGTGGAACAGTCAAAACAAATATTATCCAAGTGTTTGCACCAACTGCTGATTGTACTGACGAAGAATGCAAAAATTTTATGGTAAATTAGAAGAAATATGTTATACAAACAAAACTTAAGATAGAACAATTATAATGGGAGATTTTAATGATAAAGTGGGAAAATTAGGACTTGGCGATAGAAATAAAAGAGGTGATAAACTGGTGAAATTTTTTCAAAGAGCACGATTTGATTGTAATGAATACGAGGTTCGATTTACCAGAAAGAAAACTTTATACATGGAAATCTCCTAGGGATAAAACAGATCAAATAGTACAGAACCAATAGATTACATTCTAGTTAACAAACGTTTTTGTAACAATATAATGAGTGTGAAAACAAGCCCGGATCTCGATATTGATTCAGATCACGTTCCAGTTATAGCAAAAATGAAATATAAATTAAAGAAGTTAAAACCGAAAAAACCAAGGAATAGATTAAATATACGTCCCCTTCAAGACGAAATTCACAAAGAACAGTATCGGGAAAAAACTAAGGATTTGGTACAACCGGAACAGACGAGGTTATCGGGTATGAAACAACGGAAACAAAGCAGGAATGTATGAAACAAGAAATACTTTTATTGATGAAAAAAGAAAGGAATACAAGGAAGTGAACGGAAAGAAGTATACAGAAATTAATAAATTGATAAAATTAAAAATTAATGAGGCAAAAGGGGTATGGATTCAGAATATAAAAAAATTGAGGAATACAATGCCAGACATGGCATGCATAAAGTACACCAAAAAGTAAAGAACCTCTGTAAACTGGACAAAAAAAGTATAAATCTGCATTGTCAATAAAGATAAAGAAATTATAATGGAAGGTGAGAAAATAAAGCAAAGATAGGAAGTGTATATAACCGAGCTATTTGATGACACAAGGCATGAACTTTATCCATCGGAATATACCAATAATAGGACAGAAGATCAATTCTTCATAATGGCACACTTAAATCATGCACTCGAAACATTACCTGAAAATAAATGTCCTGATGAAAATGGCCTGTACGGAGAATTGTTTAAATATGCAAATGATGGATTAAAAAAGTACATACTTCAAATGTTCAACCACAGTTACGAAAATACAGTCTTGCCTAATGACTTTTTAAAATCAATATTTATCACCCTTCCCAAACAAAATAAGGCTATAGAATGTGAAGACCACAGAACCATAAGTCTAACAAGCCATGCCCTAAAAATTCTTTAAAAAATTATTCTACATCGTATTACACCATAATCAAAAAATTATCTTAGTCGCTATCAAATGGATTTGACAGAGGGAATGGGAACTTGGGAAGCAATCCGCAGTCTAGGCATATTAATAGAAAGGGCTTTAGAATATGGGCAAACAGTTTACACTTGTTTTATAGACTATCAAAAGGCCTTTGATAAACTAAAACAGGAAATTCTGATGGAATTATTGGATAAAATTATAACAGATAAAAAAACAACTAGTTTAATCAAACTTGTTTACTGGAATCAATCAGCAGCTGTTCGTACTGATAACGGACTTACCAAATGGGTCAAAATAAAACGTAGTGTTAGGCAAGGATATGTATTGTCACTATAACCTATATGCGCAAAAAATTATGGAAGAATTAAGTGATATAAACGAAGGCATTAAAGTTGACGGACACATTATTAATAATATTAGGTACGCGGATGACACCGTCTAGATAGTAAATAGTGAAGAAGCTCTGCAGGTTTTGGTAAACAAAGTTTGTCAGGCGAGTGTGAATGCAGGTTTAAGGCTAAACGTTAAAAAAACTGTTTGTATGGTGTTCAATAAAGGAAAAAAGAATGAAAAAAAAGGTTTAAAATGTGAAAATACAAATATTTAACAAGTGAGAAGAGTAAAGTGCCTCGGTAAGATAATAGACAGTGATATGGAAAGTGCAGCGGAAATTAAACAAAGAATAGGCCAAGCTAAATCCATATTTAATAAACTAATAAGATTCTTAGTGAACAATAAACTAAACAAGTGTTTAAACTCCAAATATTAAAATGTTACGTGTGGTCTGTGCTTTTATATTGATGTGAAACTTCTGTGCTCCAAATACTTTTGAAATGTGGGGTTACCGCAAAATTTTGAAAGTGAAATGGACTGACAAAACTAGAAATGAAGATGTGCTAAACAAATTAAAAGTTAAGAAATCACTGGTCAGAACCACAAAAATGAGACAAACGGCGTATTTCGGGCATTTAATCCATGGAAAAAATTACGAGCTACACAGAGTAATCCTACTGGGTCAAGTAAGAGGTACAAAATAATTCAAATGGATAGATAATATAAAAGCATGGACAAATTTGAATTTGGAAAATTTAATAAGATATGCTAGGGATAAAAATAGATGGAAGAATTTGGTCTCTGACGTTCCTTAAATGGAATAAGGACAATAGATCAACAACAATATATATATATATATATATATATATACATATTATGACGGTACGGAATCAACGAGGTGATGCCTGGACGATAAATTGTGGCGATACGAAAAAATTAAATTTATGTTGGGCGCCAGGTTTTTACAGAGTACCACTCACGATTACGCTACGGCAGCTCGTCAACCTTTAATCTGGGTGGCAGGTTAGAAAGGTGGTCACTCGTCTGATTATGGCTTATCGATACGAATTCGAAAAAAAAAAAAAATTTACAACAGAATTACGAAACAAAAAAATAAATTATTTATACACGCCAACAAAAAGAGAAAATTAAATATTTAACAATAACAAAAAAAATATACTATGTTCGAATTTAACAATAAAAAATTAACAATAAAAACAAACTTAGCTACGGTACCCGAACGTGTTTACGTGAATCGAAAAAAAAACTCAAAAACCGTATTTTGAGAGCAACATGGGAGAGCCACATGGTGGTACAAACAATTCGCTATACAATATCCTATATTACATCTATTTATTATCTGTTTACCTTTACAGATTCAGGGTCAAATATATCATCTAACAGGTTCCTTATTGCGAACGCGGGATAGTGACTGCAAAAAATTTATTTTATGGGCGATTCAGCAAGACAAGTCGATCAGCACACAACAATTCGGTGAAAAGGCCAATTGTGAAACAACTCCAAATGTTTTTCCATCAGCACAACGAATGCTTACATTTTTCACGACCGCATTAGACCGCATGTCATCAAACCCCAACACGTTAAATATATATATGTATATATACATATATATATATATATATATATATATATACATATGTATATATATATATATATATATATAAATATATATATATATATATATATATATATATTTAACGTGTTGGGGTTGAAAATAACTAACCATCAGTTATTACAAGGTTTCAATACCTGATTAATAAATAATAATTAATACAAATAATAATTAACAATAATTAATTAACAATATACCTGTAATTTCAATACAGTTCTCATACAATGTTTTTTAACACAACACGTTTCTAATCTTCAATCTTATTTTGTCTTTATGTTTATGAGGTTATGATTGACGCACTGACTATACACATTAGGAATCATTCAATCGCTCAACACACTGTCTGACATATATTAGAGACCGTTCACCAATATGTCCAGCATTCCATGTGACGTATGTTACACCTACACCCTCTTCAGCCATTTTTATAGATTAAAAATTGTATATCAATTAAACCTTTGATTAACATGAGTATTACCATTGTATATTATTTTTTGAAACAAGACTGTTCTTATGATAAATATTATTTTCTTTAATTTTTCGACCTGTATTCAATTTGTATGTGTTATTCGACAAAACTTCTATGATTCTATAAGGATCTTCCTTTAGTTTATCCAACGTTTTTTACTATTCAGTTCATTACATAACTTTACGTACACTGGATTGCATTGAACTCGCTCTTTTTTCTATAAAAGTTTGTATTTTCTTTGGCTAAAACACGTGCCTCATCAAAGGGTATTTTATCAATCTTAATCGGTGAGAGCTGTGTGTTACCTTTACAAATAGAAGATAATTCGGACTAAATTTTGTTACTCAGTGGATTGAATTATTGTGTTCTTCCACTATCTCTTTAATTAATGTGGACCATGATACACATTAATTAAAAATAGAAGATAATTCGGACTAAATTTTGTTACTCAGTGGATTGAATTATTGTGTTCTTCCACTATCTCTTTAATTAATGTGGACCATGATTTTGATTCATTTTCTAAATTTAATTAGCATCTCAGTGAGTTAATCAATGTTTGATTAACTCTCTCAACTAAACCATTCGATTCCGGATGATCGACTGTAGTATAGACGTATTTGATGTATTTATCTTTCAAACATTTTTTCAATTCTTTTGAAGTTAAACCACTGTATTGATCCATTAACAAGGTTTCTATTTTCCCATCTTTCATAACCAAATTCACTAATTTCTTGAACTCGTTAATTGTTTGGTTCGTGGATGTAGTAAACCAAATATATCTGCTTAAATGATATATGCCATTATGTAAGAATTACTTAGTTGATTTGGAATGTAGACCTCCAACTGTGTCAATGGATACAAATTGAAAACGTTTATCTTGTACGTCGAAATATGATACGAAGCCTAATTTACGTTTTTGTCTTGGTTTGTTCATTTAACAAACACTACACTTATCACAAAATTAATTATTTAATTAATTAATTTTTTTGAAATAATAATAATCTTTATCGTGAGTTTAATTTTTGAAATTCCTGCATGTCCAAATTGTTCCTGAACTCTTTTGATTAGCTCTGTAGCGTCATCCTCTGGTAAGTATATTTTTAGCTTCTTTTTTTTTTGAAGAAACAATATATTTTCTTTCTCTTTAAAGTTGAAAATTTTTTTTGATTGTCATTAATTGATTTCTGTTTCTCAATCAGATCATTAACTTTAATTAGATTTGTTGTTTCAAATATCTCCGCATCTGTGTTAAATCCACTTCTTTATTGTCCTTTCCTTTTCTGTATATTACAATTAGATTGTATTGTGATAATTTATTTACTAAATCACCTAGTGGTGTAACCGGAGTTGGTTTTAATTTCAAATTTTCAAGAGGACGATGATCAGTGTACATAGTAAATTTATTATTATGTACATAATAATGCCAGTTGATGGTTACTATGTAAATAGCTAATAATTATAAATATATGACGCCACGTTTGATTTGTGCTGCATTTACTCTACACGAAAAATATCCGACAGGCATTAAGTCTCCATTTTTTTGTTTTTGTTTTATTACTGCACCTAGACCATTTTCACTCGCATCTATCATGTTACACTCATTGGCATATGAAGAGGTACTACTTTTTTTGTACAGTTTTCAATATATTTATGATAATGGTTAATCTTGTCTAGTAGTTGCCTTACGTTCTTTTTGGTCTTAGGAACCGGAAATTGTTTTATTGACTAAATATTATAATTTTATGACCCAGTATACAATCTCGTTTTTGAAAAATTAGCATTTCCATAATTTTAATTTTAAATTAAAAAAATTCTTTTTTTCCTTCAGCGCTTTTATTACAGACTTAACATGTTCCAAGTGATTTTCATACGATTTTGAGTAAATATAAATATGTGAGCACATCATCAATATAATTTACTGAAAATTCTTGTAAGCAGTTGTGTCTTAATATTGAATTTAATGTCCGTTGATCTATGGCTGGACTTGTCTTCAGCCCAAATGATAAAACTTCCCACTGAATTTATTTCTCATTCATTGTAAAAAATGCTGTATACTTGCGATGACCTAATTGACCAAAACGCCGAGTTTATTTCTAAAGCTGTAAAATATTTACAATCTGGTAATATGTCCTTTATATTCGAACATCTTGAAAAGGGATGACTTGGGACATATGGACATATTGGTGAACGGTCTCTTATATATGCCAGATAGTGTGTGGAACGTTTGAATGATTCCTAAAGTGTATAGTCAATGTATCAATCATAACCTCATAAACATAAAGACATAATAAGACTGAATATTAGGAACGTGCTGTGTTAAAAAACATTGTATGAGAACTATATTCAAATTATTTAACGTGTTGGGGTTGTAAATAAATAACCATCAGAAATTGCAAGGTTTAAATACCTGTTTAATAAAAAATAATTAATACAAGAATGATTAACAATTATTAGTTAAAAATACACCTGTATTTGGTTTTCATACAGTTTTCATACAACGTTTTCATACAACGTTTTTTTAACACGACACGATTCTAATCTTCAATCCTTTTTTGTCCTAATGTTTATGAGCTTATGATTGATACACTGACTATAGAATTTAGGAATCTTTCAATCGTTCAACACATTGTCTGAAATATATTAGAGACCATTCGCCAATATGTCCAACATCCCATGTGACGTATGTTACATTAAATATATATATATATATATATATATATATATATATATATATATATATATATATATATATTTACAAAAAAAACGAACAAAAAACACAAAATTTGTTTACAAAAAAACGAAACCCTCCTCCAATAGAGGATCTAAAAAAATCTGCTATGCACTAAATGTACTAAAAAGCACTAAAAGACAAACACTAAAAGACAATGCACTAAAAAGTAAAAAATTATTGCGTTATTTATATGCTTCAATTTACTTATAAATATCCCTTTTTTCAAATGAAATATTTTTATTTTTGGGGTTGGTGCTAAAAATATAAAATATCTCTCCTAACATTCAAAAAATATAAAAATGTATAAGGACTAAAGTTGTAGAAAATTTATTTTAAATTTAACAATCAATTTTAATTCGTAAATATATCTGTTAATGTTAGGGTAACAGAAAAAATGATTAATATAAAAATAATAGTAAAATTAATTATCTAACTTTACTTTTTAGACATTTATCGATTTTTCCAACATTAAGAAAGATATACCAAATTTTGTTTTCCTTCTACATACCCAATTTTATTCGGATTAAACTTGTGACCGCCAGAGCACAAGTATTACAGACACATATATACATACATATATATATATATATATACATAACAGTGATGCTTACGACCATTGGCATTTCTCCCACAAATCCACTACTTTAATATTAATAAAAAAATATTGTAATACAATATTTTTTTATTACTATTAAAAAAAAAATATTTATTGTAATACAATATTTTTTTATTAATATTAAAGTTTTGTGGATTTGTGGGAGAAATGCCAATGGTCGTAAGCATCACTGTTTAATTGTAAGTATAAATTGTTAAGAGAGCGGTTTCTGTTAGATAAGAAAAGTGTATTTGTACAGAAACAAATAAGCGGTATGGGAAAACATTGCCACAATCGTGGCCAATGGATGCCGCGATAAGTTTTGCAAAAAAATGTTTCTTGTGAGCATTACAATAAAAAAATAAAACTAAGATTTAATTCAGCAATGAACATCAACACTCGCTGCATTGAATGCGACTCCATTATTATCATATCCCAAAACCTAATCATTGTGAAATTTGTGGATTGGAAACGACACATTACATAGAACGCAAAAAAAAGGAAGGAAAGGGCTAACTTAAAATCCAAAGAATTTAAAGAAAAGCTTCTTGCCAATACTTCCAACATAGAAGACTTGGAAGAAATAGCAGAATTAAATAATTAAAAAATTGATGACTCAACCGTAGATTCGTTAGAAGTAATTATGGAATCGCAAAATTAAAAAAATTAAAATGTTAAATTAAAAATATCGTATTTAATGTGAAGCTGCTATTCCGTGCATTTGTCCCTCATTATTGTTGTGTTTTTTTTTTTTTACTTTAATGTAGCAAAAAAGTTAATATAACTCGGCTAATAACTAAACACAACATTTATTATTTCTAAGGCGGTATGAAGTTCACCGGGTCTGCTAGTATAATATATAGATATATATAATATATATATAATATATATATATATATATATGTATATATATATATATATATATATATATATATATATATATATATAAATTTTAGAGACAGTAATTTTCGACATTCACTAGGTAGGATGGATGGACATTTGAAGAAGTTTTTGCGAAAATTTTGACTTTGGTACGAGACAAATAGCTCTATTAGAATTTCGCTAAAAATAGAACCGCAATATAAGCTTTCACCTCCCAGTTCACTCACAGCGGAAAGATGGTTGAATTAGACTCTAGAATGGGGCATATACCGCCACAGAAACCCATATTGAGAAAATTTTAATTTTTTTAATTTGGTATGTCGAAAAATTGATAAATAATACGTTGTCAAATACGAACTGTTAATATTAAGGTTAAAGGCTTCCACATCTCAATTTTCCAAACTTTTGACTTAAGTCAAAAATTGTATATGTTGCTTATAAATAAACATCTAGCAATATCCGATACATATTTTTATAGGGAATTAAGCGCTCTGCAAAGAAAGTTCACATATTTTTCATTGACCCAACCATTTAAATAATACTGAAATTCTAAATTTGAAAATTTTATAAAAAAACTTTTTTTCATCTTACAATTTTCTAGAATGAATATTTCAATTAAAAAAGAGGAAGATGTTTTTCAGGGCACACGTTAAAGGACAGACAGTTAATGTCGTTCAGATAATAAGCCATTCGACTACGACCTCCTTACATAATAAATGTATGCCAATTCAATTACACCCAATAGATTGATCCATTTCTTAACACATCAAGGATCTCTTCATTTTGTATTACAATTAGGGAATACATTTCACGTAGTATCCCATTATTTTTACAAAACAAAATATTCATGTTCACATTTACCAAATCACCAATCGAAGTGCAAGAGATTTTGAGAGTGGCTTTAAAAACAATTCAATCAATCATTAAATGAACCAATTCAGAGTTATTTTGAAAAATCTAATTTGTTATGATTATAATATTTGAAACTTTTACGGAAGTATACTGATACTATCCCTTATGACGCTGTCAAAAAATCCATATCAATAAATCCTTAGCAAATAAATTTTTAGTAAACATAAATTTACAAATAGCAATACATTTAATGGATAAAGCATTCGTCTCTATTGAAGATATTTTACCAAAAGCACAAATGTATGAATGTAGATTTAAAGAATTAAATTTATTAAAAACACATAATACATGAGAAAAATATTGCAAAACATTCAAAAATAAAAGTCACAATACTATCGATTATCGTAGAAAACAAATTCAGATAAACGAAGCCGATTCATCTATAGCACGGTATTGCGCTGGGCGGAGTTTAAGAGGGTATGGCTTTGCGTTCTGACAATGACTATATACTAAAGGAAATACTAGAGCCAAAATTGACCATTTGTAACATTTGAACGAAAAGAGCTAAAGTGCTGAGTTTTCGAATGTAGCAAGATTACGGAATTATAAGATAAATCCTCTTTTCGCTCAACGTTATGAAATAAATAGTTAAAAAGATATTTAACTTTAAAAACCCAAAAATCATGAACATGTCATAGATTTTCTCTTGGCAGGACATTAATTCCAGGGCCTACACCAAAAGTACGTTAAACATACAGTTAGTTCTAGTACCCAAACCGAAAGAAAAATTATAAAACTCCGAAATTTCTATCCCGAAATCGAAAATATTTGTATATTTTGTTTTGATATATTTAACATTATAAATGCGAATAGTAATATACTCCTCAACAATGCTTTGTGATTGGTTCATGTTAATTCCTATTAATGGAGCTTAATAGTCGTCTTAGCATAAATACAAAACTCAACATTACTGAAATGTGTTTTGAATCTAGTAATTTATCGAGGTATCACCCCTCAAACCCAAATGTAGATGAACATCATTCTAAACATAAGTCAAAACTTTATGTCCGCACAATGAATGTTCGGTCGTTAAGCAATGATAACAAATCAACAGAGTTTGAACTAGCAATCAGCTAAATAAAATGGGATATAATCGGACTATGTGAGGTCAGAAGGAAGGGCTTTCAAATACTAAATAAAAACAACTATCTGTTCTGCTACTATGGAATTAACAAACGTTATCTTGGAGTTGGATTCTACATCAATAAAGATTGGAAAGAAAAAGAATGTGAATTCAAAGGAATCACTGAAAGAATTGCCATACTAAAAATGTACTAAAAATTGAATTATCGATTACCAATATAGCAACTTTCATACAAGTTCATGCTCCAACTGAAAGTTCCACCGATAGTGAAAGTGAAAACTTTTACAATGTTGTTCATGAAATAATTGTAAATGACCATTCTTCGTTATTGTTTGTAATGGGTGATTTTAACGCGAAGAGTGGTCATAGACAATTGGGAGAAGAAGCAATACTGGGGCCTTACGGGTGCGGAAATTGATATAGTAGAGGTGAAATGTTAATAGAATTTGCACAAGAGCATGAACTAAAAATATGCAACTCTCTTTTCAACACAAAACCAGATAGGAGATGGACATGGCTATCACCCGACGGCAAAACTAAGAATGAAATTGTTTTTTTTCTTTTTAAAGACATGAAAATTGGAAAATATAGAATTTCTTAAATTGTTTCGAGTTTCATTCCGACCATAGGCTAATTCGATGTACAATTGCAAATAAACTGGTCAAGAAGAAAAGGACACAGTTTCATTCCTCAATTAAAGCTACAATATCTGAAGAAAATACTCAAGAATACCGAAATGAACTTAACAAAGCATTTTCCAATTACAAAAAAAACTTCAAAGATTCAGTCCAACAACAATACAATTTTCTAGAAGCTTCTATTCAATAACTGAGTAGAGATACTTTAAACAAACATATTCCCGACAATAAGCAACTGAAAAACTGTCCTCAAAAACTCGCGAGCTTATTAAAAATAGACAAGAAGCGTTAAGAGCTAATGCTCCAAAAAATCAACTAACTGAGCTGAACCGAAAGATTAGAAAACACATAAGAAAAGATCGACGGTATGCTAACACTATTCACATAGCTCAAATTTTAGAAAGTACAGGCTCTACTAAAAAAATAGGAAAATTATGCCGGAAAGGACAGACTTGGATTCCCATGGCCCAAGACATAGAAGGTTATACTCAATATAATAGATCGAAAATAATAGATATATTTACAAACTTCTACAAAATATTATACAATAATTCAACAAGTGGGGAAACTAGTTTCAAAAAATTTCGATTTAGTGCGGTCAATTTTAAAAGATGAAGTTAGAGCAGCGATTAGACGTTTAAAAAACGGAAAAAGTGCTGGTTCAGACAACATTAGTAATGAAAGCTTAAAATATGGTGTGGAGGTCATTGTTGATGTGTTAACTGATATTTTTAATGAAATCGTTAAAACAGAGGGCATTCCAAATCAGTGGTGTAAATCAATAATATGCTTGCTATATAAAAAAGGTAATGCCCATTAGAAGACATTATATTATCGAATGATAATTAGTGAGAACTCTAGGTTTTTGAAATAAAATTTCAAATTCGTCCAATTTACCTCGATCAGTTTTTTGTATTATAAATACGTATTTCGACTACAATGTAGTCATCATCAGTATAAATTAGCTAGTCGTAATTTACTCTTTGACAATTAGAAATAGATAAAAAGTCGAGATCAATAGACAAAAATAAAAATGAATAGAAAATTAACTGAATTCAATATACTAGATTTAAAATATAATAAATTTTAAAATATGTTGAAATTACTCTTGTTAAAATTTTTTCACATTTATTCCTGTTAACTTTACTCTTATTAAAATTACTCTTATATTATCTCAGGATATGTTACTTGTTGCTAATTTGGTGACCATTTCACGTGAAATGGTCACAATAAAACAATTTACACTGAATAAAATAAAACAATTTACATCTTGCTTATCGACTTTTATAAAGCCATTGATAGTGTGAATCATCTTTCTGTTTGGCGGTCCATAAAAGCTGCACGTGTTCATAACAAATACATAAATGTTATTAAAAAAGTTTACGAGCAAAGTTCCGTACAGATAAAGTTGGAAAAATTAGGACCAGCTTTCCTTTCCCAATACTTAGAGGTGTAAAACAAGGAGATCTGTTGTCCCCAAAATTGTTTAACGCAGTAATCGAAAGCGTTTTCAACGATCTTAACTGGAATCTTTTTGGAATATAGATTAACGGAGTCAAGTTATCACATCTTCGCTTTGCAGACGATATTGTTTGCAGCGATATCACATCTACGCTTTACAGCCTTTTGTCTTGGTGTCAAAAGGCTGGATAAATTGAGATGCTCTTTCATACGTTCTAAAACGAAAATAAAAGATGTAACCTTCACCATTAAATAACTGAAATGGCATTGAGCTGGGCACGTAGCATAAATAAGAGACAATCGCTGGATATTGCACTTCACCGTGTGAATACCATACGAGTCAACTCGAAAAAGAGGTTGACCCCTAACAAGATGGCGTGACAAATTTATAAAATATGCAGATGCACAATGGTCTACAAAAGCTAAAAGCAGAAACTCATGGGTTTCATTGGGGGAGGCCTTTTCCAACAAGTGGGCTAAATTAGGGCTATATTATTATTTTTATTATTAATTTATCGAGGTAATACCCAAAAATTCAATTATTCAGTAAAAAAAATGTTTGTAAATTAATTTCGTGATCATTTCGTTGGATTGAATAAACAAACATCAACTTAAATAATAGATTTCAAACATATTAGATTTATTTAAAAATTTAGTTTTTTCTTTAGAATTCTTGAAAAAATAAGGACCAAGTTTTAGTATAATAATTGGTACTTAAAAAGTGACGATATGGGATGTAGGTCCGAGTTATTTACCATGTGTGAGAAAATGAATGTAAACTTATTATGTAAATTTTTCCATCTATATTAATGCAATCAAATTTTTTCTAATAGCCATTCTAATTTAAAAAAGGTGCATAATGTAAATATCGCGGCCATACAATCGAAGAATGCCGTAAAAAAAGAAATAAGGATACTTTTTGGGTACAGCCTCCGCCTCGAACACAAAATCAAATTCTAAATGACACAAACTTAGAAACTTCTTGAAACTCAAATTAATCGAACCTGGAAGGCACAGATTTGGATCTACAAGGAGCCCAATTTACAACATTACCAATCAATGTATCAGATTAACTAAACTAAATTTTTCAATCAATATCTAAACATGATTATCGATTAGGTCTATATACTTGAAAGATAAAACATATATTTTCAGTTGAAATTGCTTTTTTTCCATTGGGAATAGTTTGGGAAGATTTAGGAATATCATTTTATTATTTAGGACTAATTAACTATCGAGTAATTCATTAATCATTTTTCATTGTATAGTTGCCAGGTTATAAATTAAATCAACATTATTTTTACGTTATTTGACAGTAATTTATTTGGGAATCACGTTAAACACGGTTTTAGCATTTGGGACAGTATTATTAATTAATTACACCTATTTTTTGGTTCGTTATTATAATCAACAGTGCACCTGACAGTTGACGTCATTGACTGGTATATGGCGGCAAAATTAAAACGTTGTTCCAGTGAAAATAATTTATTTATTTATCTATTCATATAAATGTTATTAATTGGTATCTTCTATAGCTATGTAATTAACATCAATTTTAATAAATTGTGTCACATGCAATCGCGTTTAAAATTACCTACTTAATTTATTTTCGTTTTAATTCTGAAGGTTATAAGATAATAACAATATATTTTTGCATAACATTATGAGCTAATCATACAAAATTCTTGACATCCGATTTTTGCTTCAATATATCTGGAGACAAATTCAAACATAGATGGTTAAAGCTTTAAGCATATATAGGAGTATTTTACACGGCTGACTGTTGTTGATTAAATAGATATGGTTTCATAAGTTTTTTTATTGCAGAAATTATTAATTAAAATTTTCATATCAACTATTTTTATCTAAATTTCTATTTTTCGTGCTTTTGCTTACAGACTGTGTTGGAAAGCATTTCCAATAGAGAATCAATGTTAAATATTATTTATTACTGACTGGCCGTGTGGTTACTGTACAGAGTCAGTCAGTACACATGCAATGAGAGTCATCTCATACATACAAACATCTGGATAGCGTATAGGCATACTGTATGGTAGTTTGTTTGTCATTTAAGAGTGTGTACTGACTCATTGACTGTGTGTACTATGGACTGACTCATTTAAGAGTGTGTACTCATTACATGTGTACTGACGGACTCCGCACAGTAACCACACGGCCTGCCAGTAATAAATAATATTTAACATTTCTCTATTGGAAAAGCATTCCAACACAGTCTGTATATTCGACTAATCCCAGGTAGTATAAACAAATTTGTTAACCTGATTGGTTATTTTCATTTAACAAGTAATAATTGTTGCTTAAAATTTAACTTGTACTGCTTTTGAGCTCAACGAACTAGAATATGCCAATACTTTTGAATCATTTCAATACTTTATGTGTCAATACTTTTGAATAATTTATTGATAATCAAAATCGCACGAAAATGTAATTCTATACATTAAGCAAAATTTATGTGAAACTGTTAATAAGCTACCAATCAATTTCGAATACACCACTTTAAAATTAAGAGAAATAAGTTTTCATTATTTACCAAGGATGCTTCTGTCTATTTTCTTATGGGTAAGATACGCAGGTGGAAACTATAGATATTTGAAAGTAATTTACTCATAAAATAATCAATTATTACTAAAGAGCAACTCGTACTAATATTTAACAATCAAATGAATAAACTATTTTAACTGGAGCAACATTTGAATTTTGCATATACTAGTCAAGTACGTCAGCTGTCAGATGTAATGTTGATTATAAAAACGAAACAAAAGGTGTAATTAATTAATTATACTGTCCCAAATGCGAAAACCTTGTTTAAAATGATTCCCAAATAAAATATTATCAAATAACGTAAAAATAATGTTGATTTTTTTTCTAACCTGCTAACTACTAACTGCTAACTGCTAGCGTTGAAAAAAGATCAATTATTTACTCGATAATTAATTAGTCCTAAATAATAAAATTATATTCCTAAATGTTCCCAAATGATTCCCAATAGAATAAAAGCAACTTCAACTAAAAATAAATTTTTTATCTGTGAGGTATATATAATATAAACTTGTAATTGATACAGGCGCATCTGTGTCACTTGTACTATTATTATTAATATTGTCATTTCTATTGTTAGATAGATAGATATTAAAGGCTGCACTGGACGGGCTAAACTTCGACCATAAGGTCCATTGTGATGCCTTTGGATGTGAGGATGTGAGTGGAGTGGAAGGAATTTGTGATTAGACTAGGAATAGGTAGGATAGGCGGCTGCAGCCGAATATGATAGGAACTATGCCGATATTCATCTGGAATTCGTGAAGGAAACTGCAGAAAACCTTCTCAAGCATAGCCGGTTACTTCGTTCTTGTCCATACGCCGACAGTTTAGTCAATCACCACTCCTTTTTTTTTCTTTTTTATAATTGACAGACTGCCGATGTCGGGATTCGAACCCTTTACCTTCCACTTTCCAAGTACAGCATACTGCGCAGACATGACGCCTTAGACCGCTCGGCTACTTGGCTGGTTCTATTGTTAATAATATTATTTAATTTTACTATGAAACTATACACTTGTCTATGAATAAGATGTATAATTATTTTGTAGCAGTAATTTCTTTAATCTATCAAAATTCTTTCTTTTGTATGAAAATGTGAATGGCTATTGTTAACAATCCTACGTAACATACCATTTATGACTCCGATTTTTTGGTTGACCGGATCGTTGAACCGCTAATACAATATTCTACCCGTATGTGTTGGTTTTTACAAACCAATCAGTTTTTATCAAAACGGTATCAAAATTACAGTATTGGGTTTCTTGATGTCAATTTAATATGCACAGACGACGATTTGATAAAAACTGATTGGTTTGTTTAAACAACATATTCGGGTAGAATATTGAACTACTGATCCAACCATCCGATCTGAAATATGGATTTTCTTGAACACTTCACTAAATACAGAGTGGTAGGTACATAATATTTAAAAATTGGAAAACTAAATATTTAGAGAAAAAAAAGTTGATTTTAGTATTTTGATAAGAAAGTTTTCCTGTAAAATCGATATTTGAAAAGATTGATAATATTTAAACATTACATCTAAAATATACATGAAGCAAGTAATGACCGGTTTATTTTCATCAAAACGCTTTATTCAACGAAAGTTTTAATCATTTCACCATTTTTTAAAGTAAATAAAATAAAATAATTTAAATTATTTGTTTTAAGGCAATTACGTGTATAGTGCGGTACATAGGAGCCCAACCGTTTGGGAAGATTTATGACTCTTGACTATCGTTTAAACCACGAAAATTTAAAAAAATTAAAAAGTAATGTACACAAATATAAAAGGTACAAAGAGAAAACATGTTATGAAACATAAATACATTATATATAAGTAGTAAAGTTACTAAAGACGTTGAAGGTATAAGGTTTATTTTTGTGAGCGTTCATTTGTGGTTTGTAATATAAAATAAGCACTTTTTTATTTAGCATAATAACCACTTTTATTAAATTATTTAAATTCAATAATTAAAAATTGTTATTAAGATATTTTAACATGTTAGTCATCTACAGAGTTGTCGTTCGAATGCAGTCAAACATAGATGTGCAAATTTTTGTTAAAAAACAGTGAAAAGTGTCTTTGTTGCGAAAAATTCAATTCAAATAATATTTGCAAGTTTACAACAATAAAAATTGTGTCATTGACATTGACGTGCAGAGTCATCAAAAATTTATTTTTTATAAAATAAAAATTGCAATGTGTTCATTATATTATTCTAAGTGTAATTCAATATTGTGTAATCTAATGTAATGTAAGATTCCAGTGACGGTTCAAAACATATTTTAAGATATCGTCCAACATATCTACCGATCGAGGGAAATTCCGTGCTTGATGAAGTTATAGATGCTGAAAGCGCTAGTGCTAATGCACCTGTCATAAAACTGAAAGACAATATAAGCAATTATATGAGCCAAACTGAAAAGTTTGAGATTGAGAAACAAAATGCTATGCGAAGATTAAGTGTATCTTCTCAATCATCTATGCCAGACAGTCTAGAAATGGCTCCAATAACGCCAACAAAAGAAAATCCTTCTAGTTCTAAGGCACAAGAAAATAATGTCTCCGGAATAAATTCCGGAAAAAATAATCATCCAGAATGGTAAGGTAATGATTTTACCATTGTTGAATTAAGAAAAAAGAAAAGAAGTCCAGATGCAGAAGAGAGGAGAGTACGATAGAAAGGAACTCCTCAAGGTCCAGTACTAATTACGAACCGCTTTGAAGTTCTGCAAAATCTTCCTCAACCGCCAGAAATTAAAACTTCAACAGCCGTTAGCGAGAAAAAAGATCAAGTACAACCAATTTTTGTGTATAATGGACTCAACTTCACAGAATTTGAAAAGGACTTGACATCAACTGGCTTTAAAAATAAGTATATATGCAAGGTTTTGAACAACCAGATTAAGATAACTCCTGTCGATATTCCAACTTACGTGTACCGAAAACCATCCCACCAGTGCGTGTAATAAAAATCGTGATGTGCCAGCGGTTTGTGTGAACTGTGGTGAAAATCACCCAGCAAATTATAGGGATTGTGAAGTGCATAAAAAGCTCCTTCATAAAAGATTTCCCACACTCAGAAAAAAACAAGCAGAAGAATCTAACTCTCGTGCTTCAACTCCCAACTACATCAAACAAAACTTTAGTTTTGCACAAGCAGTTCGTAACCAAAAACCCACTATTAGTGTTGATGCCGCCACTGATAACGAAAAAAGTTCTAATGACGATTTTATTATATTTATGAAACAATCATTTATTGAATTATAAGATATGTTTCGTGATGTTATGAAACAAAATACCATAATGGTCAATCTCTTGATTGCCCTTGTTTCTAAAATGAAATAATGGTTCATTCAATAAATGTTTCTCGAACACCGTAACATAGATGTTGTGCTTGTATCTGAAACCCGATTTACGGACAGAAGCTATCTCGCTATATGGAACTTTACTGTTTACGACACGAAACATCCAAGTGGTCGATCTCAAGGTGGAACCGTTATTATAATAAAAAATAGCCTGAAACATCATGTAACAGTTAACAGCTGTACCGAATATCTTCAAGCTACAAGTGTAGTGGTAGAAGATTGGATTGGTCGATTGACTTTTTCTACCGTTTACTGTGCCCCAAGACATGCAATAAATCAGGTAAATTTTCAAGATTTTTTTGACACTCTTGGCCATAGATTCATTTCTGGCGGAGACTATAATGCCAAGCAGCATTATATTCCTGCCTAAGGGCAGGAACTTGTATAAAGCTATAGAATCTAAAGGTCTAGACCATATTTCAACTGGAGAACCTACATATTGGCCATCGGATCCTAATAAAATTCCAGATCTATTAGATATATTCATAACTAAAAATATGTCACGTAGATACTTAAAAATCACTTCCTGCGATGAATTATCTTCAGATCACTCCCCTGTGCTACTCACCATAAATACGCAACTTATTGAAAAAGATATACCTCAATGTCTTTTCAATAAACATACAGACTGGGATTATTTTAGAGACTACGTTGACACTAATATAGTTCTACAAAAGTCTATAAAAACAGAAGAGGAACTTGAAATAGCGGTAGTAGATTTTACACAATCTTTACAATCAGCTGCATTTAAATCAGCGCCTACAATTTGTAACAAGAGCAGAGTTAACACTACTCAATCCGATGCTGTACGGAATTGAATTCTAGAAAAGCGGAGATTGAGAAGAAATTGGCAGCAAACAAGGTAAGTTAGAGATAAAAACGCATTCAACAGGGTTGCTCAAAATTTAAAACGACTGTTGGAGAAACTAAAACAAGAAGCTATCCAAGACTACCTCGAAAATTTATCACCAACAGATGCTGCAGACTATTCACTCTGGAAAGCTACTAGGCGCTGTAAACAACCTCAAAAGCCTATACCACCTCTTCGTCGTGTTAATGGCAGCTGGGCTAAAAGTTCTAAAGAAATGGCTGATTTGTTTTCTGACAGTTTATCCGAAATCTTTCAGCCAAATCCTGGAGAAAACCTAAATGAAGAAGAAACCCTTTTTCTGGATGCTCCCTTACAGTTATCCCTCCCTATTGTTTCCTTTTCACCTAAAGAAATCAAATCGGTCATTTGGAATATCAATAATAAAAAGGCTCCTGGCTATGATCTTGTAACTGCCCGAATTCTTTGATAGTTGCCAAAAAAAGGTATTGTCATGATGTGTACTATATTTAATTCCATCCTGCGCCTAAAATATTTTCCTCAAATTTGGAAAGTATCGCAGATTATCATGATACTAAAACCAGGAAAGCCTATTAATGATATTACATCCTACAGGCCAATAAGCCTCCTACCGTTACTATCTAAAATTTTCGAAAAATTATTACTAAGGAGGTTTTTACCAATTTTGGATGAATGCAATCTTGTTCCTGATCATCAATTTGGTTTTAGATCCAAACATTCAACGATCGAACAAGTTCACCGAGTTTTCAGTGGCATTAACAATGCTTTTCAAGAGAAAAAATGTTGTACGGTAAAAGCGTTTCTTGACAGCAGTCAAGCTTTTGACAAGTATGGTATCCTGGATTATTATATAAATTGAAAAAGAACATTCCAGATTCGTATTATCTCATTTTAAAATCATATTTAACTGACAGATATTACCAAGTAAGATTTCAAAATGAACTATCTGATATACATCCTATTTTTGCCGGAGTTCCTCAGGGAAGCGTTTTAGCTCCAATTTTGTATCTTATTTATACACTCGATCTGCCAGTGAACGATGAAAACATTACTGCTACTTTTGCAGATGATACTGCAATCCTAGTATCAGATTCGGATCCAAATGTAGCATCCGAAAAACTTCAATTAAGTTTAAACCAAATTCAGCAATGGCTGCATAAGTGGCAGATTCGTGCTAATACAAATAAATCGGTCCAAGTTACCTTCACATTACGCAGGGGAATCTGTCCACCAGTAACTTTAAATAACGCGATACTTCCACAAAACGAAGATAAACGTTTAACTTGGCGAAAGCATATATGGCCAAAAGAAAACAATTAAACATTCAATTCAATAAATATTTCTGGTTGCTTAATCTTAACTCTAAATTATCCCTCGAAAATAAGTTATTAGTGTATAAAAGCATTTTGAAACCTATATGGACATACGGTATTCAATTGTGGGGTACTGCAAGTGTGAGTAACATTGATATTTTACAGCGTTTTCAGTCTAAAGTGCTGCGTGCGATAAGTGATTCACCATGGTACGTTCGAAACGATGACCTACATCGTAGTTTAAATGTGTCTACAGTGCGTGAAGAAATAGTGCGATTTAGTGAAAACTATATGTATCGTTTAGAAATGCATCCAAATGTGTATGTGCTTAATCTTCTTGACAATAGTAAGACCTTAAACAGACTAAATAAACTTAATATCTTAGAATTAAAATATAGATTTATTTGACATTTTAGTGATAAATATATTTAAATAATTTTAGTATGTAATTCTTTATTCTTGTGTCTTCCATTGGGTAGACACAATTCACGATTTTTATCTAGTGATCACTCTATTCATAGTTCTTATTAGAACTGATAATAGTTAAAATTAGGACGCTAAAAAAAAAATCTACAGAACATATGATTTTCTTACTGAACAAGTGCCTGCTTGTATTTGTAATAAAATTTCAAAAATAAATTATGTAAGAATCAAAATGATTTAAAACAATAATTATGACTAGACCAACATAAATAATAATATAACAATGAGATTGATCCAAGATTGATAAAATCAAATTTATTTCAATAAATACAACAATTAAAAGAATAAAAATAACTAAGACAATACTAAAAATGATCGAGGATCGTTAAAACCCAAGAAATTTGTTAAAATACAAAAGTAAAATAAAAATAGAAACTTTTAAGATAAAGGGTAAAAACAATGTGAAATAATGATCTACGAACGTAAAATTCCAAAAATTTATTCAATTAAATATAACAGAGAAATTTTTAATTAAAGCTTTGAAAACCAAGAAGAAAAGTTTCAGTTTGCTCGTCAAGTACAGAGAGTGAACCTTTGCAATGTTTATAAATTTTGATTGTTTCCAATAAGTTCATTTTAAGGCCTTTTTGGGCAATATGTAATATTTCCATATTATCTTTTGATTTATGTAAAAGTGTCCCCTTTATTAAAGTTCCGGTAAGAACTTTATCTGTCCCCGAAGTAACTTAATTACAATATCTTCATTCAATAATAAGTTAGTTAAGTTTTAAAGTTTAAAGCGGGTATCAGCGAAATAAAAAATGTGTTTGTTTAATAAAGGGTTGTGCTTCAGTTTTTAAGCGAATTTCCTCCAAAGGAAATGCAGCTATTGTTTTTGCACCAATGTTGGAATTTCGTAAAAATTTCTTCAAATGTCCATCGATCCTACCTATTTGATGTTAAAAATCACTATCGCTAAAATTTATATATATATATATATATACATATATATAAATATATATATATATACACACATATATAAATATTCACTTTTTTTAAATGTCGGTGGACTCTCTAGCGGTCACAGTTTTTTTAGCGGTCAAATCTCAAAAAACCTATGAAGATAAAATCGCATTTTTCCATAAATGTTCCATAACCTTTCCTATCTTTTGTTTTTTGGTTTGGTAACCAATTGACCTACAGAGCTCCGGTTGAGCTTAATTTCTCACAAATTTAAGGTTCTTAAAAAATGTGTAGAGCTTTTGATGAAAAATGCATGGATTAGGAGATATAGAGCAGAATCTGAAACAAGTCCAAAAATTTCGCGGTTTTTCGTGTGTAAAAATTTTTCCACAACTCTTTGGGAGTTGAAAACTTGAGTATACATAAGCCTAATGGGTCCAAACTACATAAAAAATCAAAGATACATCATGTTTGGTTAAAAAATTGTTGATTTTGACAGGCCTATTTGACTTTGTGTCTAATTTGATTGACCTACGTTTGATTACTTATGTTTATTATTTATGTTTATATTAAAATAAATTTCAACGTTTTTTTAAATGATTACATGCCTTCTTTTTCATTACCAAACCAAAAAACAAAAGATCGGAAAGGTTATAGAACATTTCTGGAAAAATGCGACGTACCTTAAATGGATTTTTGAGATAACTACGAGGCTTATAGACTTCGATTGGAGCTTAGTTTAAAGCTAATTAAATTTCCTACAAATTATATTCTACAAGTATTTTATACTATACTATTTTCAAAGTGCCGTAATTCGGTAACGAATTGACCTACAAAGCTCCGGTTGAACTTTATTTGTCACAAAGTTAATTCTCTTAAAAAACATATAGAATATGCTTTCGAAGAAAAATGCATGGATTAGGAGTTATACAGCAGAATCTGTAACAAGTCCTAAAATTTTGCTGTTTTTCGTGTGTAAAAATTTTTCCACAACTTTTTGAGAGTTGGAAACTTGGGTATACATAGCCCTAATAGGTCCAAACAACATACTAAAAAATCAGAGATACAGCATGTTTTGTTAATTTATTGTTGATTTTGACCTGCGTATATCGGCTGTCGAAACTACTCGCCTGCTCGCCCCAGCACGACCGCATGGCAATTTTTTAATCGTTTCATATTACGGTCCATAAAGGCTTTAGAAAACTTCGTCAAGTATTTGACTAAAACGTGGATAGAGTGAAATGCGAATTTCAAGAATTTGAAACACTTTTTTCAATTCGAATAAAAATTTCGAAAAAAAAAACGAATTCATTGGAAATTTTAAATTATTATTAAGACCTTGATCAAGTTTGTTATTTAGATAATCACTTGTACTTAATTATATTTAAATTTAAAAGTGATGTCTCTAAAAGTTGCTAAAATAAAGTGTATTTTCCGTTTGAACAGCGTACCGAAAATAATTTTGTAGTATTTATATCAAGTGTCATTGTAGAATCTTTGCTCAAAATCACTACAGGGACATTTTTGGTTTGAACAGGATACCTGAACCTCATCCCTTTAGGGATTTAAATGGGGTTACACCTAATTTCAATGCGTGCTTTAATTACAAACAAAATTGCAGTTTTATGCGTAGTTAATGTAAAATAAATAACATTTGATGAAGTACATTGAAAGATGAATTGACCTATTGACGAATAATCGTGGTTACTTATTATCAGGCATTCAAATTATTGCTTAATATCATTTAATTGTTTTCAAATTATCATTAAGTTTATTAGAAATTAGGGGTAGTAATAGCTGAAATGCGTTGGCTGGAAGAGTTTATCCAAAAAAAATTTGTTATTTGTTTTGTATTCGAGTTAGAAAAAATACTCATCATTATTGATATTTTTCTCTTCAAAAGACGTGGACTTCGAAAATAAAATATAAATATAAATGTAAACTAATACTGCTCGTTATTAACCGCTTTCTAACCGCTTATTAACCGCACGTTAATTTATTGGATAACTATCTATTGGAGTTAGATAAATATTTGTGTATGATTGCATACCATTTGTGGATGAACAGAGATATAACAGTTGTTGATCCAAGAAGTTGTGGATCATCAATTTATAAAAATGTACTTGATATGCAAAAATATTCCAAAGAAAATAATTTTAATGAATTTGTGTTACTGTTTTTCCTAGTAGTGTATGTGGGTAGATTTAGTGTTGGATATAGGTTTACGAATATAAAAGTTGGATAGGTTTACGAAAAAGAATAAAAGTGTCTTGAAAAGGTAGGTGGCCGAAAATATACGGTATTAACTACGGTATTAAGCACTCACAGGGCAATAGATTTATTAGAAAGTGTAAAAAAAGCAAAAATTATGTTTTTAAAGGCGTTTATAGTTTGGAGTCCATTTTAACACTTTTTTAAATGTATTTCGGGGCTACAGATTTCTTAAAGTTTGGAAAATTTATTCTAGCCAGAAGACCGCATTTAGTCTCGTGAATATAACTAAACCATGTTGCGGTCATTTGTGGCATTTTTTATACTTGCAAAATGATTTAAGAGAATTCCATGAAATCACTTTTCGACAGATTTTGCTCATTTTTTTCAAAGGCTAAAAATTTCACGTTTTCTAATAAATCCCGAAGTTTCAGAATTTTTGACCGTTTAGAACGCGAGATAATTAATAAAAAAGTAATCATTCTCTTTCATTAGAAGCATGTAAAACTTCATGCCCGATCAACTCTTATCTGTTGTATTAAAAACAATACTCAACAGAATTGAAAAAAAGTAGGATAGTAAAGATTTTGTAATAAATTTTTAGTAATAAAATTTATTAATAATAATTTAGTAATAAAAAATCTAGTAATAAATTTTTTTTAAATCGCGTTTTACCGTTTTGTTTTCGAAATATAATTGTTGAAAAAAATTTTTTCTTTCAAAATTACATTAATTTGTATATAAATAAATGTGTTGTCCATGTGAGTAAATGTATTTGTTCTATAATAAAAGCAAACCGGTTTTTTGTCCTGATTATACAAGAAAGTGCTGGAACTACCTTAAATAAATTAAATATTTCTAATTAATTTTTCATATACCATGGTCTGCATAATTCTCGCTTATTGATTACTTTCCGGTATGAACATATACATATTTATACGATTATATTGTATGTAATAAATTTATTTTGATTAATTTTATGATACCCGACACGTTCAATATTATTTTCATTTAAATATGGATGGTGTTATGTGATAATTATAAATAAATTTAGGATAATTAGTAGGTACTTTTAAAATATTCTAAATTTTCAATGGAACATTATTATTTAACATTGATCTGTAATTAACTTATAAACTGAATTTATGTGGCAAAAATAATTTTTCAAGTGTTAAATTTTCATTAAATTTTTGAAAAACATTTTATGTATTATTTTTAGTGCATTCGTAGATCAAATGTTTAATTTATACACGTAAAATGTTTCTGGTAGACACTAATACAGTATTCGAATCAATTTATCTACTAATAATAATTTAAACATTAGGTTTACGAAAAAAAGTTAGGAGTGATCGAGGAAAGCTGAGGTTGGGGCCTCAGTTTCTCCAAGATCTAATGTGAGCCAACTCTGTCGTAGCAAGGTTTACGAGGTTTATCCACCAGCCAAGTCATTCTCAGTTAGGAGAGGACACAATGGGCAAGACATCATGAAGGTGAATAACGGGTTGTTGGTCAAGAAATAATTCGATTCGGCGATAATTCGATCAACGAAAAACTTCTTAATTTGAAGATGTTAAGAGTCCATGAGTTGGAAGTATCGCACGTGGGAACATTAAACAGTTCCCAGGGGGTGATCTTTTTCAGACACCTCTCTGAAGCCGGAGAGATCCAGGCCTCCGGCTTGAACCTCCCGGACAATGCAAAAAGGGTGGTCGTATCCTATAAGGTGGCCTCGGCGTCAAATTTGGATTCCGTCTCTAACTCTGGCAAGAAGACGACGAGAAAGAGTAGAAGAGGCTTGCCGAAGGAGTAACCCAGATAGTCTTCCTGGGGCAACTCATCCTAGACAATATAAATGGCAAATATAAAACAGTTGAATTTCAATGGTCTTAAACAACGCTATTGTTAGCTAAACATACTTCTGGTAGAACATACACCTGCCTGTGTATGTGTCCAGGAGTCGCATCTTAGGCCGTCGGAGGCATATAAACTGAAAGATTTTACCGTCCGTCGGCAGGACCTTCACCTTGGAATATAAAAGATCCGAGAAGTTTAACCTTGCAACTTCCACAACTATTTCTGTTGCTAAATTAATATCATCTCACAGTCCACTGTGAGGTTGTGAGCAAAGAGAAGCACGTTGGAAGGCTCATCGAAAATTTTTTGGATAAGTCAAACACATTTCTTTTGAATACCGGTGAGAAAACTCATTTACATACCAGGAAAAGTGAGATTTCAGCAATTGGTCAGACACTATGCTCACCGGCTCTAGCTCATCGACTGGAATGGATGCTACTTCCTGATCCTTGTGTGAATGACATTCTACTTCTAAATCTTCCTCTTAACTCACCGATTATGTCCACATCCTACTTCTCTGAGATGGCATCTTCGTCGCGCCAACTGGGACACTTTAATGGAAGGTTTTCAAGTTCCCACGTAAGGACGAGACGGAGAAAAGAATGTGTTCAACGCTTTAAGTACGCACACGCTTTATGTAAGTCTTCCGCCATTCCACCAAAGATCAACCACTTTTTTAAACAATTTTTTGAATCCCAAAGGGATAAAACACAACGCAATGGTGATATATTTTTTTCAAGATAAAAAAAAATTGTACCTTTTCCATTCGGTTTTCGAAAACAAAGTGGTTATAATAACAGTTGGTCATTCTAAAAATACTAACAGCTATTATTCGAAGCATTTTTTGGAAAACTGAATTAATTCGATGAATTTGTTGAATGAGGAATAGGATAGAGATTCAAATTCACCACATGTCATCCCACTTTACTGCTCCAAATATGCGTTGTTAAATTTTTCTTTCAAACGTGAGCAGTCTATTTTCATTAGTTGGGTCATCGCTCACCTTTCGCTTCCGTAAGTGACGAGGGGTCGTATTACAGTTATGTAAATTTTTAATTTGGAGGCTTCCTTTGAGGTAGTGTGCTGTAGTACATACCAGATTCTGTTTCCATAATAATATTGATGTTGGAATTAAGGAACGACTCTACCCTCTCACTATTGTATTTGCCTATTATGTTATATTTTGTCCAATATGGATTCCATCTTTTCTCGTAACAACTATGTATTTTGATTTTCGCTCGCTGATCCGTAGTTCAACTTTTTTGGTTCGATGTCCATTCCAAAAAATGTTTCTTCAACGGGCCCAGAGAGCCTTCGCTGTGTCTCTGCGGCCAAATTTCATCTCTCTTTATGACTTTCTCCAATGCTAGGTTAAAAAGAATGATAGAAAGACAGTCGCCTTGTTACCATAAAGAACCAGTCCAAGTAGCCGAGCGGTCTAAGGCGTTTTGTCAGCTCAGTATGCAAGACTTGGAAACTGGGAGGTTATGGGTTTGAATCCCAGCATCGGCAGTTTGTCAATTATAAAAAAAAGAAAAGGAGGCGGTTAATTGAATAAAACTTTCGGCGTATGGACAAGAACGAAGTAACCGGCTAAGCTTGAGAAGGTTTTCTGCAGTTTCCTTCACGAACTCCAGATGAATATCGGCATAGTTCCTATCATAGTCGGCTGCAGCCGCATATCCTACCAATTACTAGCCTACTCAAAAATTCCTTCCACTCCACTCACATCCTCACATCCTAAGGCATCACAATGAACCTTATGGTCGAAGTGCAGCCCGTCCTTTACATTCTACCTCTCTTCTCTACCATAAAGAAAAACAGTAAAAACTTGACTTTGACTTGATTATAAAAAAAAAAAAACGTTACGCAGGAGCTGCGTCCACTTAGCGAATTTCCTAAGAATACATAAATTACTCTCTAGCAGTCATAGTTTTAGTGTATTTGCAAACATTAAATTAAGTAACTAGTAACTAGCCCAAAAAAAAACGGTATAACGATTATAGATTATAGTTACTATGGAAACGACAATCAAAATTTTTACAATAAAATATATTTCATGTATTTGTGTCAAACAAACACATAATATTAAATATCTCTCTTAATATTAGAATAATCGAAAAATGTACAAGGAGTAAAGTTGTAGAAAATCAAGTTTGCTACAATTCATTACTTGATCATTTTTCTCAAACACTAATGTGAACAGAGATATTTAGAATCTTTACTTTCAATCTTTAATTGTAAATATTTCTGTAAATATTAGTGTAACAGAAAAATGATAAGAAACAAAATTACAGTAAAATTTAGTACCTACAAATTAACTCCTGATAAATTTTTAGATTTTTCAAATATTAAGGGAGATATTCACATTTTGTGTTTTCCCCTCCCACTAAACCCCCTTTCCACTCGGCCGATTACCCAGTCGCCTTAAGAATTCCAAAAGCGACTTTAATACCAAATTTCATTCCAATCGGAATAAAACTGTGACCGCTAGAGAGTCCACAGACATTTTTAAAAAGTACATATGTATATACATATGTATATATATATATATATATATATATATATATATATATATATATATATATATATATATATATATATATATATGTTAATAAAGTTTATTATTAATTTGATGTACCATAATATTATGATATTTTATGCCTTTAATTGTAGTAAAATTTAACTTTGTTCCTTAAGCTACTGCTTATCAAATATAATATATCATATTTGTATATATGCGGCCCACGTGAAAAATTTCTAGATTCGCCATGGAGTACTGGGGAATCATAAAATTTGTAATAAAAATCTATTATTGTTTTTAGTTTTTCAATAATAAAATAACTATTAGCCCAGTCAATCAACTAAAAAAATCACCAAAAAAAAAAAATTTATATTCTATATTTTAAAATTTGCTAAAATGTTCTATGGCCTTCCTTCTTAAACATATCCAAAAGACCCATAAGGGGGGGGGGGAGGTGCGCAACATGCCGCAATTTTGAATTTCAGGTCTTTTTTTTGGTTTTTCCTCAATATCTCGAAAACTATCAACTTTTTTATAACCACTTATACTTTGAATATAAAGGCTGATTAAATTTCCTACAAAAAATGGACAAAAAGTTTTTTTCTAGCTTTAACTGTTTGGGAGATATATAGATGTATAAGCAGAAGTCCAGAAAGTCTGGTTTACGAGGGGAGAAAGTTTTTTTCTTATTTCAAATAACTCAATAACTAAATAATAATAACTAAACAAACTGAAATAACTCAAACATACAAACAAAAACAAAACATGAACACATGCATAAACAAATACAACACATGTGTCATACAAACATATATAAACAAATACAAATGTTTACACACTTCATACATCAAGCTCGTCATCTGACAACTCCTCTTCCTCCTCTACAAGCGGCACTGGACGGTTGAGGCACACTCCATTGCAAGAGCAGGCGACCGGGCATGAGACGTCTGCCTTCCGAAATTCACACCTTGGTCCACACCCCGTCTTGCATGAGCAAAATACCATGTAGAATCTAGAGTCAGGTACTTCTATGGATCTAGAGGATTTCCCATCCACAACTGGATCTGCCGATAATCCCTCTGGGCATGCTGCATCACTGCACCTTTAGTGGGGCGGGGGGAGAAGTGACGTCTGGTTTGATGTTCGTAGCTGAGCATTGAAACCAGACACTTCAAAAGGCGTTTATTGTCGTCATGGTGGGGGAGCCCCAAACAATGCCAGAAACATTTTCTCAGCACCTTCAGGCAGCATCTCTGGTGTGCTGGTTGAGCTATAAAACAGTGGTGGAATTTGTAACAGTTGATGGTTTTTTAGAACTATTTTAACAATTTCCATTTTTTATGGTTGTATGTAGCTGAAGTAGTGACCCATCCTGAAAAACCAAGTAAAAATAAAACGATTTCCTTAGGGAATAAGGGAACTTCTTCTGCTTATACATCTGTATATCTCCCAAACGGATAAATTTTTATTCTTTACAACATGTTCCCCTAGCACTGTAATTTTAGTGTTTTAGTGTTTATCATATCTTTTAACCAATCACGAATAGTTTTCGTTTGTTTCTCAATTTATCGATTTCTATTAGATATTATTAAAAAATGGGAGAATCATAGGAAGAAACAGAGGCGTATATGTGCCTGTGTATGTGGCTGTAATCGTTCAAGCGGTCATTATTTTAATCCGATTCCAATGAAATTGGGTATTTGAGAGGAAACGTGGTTTAGAGAAATGGGGAAACACAAAATTTGGCATATCTCTCTTAATATTGGAAAAATTGAAAAATTTCTAAGAAATAAAATTGTAGAAAGTGGATTTTATTATAATTTTGTTAAGTTCTGATGATTTTTTCTGTTAGCCTAAAATTTACAGAAATATTTACGAAATATAATAAAATAAAATAATAAAATGTCTTTGTACACTTTAGAGTTGTAGAAAAAATGATAATTTGATGAAATGTAGTAAACTTAATTTTCTACAACTTTAATGATTATACATTTTTCGATTTGTCTAATATTAAGATTCAATATTTTGTGTTTTCGTCTTTCTCTACTTCCACGTTTCCTCTTGACCTATGCCACGTCTTAACAAACTTTTGGCTTTGCAAATACGAAAAGCAAATCAGATACGACATTACATCCGACTAAAATTGTGACCGGTATAGAGTGATGTGTGTATTCTAAGAAATTTGCTAAGTTGACGCAGCTCTTGCGTTAAGATTTCTTTTTATTTTTATTTTCGGACCGATATGATAAATAAAGTAGTAAAATTATTTTTTTGATACAGATACGTCTATCACGTTTATATACATTTATCTATTATATATTTCGGAAAATACAATGAATAAATGTCAAATGATGCTGGATGTAGTATTATGTTAAAGATGATAAAAATAATCCTACAAAGGGTTAAATAATAATGTTACTCTGCTATAAATGTACAAATTATACAAACACAGTGGTGATGTTTAGTTTACAACTAGTTTAGTGTAAATTAAATTACATAAATTCCACGTTAATTAATTGTTTGTTCCATTTTAATATTGTAAATATTATACAATAAAACAGAAAATTTCGAAAATAATATGCCAATGTATTATGTTGTACGTATGTGTAAATAATAAATAAATAATGTACATAATATTTGAGTATAATAAAATTAAAATTAAAACTATAGACACAAAAATCATTTTGATCATGTGTTTTTTTGCGTTTTCGCGAAAAAAACTCTACAAGGAAACAGGGCTATTGTTGTTGTATCAAGGGCCAAAAATGGCCATTTATATGTATGGATGGATGCTCATTTGTTCCCATGTAGCTCCTAATATCATATTTTTGCAAATGATGTGTCGTTAGCTTTGTCTTAGTATTCCGAGTGTTGTAGGCTATGTGCCATCATAATTAATCCATGGCGTATATGACTTGCAAGTTACGGTAAAAAAATTTCACAAATGTATCAAATAAAAAGTTTTAATTCACAGATTCCGAAAATGTATAATTATTATTACCCGACTGTGGAGGGCTATAATTTTAACAGTCTATATATGTACTCTATAGGAATTGTATTCATATAGGAATTGATGAATGAATATAACGCGAAGTCGTCTGCTTTATAAATGTGTATATATTTGGAAAGAAAAATAATTTTGTATCGCGAAGCGTCATTTACTTCGAAGCGTTCGGATTTGTACATTTAAGCCGTACAAAAAGGAATGATAACTGATCAAAAACTTAAATGTAAAAACGGGCCAATTTTTGGGGGATATTCTAAATTTAATATTTTGCCTTTAAAAAGTAAAGAAATGAAGGACAGGTCCAAGTTATTTACCTAGTGTGAGAAAATGAATATAAAATTATTGTGTAAGTTTCTCCTTAGAAAACAATGAGGGCTTATGAACCTAACCCTCTATAACATAGCTGGGCACAGGTTGACTGCATTCGACTCTGAGTGAGGGGTAGGAAGAGAGATAGAGTAAATACAGCGTACCTGCCAATTACAATTTTTTAATTTTTTTTGTTAAAACATTTTCTGAAAAAATATAATAGTACCAATTCTTTTTCATGGTCACTATTATACAAAGTACACAAAACATACAATACATAGAATAAATACTCTGGAATTCTGGGCTGGTAATCTTTTGATCCTTTACGTTTACCGCTTGACCGTTATAATAAAAGAGGTAAATTTTTGCTAAGAATTCAAGTAGAATTGAAAAATAGATTAGATTTTTTGACGAGATAGCTGTAAATTTTTTTTGATGGTTAGATTTTTGGAAATTCCGAATAATTTTCCTAAACTATTACAATATTACATATCGGAGAACTAATAAACAATTATTTACCTGATTTAATTATTTTTTCTTCATAAAGGGTATAGTATCATCAGAAACTGATGATACTGGATACAATAAACATGCCAATGATAAGGCTGGGGGGGGGGGGGCTAATTTGTTACTGATTCCTCAATGGTTAAATTTATCATAAAGTGGAAATTTTATGTTAGCTTACTCAACCTGGCTGAGTTTCTTCGAGTTAGTTACCTTGAATTAAAAAAGTGAAAAGTACTATTCGTGATAGTGAAAATTATTTTCGCATAATTTCTTTTTTTTTTTAAATATAAAAGTAGTGATTTTATTTTACAATTTAAAAATCGATTTACAGATTTCGAAAATATAAATGTAATGAGTGATTTTTTAGTAGCCACTTTTAATAGAAAATTTAAAACTACCGCTTTAAAAGAAATTTTTCTCAATTTTTTTCCGGATTCCAATGATTGCGCGTTATTAAACGGAATGTTAACCCTTCCAACAAATTTTAATTTATTTGGAGCCATGAACACAAGCACAAAATATTTGGCAAATTGTCACAGAAAGTGCAGCTTCTTTTGAATATCTGGAATCATTAAAAATAAATAAATAAAAAACTTAGTTGTTGTTTCGCATTTTCTTATCTATGTGAATCGAGATTTTCACATATGAAACATATAAAATCAAATAAATTATTGGGCAATAATTGGTAGGCCACCCTGTATTGAAACATCGTCCTGTCTTACTTCAAAACATACCTCTCTTGCTTGCTCTCACTCAGCTTATGGAGTGCACAGTTGCTTTGATATGCAACCCATGCCCACCTCTGCTCTATTAAAGTTTGTCGTTAAAAAGTGATTTGGATGAGAAGTTATCTACCAAGTGTGAGAAAATCGAATATAAATTTATTAAGTAAATTTCTTCTTAAAAAATTAATGAGGGATATATTTTTTAAATGTAAGAAAAAATTTGGTTGAAATTTATTTAGTAAGTTTTCTTTTAGTATGTTTTTAAAATTTTATATTTTGGCAAGTTT
Source organism: Nineta flava (assembly GCA_963920215.1). Lineage (NCBI taxonomy): Eukaryota > Metazoa > Arthropoda > Insecta > Neuroptera > Chrysopidae > Nineta > Nineta flava. The sequence continues at coordinate 21,329,976 of OY986044.1, forward strand.
TAAAATTTTAAAATATTTGAAACAAAAGAGCCAAAAAATTTGGAAAGGGAAACACTAAGAGAAAACTTACGAAATAAAATTCAACTAAATTTGTTCTTACATTTTATAAATGTATCGCTCATTAATTTTCTAAGGAGAAATTTATACAATAAATTTATATTCATTTTCTCACACTCATTCACATTCATTTTCTCATGTAGATAGACAGGTAGATTGTAAAAGCTGCCCTGGACGGGCTACACTTCGACCATAAGGTACATTGTGATGCCTTAGGATGTGAGGATGTGAGTGGAGTGGAAGGAATTTGTGAGTAGACTAGGAATTGGTAGGATATGCGGCTGCAGCCGACTATGATAGGAACTATGCCGATATTCATCTGGTGATCGTGAAGGAAACTGCAGAAACCTTCTCAAGCATATCCGGTTACTTCGGTCTTGTCCATATGCCGACAGTTTAGTCAATTAACCGCCCCTTTTTTTTTATAATTGACAAACTGCCGATGTCGGGATTTGAACCCAAAACCTCTGAGTTTCCAAGTAAAAACTATATATACTGCGTACTGCTTTTCAAAAAACAAAAATTTTTTTCTACGCAATATTTATAATTTGTGAAAAAAATGTAATTTTTGCCTGGGCCTAAAAATTGAAATATCTCGTAAACCAATAGAGATATCGAAAAAATAATCGCAAATTGTTTCGCGTAAAACCATCATAGTCCATAGAACGTATATACTACATCTGAATAAAAAATTTCAGGCCATGTGAATTTTAGAACCATGCTGAGTTCTTAACGAGGAATTTTACAAAAAAAGTTAAATAACTCCGAAACGGTGTGTTTTATCGAAAAAATAAGAAAAACAAATTCTTTCATGTTCAGAACTGTAGGTACACTTTGAAAATTTTTTTCAAAAAACAAAAATATTTTGTCTGGTTTTAATATTTGAAGGTAATTTTGTTTAAAAAATCTAACCCACTTCTAGACACGCTAGAAGAATGCGGTTTTTAATTCGACGCGGAATAACTTTAAACTCCTAATAAAAATAGGAAAACTTTAATTTCCAAATGTAACATCCCCGAAAATAGGAAAAAACATCAAAATCATCATCAAAAAACATCATCGTTCTTCGACGTAAAGCCAAGGCCAAAGGTCGCCTTGGGGTTCACGAGGGTGGAACCCACTAGCAAGCAGAGCGAATGAACGTCATATAACGCGAAGCGGTCTTCTTGTACATGTGCATCTACTTAGAAAGAAAAGTAAAGTAACGCAAAGCATGACAAAACGCTGAGCGTTTTGTGCGAAGCCTTCGGCTTTGTATATTTAGATCTTGCAATAAGTAATAGTATCCGATCAAAAACATAAATGTAAAAAAGACCGAGTTTTTGGGGAGATACTTCATATAATAGTTGCTCCTTAAAAAGTGCTGATATAGGATAAAGGACCGAGCTAGTCATAAACTAAATAGCTCGGTAAACTATTTACCAAGAAAATTGATGAGGGGTAAATTGATTAAATTTAAGAAGAAATTGAAATTTATTTCGAAATTTATTTATTTTAAATAAGTTTTCTCTTTGTATGTTTCTAAAATTTTATAACGCGGCAAGTTTTAAAATATTTGAATCAAAAGAAAGAATAACTGAAATTATATTTCAAATTTTTCCCCTATTCCTAGGACATTTGTTTGTATTTTATAAATACGTATTTGGACTACAATGTAGTCATCACCAGTATGAATTAGCTAATCGTAACTATCTCTGGGATATGGATTCAGAGATATGTTGCTCGTTGCTAATTTGGTGCCTGTGTCACAATGATATTAAAAAATTCTGTCCTTTTATACGATTTGGCTGAGGGTATAATTGACTTGAGAATTATTTAAGTTGCCTAACTACTGGATTAGGTGTGTGGAAAGCCCCACCTATTTATTGGCGGTATTCTTTGGTGACTATGCGGCGTTTTTTTTGTCACTAACGTGAGTGTACCTACGTTAACCTTGACATTCAGGTGTTGGATTTTTATTTTTGAAAATGGTTTAATTTTATTAAATCAGAATTTGGAATTGGGCCATTGTCTATATTCATTATATGTTTTCTCAATTTGTATATGTAGATGCTTTCGTATGCATCTAATTTGTGGGGTTTTGTACCGATTTAAGTAGTTTTAGATTCGATTTATCAATTTTATGGTTGTTCTCAATAACGTGCGCCACTATACACGATTTTTCGGTTCTCCCAAATTTCACATGAGCCAGATGTTCTTTGATTCGAATACCGATTTGGCGACGACTTTGACCAACATAAATTTTCGAACAGTTTTGACAATTAACACCATACATGCCCGATTGTTTTTCATTACTAATTTTATCCTTGGGGTTGCCCAGTAACTGTTTGATTTTATTTTTACTAACAAGCGCTGTTTTTAACTTGTGGTCCCTTAATTCTCTAGTGATTTTATTTGTGCATGGACGGAAGTATGTTAGTTTGCACCATTTAGTTTGTTCAACGTTGCCAATTTCTGATGTTAGTGCGGTGGAATTGTTTCGTGCAATTTTAAATTTAGTTCTGCGGACCTAATTATTTATGACGTTAGAATGTTAGAAGTGGTTTTTTGCATTCATGTTTTTGATCGGTATAAGTTTAATAAGAAAACCAAACTACATTATTATCCATTCTTTTTGCATGCTACGCCCTCTTATGGCTCTTTACTATTACGGCCGTATATAATATACTGCAATACCCTTATTAGACCAGGCCCAAACCGATTTTGAAAACCCGAATTGTAGAGAAATTCTTAACAGTATGTGATCGGAAAGAAGTTGATGACGAAGAATCCGAAGATCTGCAAGATTTAGACGAACCTGAAGAAATCGGAAGCTACACCCACTCTTACGATGCAGACAAACCTTCGAAGAAAATTCGATTTAAATAACTTGCAAATCTTATTCATGTAATGTTTTCCATGTGCAACGAATTTATATTTTTATAAAATATTTTTATTAGAAATGTGGAAAGATTTTTTAAACATTTTCATGAGCTGATGTGTTCATTTCCTGAATGTTTTAAATGTAGGGTTTTCGTTTAAACAATGTTTTCAGATATTTTCAAAACAGTAAAAGTATAATCTAGTAAAGTTTGTTTAGTATTACACGAAATTTACTATTTTGCATTAATTTAAACCACCATATGTCATAAAAAATGACAATTCATAGCATTTATTGAAAAATTGATCTTCAAAAAATCATTTTTTGGTTTTTTCTCGTTTTAAACAATATTTTTTCTCCCAAACAATATTTTTTATTTCTTTCATCGTAAAGTTGAGGTTTCAAAGAAAGAAACGAGCACTGGTAAAGTTAAAAATTAGAAATTTTACTAACCAAATTTTTGGTTGGAAAATTTGGCTTTTTTTCAATTGTACCTCGTAAAAAATACAAACATGAATATTTTGCTCCAATTACTGCTTGTTTAACACATAAAAATCTATATTTTCAGTGATTTTTATCGAAATCGAATCATTTTTTTGCAGAAAAAAATTAAAATTATTATGGATTTTTTTTTTATTTACTTATAATTTATACTAAATTTTCCGACCAACCACATAATGTTAAGAAAATTTATTATCTCATATAGGTTTGGCTCTGTTCTATATATAATTGTTAAATATTTATTATATTTATCCTTGTTATTATACATATTGATTATTATATTTACTTCCTGTGTATTTATTATACTTATTGTGATTTATTTATAATATACATATCTATTATTCTATGGAAATTTATTCTATTACCTGGTTATTCTATGACAATGTATTCTATATCTATAATCTATTCTATTATTTTTATCTTCTTATCTTTATATTTTCTAGATTTATATTTACTATCCTATGGCAATTTATTCTACAAAGGAAGTGTGTCCCATTATTACTTTTTATTAATTTTTTTTATTAAATTGTATCAAATGATTTAAAAACTCATATTATACCAAAAGTGATTATCGAATACCGATTATCTACCTGGCCATAAACTATACTCCCCAGTTCTCGAACTGACTTCCAATGCTAATTATAAAGTACAGTTATGTCAGAGAGTTCTTTACTCAACCCGCCAATATGTGTCTCTTGAGTAGCCCAAAAATAGCCTTAGCCGGAAAGGATTTGAATAGCCTAAAAATACGCGTTTCAGAAGAAAAGAAATCATAAATTCTATATATAATTTAATACAATATACAGAAAGACATAATTTTGCCGAAATTAAATCAAAAATCACAATCTGTGATAAACAAAAATACCCCAAAAACACAACAAAGAATAAACACAACTATTATTTTCCTAAGTATCATATATTTATTGTAGAAAGATTTTATACACAGCTAAAACTTTAAGTGAGGTTTAAGTAGCCAATTGATAATGTAGTAATGCGCCAATAGTCCAATTGATGTAAAATAGCCGCATGCGGCAGCACTGATGAACCACTTCCCGTGGTCCAACCAGGCTACTGTTTTCCATTTATTACGGAAGATCTACAAGCATTCGAAAAAATTTAAAAAAATGCAAAACCGGATCCAGATTAAAACTCAATAAGGGGGCATAAATTTTAAACGGGGATGTCTATCATAAAAACCATTCAAACAAAACTTGAAGGCCTCAACGTGGAGGATATTATGCTTTCGTAAATTTTTACGTCAGCACAACGTAAAATAAACAGTTTCTACCATTGATAATGAACTCATTATTTACCGAGTAATTGACCAATTAACTCAGTAACTTCTGATACATTTTCGGAAACCCACTTGCCTGATTCTACTTATTAACAAACTTGGGCTCTACAAATACCAAGTATATCAAATACGAAATTTATATATATATATATATATATATATATATATATACATATATATATATTTATATACATACATATACATATATATATATATACATATATATATATATATATATATATATATATATATAATATATATATATAGTGTCGCCACAATGGAGGAACGGTCACAGAAATGGGGAAATATTTTGCAAACATATTATATTTTGTGTACGTGAAATATTTTGCATTGTGAGGTGTTGATACTTAGTGTGAGGATCCTTTCTCATTGAGAAGTCAAATAGACAGGTGTACTCCTGATTGAAAAGTTGAAGTAGACAGATATGCTTCTGATTGAGAAGTTAAGGTTTTAGGACCAGCCAAGTAGCCGAGCGGTCAAAGGCGCCGTGTCTGCGCAGCATGCAGTACTTGGAAACTGGGAGGTTATGGGTTCGAATCCCGACATCGGCAGTTTGTCAATTATAAAAATAAAAAAAAAGGGGCGGTTGATTGACTAAACTGTCGGCGTATGGACAAGAACGAAGTAACCGGCTATGCTTGAGAAGGTTTTCTGCAGTTTCCTTCACGAACTCCAGATGAATATCGGCATAGTTCCTATCATAGTCGGCTGCAGCCGCATATCCTACCAATCCCTAGTCTACTCACAAATTCCTTCCACCCCACTCACATCCACACATCCTAAGGCATCACAATGGACCTTATGGTCGAAGTGTAGCTCGTCCAGGGCATCCTTTACAATCTACCTACCTCTAAGGTTTTAGGACTTGCTGTGACCGTGGTTTCATTATTAAGTATTTAACTTATCGCTTTAGTGTTCGGATTTGTTATAAATTCAGTTATCGATATTAATTAGTTGTGTATATCTTTATTGTATTGATTTAGGGTTCGATTTAGTATTAAATTAATTGTGTTAGCTTAATATTTGAAACGCGGCTGTGGGTTTTGTTTTTATGTTAATTGTCTAATAAAATAGTTATGGTGCAATAGTTTAATACATATATGTGTGAATATTGAGTATTGATATGTATTGATAATATGTTCATATGGAGTATTATTATTGAAAGATGTGCGAAGATACCTGAGAACGCCCAAGTACTGAAGTATTAATATCGTAATAACACTATCATTTCGACAGTATATATATATATATATACATATATATATATATATACATAAATATACATAAATATATATATATATATAAATATATATATATATATATATATACTGTCGTTGTATATATATAGCTGATATATACAAAAGCTTAATAATATCGATGTTTTTATTTATTCAAAATTTAATAATGAAATTCTACTAAGTAAACCTTTCTACAATATATTATATTAAACAAAATTTAAAATCGTCATGATTGTGAAGAAAATTACACGTTTGTATGATTAAAGTGAAAGTGTTTCTTGTGCATGATTACAGGAACGACTCGTTTGTTCTTTTCACTGAGTATTATTATTTATTGCAAATGGTTGGGAGTAACCTTCTGTTAGACAAGCCTTCAAAGGGTTTTTTAACTAAAGGGAAGTAACTTTGTTTTTGTAAAAATATTTTTGGAAAATAGCACGGATCCAGACACAGAAGCTTCGGAAAAAGCTCTTGTATCTTGAACTTTTGAATGAAGCGTTTTGTAACAAGAACTTGGGAAAAATAGAGATCTTACAAACTTTAATCTAAATTAAAAGTTATACAAACAAGAAAAAATTGTAATAACGCGACTGTAGGTAGAACTATGTTAGTTTTTTAGATTTTAATGAATTATTTATTTTTTAGAAGTTTATTGCAGATTGTGTTTTCTATTTTAACTTTTAGAATTTCATTATTAAATTTTGAATAATAAAAACTTCGATATTATTAAGCTACTTTCATTTAACTTGAATTGAAAATATAAATTTTAATTCGTTACGCAGGATCTGTGCAACTCCGATGAATTGTCGAAATAAATACATTATTTCTCTTTTGGAATTTATCTGCATTCAAAAATTTAAAAATTGCACACCATAAACATCGTCATTAAAAGTAAAATAAACGTACCACTTTATAAAAATGACACATAATAATATAAATAATATATTTTCATGTTTCTAGTCTGATAGAAATGATATTTCGTATCTAATATGCTTTTGTTATATGGAAACCCAAGGTTCTAAATCAGTAGAATCGGACGAGGAGAAAGGGAAGCTTATAGAACAAAGGAAACACAAAAATTTAAATATCGATACATGTATAAGTAAAAAAGATGTCTCAACTTTAATACAATGCTTTATCTGATTATTTTTTAAAAACTAAGCTAAAAAGTAATAAGATATTAAGGTTTTAAAAAGTCAATCTTAAATCGTAAAAATGTAAATAGAGAAACAAACTTCGTTTCTATCATACTAAAACTGTGGATTTTAGAGCGCGTATACTTACGTTTTAAGATTAAAAATTTATGTATGAATAAACTGTCTCTTATAAAAATATCATATTCGTGTACAGTTATCAAAGGATCCTTTGAAACTTAAAGGTAATTTTCCCAACGTTACCTCTCGAAAATCGAAAAAAACCAAAAACGTCTTTTATTTCTATAAACCCCAGAAGAACGTTTTTTGCGATCGACATGGAATACTTTGAAACTTGCGAGCAATATGGGAAAACTTTTTCTCAGCTCACTTCTCCCCCCCCCCCCCCCTCGAAAATGGTACAAAACCCCGAATAATACTTTCTTTACTTCCATTCATGCAATAATGGACCAGTTTTTTGCATTCGACGCCGATTAATTCATTGTTAAGAGAAAAATCGGAAAATCTAGTTTTTCAAACGCAAAATAAGCACCCTCCCCCAAATGTATAAAACCTTCCAAATATCGTTCTTACTTGTAGACATGTTAGCAGGATGCGGTTTTTTCCATTGTAATTTGTAATTCGACACTTACGGGCAAAGTTGGAAAACCTCAATTTTTCGTATGCCAAACGCAATCCTTCTGAAAATGACACTTCCTAAATAATGACTCGTTTACTTCTATACTTGCTAAAAGAATGCCGTTTCTTCCATAATAAGACGAAAAACGAAAATATTAAATGTTCTAAATGCCAACCCCCCCCCCCCATTCCCAAAATACTTTTTTTACTTTTATATTTGCTGCATGGATGCGTTTTTTTGCATTCGAGGTTAACACATTCAGAGAAGTGCGAAAGTAGATTAATCTCCACGCAGAAGTATAATCTGAAATATATGCGTAGTAGTGTAATATGAGGTCAATCTATGCATTCAACCCTCACAATACTGAAAAATTAGGTCAACGCTTGCGCATCAATAAAAGGTTAAAGCAACTCTTACATAAAATGATGTTCATCTATACGCGCTATTGCAAAACAGGGTCTACCCAGATGAAGAAGTGAGAAATAAGGTAAACCCCTGCTGAGTAGAATAATATTAAGTTCTTCTATGTGCAGTATTTTGTTTTAGGTTCCATTATGTGCAAAAGGCTAAATTTTTCTACTTTGCATACGAAAGTATGACGTTCCTTGACCCTCCTTAATCCACTTCTTAACCACATGAAGGCCTTTAGTCTTAACCTCATTATAAACCCTCCTTTAACCTACCTTTCGATAAAAACTTGCATCCATATACATTCTCTGGACCCATCTTGACACACCCCTTGGGACCCTATTGGCAACCACCACCCTTGACCATCTTGGAGTTCCCCTCACCCTTGGAAGCTCTGTCATGATGTTGAAAACACATCTGAGGGAGCAAGGCTCCATCGTGTCCTGGCAAAGAAACCCGCTGACACCATCGGCTCACTTCGTAAACCCAATGGTGAGTATACTAGCTCCGCGAAGGATACACTCGAGACACTGCTCTGGATTCATTTTTCGGATTCGGTGACACTGGACGATGAAAACACTTCTCAAGAGCAGTTTAACCAGTGTCTTCCGCCGACTGGCAAGGACTGGAGAAGAGCGGCGATTGCCATTAACCGCTCAAAAATCGAATGGGCAATAAACTCATTCGACCCCTACAAAGCACCGGGACCAGATGGGATATACCCAGTTCTTTTACAAAAAGGAGCAGAGCATCTCTTAACTCTGCTTGGTCATATATTCAGGGCAAGCCTGGCTACGGGTTACATCCCAACCGTATGGAAGCCAGTAAGAGTGACCTTTTTGCCAAAACCGGGGAGACTTAATCACTCCACGGGAAAGGACTTTAGACCAATTAGTCTGTCATCGTTTCTACTGAAAACAATGGAACGACTAATAGGATTTCATTTGACTCAGGGGGCATTGTCAAAAAATCCGCTTCATGCCAACCAACAAGCGTATCAGGTGGGGAAATCCTGTGAATCAGCCCTCCACAACCTAATATACAGGATTGAGGAGGGATTCGCAAGGAAACAAACCACCTTGTGCGTTTTTTTTTGACATAGAGGGGGCATTTGACAATGCTTCTCACAATTCCATGGTTGATTCTGCAGGTCGGCACGGAGTTGAAGACACGTTTTGCAGGTGGATAAAATCTATGCTGATAGGAAGAAGAATAAAAACTTCTCTTTTTGGAGAGTCTGTCAGTGTGAGAGCCACAAAGGGATGTCCACAGGGTGGTGTCTTATCCTCACTCCTGTGGAGCCTGACAGTGAACAGCTTACTGACAAACCTCAACGAAAATGGATACTACACACAGGGTTACGCGGACGACATTGTATTTGCAATCCAGGGACCCTGTGAAGGCACAATCTCGGAGCTTATGCAAAACGCTCTTAGAATCGCACAGAAATGTCAATCAGGAGGTGGTGTATCAATCAGGGATTGAAAATTAACCCTGGTAAGACCGCACTAATTCCATTCACACGTAAAAGGATGGTGGATAACATAAAACCACCAATCCTCTTCGGTGAAAGATTACAGATCACAAGGGAAGCCAAGTTCTTGGGAGTAATGCTGGACTCCAAACTAACATGAAACCCTCATCTGGAATATATAACAAATAAGAGGAAATCTTCTCTCTTCTGCAAGAAAAATCTTCTGCAAGAGAGCATGTGGAAAAGTCTGGGGTCTAAAACCCAAAATGATCCACTGGCTCTACACAACAGTAGTCAGGCCCATTATAACCTATGCTGCTTTAGTGTGGTGGCCAAAAGTTAAGCAGATTACTGCGTGCATAAAGCTGTCCAGGATCCAGAGACTGGCCTGCTTGTGCATCAGTGGATCCATGAGCAGTACACCTACAGCTGCCATGGAAGTCATACTGGGGCTGCCTCCGCTAAGCATTGTAGTAACAGCTAAAGCAAGATCCAGCGCCTATAGATTGTCTTGAAATAACAACTGGATTAATAAAAATCAGGTTGGACATGCAAGTATCGTGGGAACATCAATTATCTCAGACCCCGTCTTTGAAATGGGCACAGATATACTTCCCAAGACATACTCCTTCTCAAAACCTTTCACTGTAGTATGTTATAGGGCCATGTGGTCGGAAGGAGAACCATCCTACCTCAGGAAAGGAATCGTCTGGTATACAGACGGATTCAAAACTAAAGAAGGGACCGGGGCGGGAATCTACGGTGAGAGACCAAAAGCAAACATAAGCCTCAACTTGGGGAAATATGCTACGGTCTTCCAAGCAGAAGTCTACGCCATACTGGCTTGCGTCCGTGAGAACCTACGTAGAGACTACATAAACCAGAACGTATGTATTCTGTCGGACAGTCAAGCTGCTTTAAAAGCCTTGTCTGGAATTGAGGTCACTTCAAGGGTAGTCAAGGATTGTCTGGAGGAACTTCTGAAACTGGCAAAACGGAACAATGTTAAATTGATCTGGGTGCCGGATCACAGTGGTTTCGAAGGAAACGAAAAAGCGGATACCTAAGCAAAGAAGGGAGTCGGAATGCCATTCATAGGCCCAGAGCCTATTTTAGGAATTCCAAAGACTGGATGTAAACAAGTGATCAACGAGTGGTCAAATGCTAAACACCGTGATCACTGGGAAAAAGTACCGCGGCAAGAGCTCGGGAAGGTACTGCTTCAGAGTGCAACAAAGAGGGTATCTCTCGATGCACTGAGGCTGAACAGGATGCAACTGCGGAGGGTTACCGGGTTCATTACTGGGCATTATCCCATGCGGAAGCATCTGCACACAATAGGACTCCATAACGGCTCCATTGTGTGCAGATTGTGTGGCGAGGAGGAAGAAACATCCAGCCACATAATCTTTGACTGCGAACCTCTGGGTTACAGCAGATACAGGATGTTCGGTGCATCTCACCCCGAATATATGAACCTTCAGGAGGACCTGATAAGCAAGCTCCAGGCTATTGCCAACATATGGGAGAAGCGAGTCTCGTCAGACTGAGTTAGGAGGGGGAGCACAATGGACCATAGGGTCGAAGTTCAATAATTTTTACCACGATATCAATCAATCAATCAATCCCCTCGCCCTTCCTTCTTAGGAGACGCTGAGCCACGGACGAAAGCCGCACTGGGGGCTCGGATCTCCCTTAAGTAGACTACAGACACGGAACATTGTGCAGCAACATTGAACTCCGCCTACAAAATATTTTCTCTACAGATGTGCAACCAAAATTGTGGAACATAAAATTAACATTTTATTATTTTATGACGGTAATCTTAAAAATTCAATCACTTGTGATCTTGTCTCTATCATTTAATTTGTATAGTTTATTTATGTGTATCTCTAGTAACTAGTTGTTGCATGTATTTTGTAAAAAATTTTTTACAAAATTATATTAAATCAATACAAAAAATAAAGTAACATAAAGTATATAATGTAAATTGTAACCAAACTAGGTAATAAAACATAATAAAATATTAGGAAAACATAAAATTTTAGATAATATGTTGCAAATTTCTCTACAGACAACCAATTTGTACAGGAACATTAAACTCCTCCTACAAAATATCAAATAATTTTGATTTTTACTGCAACCAGTTCAAGAACATGTTTTTTGTTGCTGTAACAGCTATACACATTTGCAATCTAGTATAGAACATTCATAATGTTCCTGTACAGGTTGCACGTCTGTAGGGCCTATTACGAGCATGGTGAGTTATGTTAAGTACAACTCGCTTTGCTCGTAAGGAGGGTAGGTACAACTCTGCTCGCAAGGAGACTCTGCCTCCTTGACACCTGTTGCGGTCTATGACCATTGATTCGCGCCGTGTAGTGTGAATTAACACAAGTAATAAATCAATCAAGGTAGATTAAAAGGGGCAATCGTGGGTCCTAACAAAGAACAAGGGGGTATAACGGAAAAATAACCGCAATAAATTTTCTTTAATCGCATCCTTCTAGCATATCTAAAAGTGGATTAACTTCGTATAGATGATTTGAGTCAGTGAGTTACTCAAAGGGCTGTATATATATAGAGATTGGACCAAGTCGACTTTTTCCTGCTGTTTATAAAAACAACTTTAGCGAGATTATTGTTCAATGATATGGAATCATTTAAGAGGTACGTTTGACGAAAAAAAATAGAAGAAACCACTGTACACTGATATAAAGTTAACCCGTAATTAATCTCTTGTGTAGTTAGGTTATTCTTTTCTGAGGAATTCCGTTTGGGTATGTCAATAAATATTCTAGAGGATCGGAAATGGAGAAGTCATGTTGATAACTGAAAAAGATTTGGAATAAATTTTTGTTAAAAAGAGTTAATCTAATTGAAAAACATGTTTCACTTGTTTGTAGAAAAATTTATAATATTTTAAAAATTAAGTTGCAATGGAAATACAGCCCAGAATACCAGGAAAACCGAATTTTAACTAGAATCTTAATTATTAAGTCCAAAATTTTGTTTTATCACGCCGTCACAGGTAATGATGTACTTATTTTACGTCTTATTAGCAAGTTTGCGTTTCTTAAGTTAAAAGCTGGAGACAAAGTCTATGAAATTGATTTTAGATCAATTGCAACACGTTCACTGATGTTGTAATCATCAACTGGCAAATTGGATGTATAAATAAGATATAATACAGGACCTAGAACGCATCCCTGAGGTACTCCTGCATAGGTACTCCAGGATATGGTGCATGTCGGATAATTCAGTTTGAAATCTTACTTGGTAGTATCGGTTTGTCAGATTTGAGTTCAAAATAAGATAATACGAATCTGGAATGCTTTTCTTTAATTTGTATATTAATCCAGGGTACCATAATTTGTGAAAAGCTTAACTAATATCGAGAAAAACTGCAGTACAATATTTTTTTCTTGAAAAGCATTGTTGATGCCACTGACAACTCGATGCACTTGTTCAATCGTTAAATATTTTGATCGAAATCCAAATTGATGATATGGTATAAGTTGTGATTCTTCAAAGACATGACATAGCCTCTTTGAGAACAATTTTTCGAAAACTTTTGAGAATATTGGCCTGTATGACGTCGCCTCGTTTATTGTCTTTCCCGGGTTTTGTATCATGAAAATTTGCGATACTTTCAAGATTTGAGGAAAGTATTTTTAGCGCAAGATGAAATTGAAGATCGTACAGATCATGACAATACCTTTTTTTGGAACCTCTCGTATTATCCGAGCTGTCAGAAGATCGAAACCTGACGCCTTTTAAAGTGAGATTCTTCCACATGACTGATTTGATTTCATAGGTGAAAAGGATTTAATTGGAAAGGATAACTGTAAGGGTGCTTCTCGAAAATGGATTTCTTCGTCATCTTAATTATCTCCTGGATTCGGTTGAAAAGTTTCGTATAAAGTTTCAGAAAAAAGATCATCCCCACCATTGATGGGGGTATATTTATTTTAGAAGCCGTCAGAGATAAAAAAAAATTATTCTTCTACAAAAATAAATAACTTTTCTTTGAAACTTTTCATGAGCTGAATACACTTCGGCCACTTCCACAGCTGTAACATGTTAACTACTTGAAATTAAATTTCAAATTTTGCCCCATTTTCGACAACAATTATTTGTATTTTATAAATACGTATTTCGACTAAAAAGTAGTAATCATAAGTGTGAACATGCTAATCGTAACTATCTCCAGGATATGGAGTCAAAGATATGTTTCTCGTTGCTAAATTTGACGCGTGTCTCACAATGATTTAAAAAAACTTACGTCTATTATATGATCGAACTTAGGTATTACCTAAGGGATTACTTGAGTTAACTGTCCAATTACAGGATTAATTGTGTGATGAATCCAACCCACCACGTCGATTGTCCATAGCGTTAGGGTATTATTCGCAGCTAAACTCGTCATTTTGGTATTAATTTTGAAAATCGTTTAATTTTCTTAAATCAAAATTTGGAATTGGCCCATTATCTAAATTCATGATTTTTGGTCTTTTGATTATCCTAATATGTTAACTACTCTTGATAACAAAAGCAAATATGTATATAGATATCATTTAGTACTTTTATATAGCGCTATTATTGTATTTTGACATTTGTGCGTGTGTAAAAACTAGAATAAACAAATAACCCATTGTTAATGAAATAAATAAATACCGAGTATCAAAGCAATCAATTCAGTTAGTTGTTATTGTCACTTGTTTTAATATAATTGTGTAAAATATCAAACGAGTTGTCGCGGTATCTTGGCTCTCTTTAGCCTTTAAAGGAGCGCTGTAGAACTTACAACAGATTCCGATACTCGACACACACACACACACAAAAAAACACAAAATGTTAGTAAAAGTTTACTAAATATTTGTCAATTGGACATTACGCACTTTTGAAAAAAAATTAAATAATTAAAAACTTTATGAAATTTAAGCCTGAAGTTTATTTGATTAAAAAAAAGAATTTTAATTTAATTTTTATTTTATTTTTTGCTTCCACAGTTAATTTGAGTCTCTTTCTCGTTTTAATACAACAATGTAGAACTGATTTTATTTAAAAAAATTATACTTTTAAACCAATTGTTAATCCAACATTGATTAATTTATAACTTTGATATTAAGCGCACAATGCCAATTTTAAAACTGATGATAATCGAACAAATGTCAAATTTAAACTTTGAACGTAATCGAACAATAGTTTACTTTAAATTGAATTCTGAATTAGCGATTGCTGCTGCTTTTATACCCATCATGGATCTTTCCAGAATCATGATTGTTGACACTTTAGAAATATTGTTTTTGAAAGCATATTTTTGTATAGATTCGTCTAGAAAAAATAAGTTTCTCAACAACCGTTCGGAGTGACTGATAATTAATAAAAATTATTAAAAATTATATTGATTCGCCTCGGACTGACACCAGATTCCTCTTGTGAAGCCTTAAGCCGCCCGGCCAAAGCTAATTCAGAAATTATATACAATTTACAACATAATACTGTCTGTAAGCAAGCTTGCTTATGTGTTTGACTTGTTTATGTATTTGTTTTTGAGAAAAAAATCGTACTTGTACTTTTATAAATACTTTTTTTTTTGTAAATAAATTATATCTGATTTTATAATTATTTTTTCATTTGATTCATTTGATTAAAAAAATAAATTTTGTTTAAAAGAAAAAAAAAAAAAACTAGAACTAATTATTTTCTTTTTGAAATTATAAAAAAAAACTCCTTTCTTCAAGGAGACAAATATTTTCTCTTAAATATTTTTCTTTCATACTTAGATTTTTCTTTTACATACTTAGAAATATGTGTTGAGTCCAAAAAAATTATTCTTTATAATTTTCAAATCAACAGAGCGAATAAAAAAAAATTCGTTACAAAGTGCTGCTTCAACTTAGCGAATTTCCTTACAGTACATAAATTAATCTTTAGCGGTCACAATTTTAGAGTGATCAAGATAAAATATTGTATCGGGTATGATTTTAGTATTTCTAACTTGCAAGGCTTATTTTATTGACAAATGGTATAGGTCAAGGGGAAAGGGAGCAAGAAAAAGAAGAAAACAAAATATAAAATATAAAATATCTCTTTTAATATTAGAACAATCGAAAAATGTACAGGAGTAAAGTTGTAGAAAATCAAGTTTGCTACAATTCATTGTATTATATTTTTTTCCAAACTCTAATGTGTACCCAGATATTTAGAACTTTAACTTACAATCTTTAATTGTAAATATTTCTGTAAATATTAGTGTAACAGAAAAATGATAAGAAACAAAATTATAGTAAAACTAAATACCTATAACTTTTTTACCTAAAATATTTTTCAATTTTTCAAATATTAAGGGAGATATGCCAAATTTTGTATTTCATCCTTCCTCTTAACTCCCCTTTTCCCTTGTCCGATTTTACCCATTAACGTACTTGTCCTTTTGAATACCAAAAGCGCCTAAAATACCAAATTTCATTCCAATCGGAATAAAATTGTGACCGCTAGAGAGGCCAAAGACATATATATATATATATATATATATATATATATATATATATGCAGCTGTTGGTTTTGTACCAATGTAAGAGTTTCGTAAAATTTCTTCAAATGTCCATTGATCCTAACTACTAGATGTTAAAACTCACTGTTGCTAAAATTTGTATACTTGTATATATATATATATATATATATATATATATATATATATATATATATATATATATATATATATATATGTGAGTTTTAACATCTAGTAGTTAGGATCAATGGACATTTGAAGAAATTTTACGAAACTCTTACATTGGTACAAAACCAACAGCTGCATTTCCTTTCTGGAGTAGATATCAAAACAAATAAAGTGCATCTATTCAATAGCTGAGATAATTCAATTTGAGATTCTGCAAATATGCCATTTTAATTATAGTTGTCTATGATAAATAATAATAATCAGAAAGAAATATTAGTTTTTTTATAAATAATCGTCCTTATTACTGTATCTGCGCTACGATTCAATGTTATTATGTAATGAATCGAATAATAAAATAACTCAAAGACTCGCTTCTACAAGTTCGTAACGTATTATTAAAAACACCCTATAAACATACAAAAACTATTATTGTATGTTGGGTAGAAATTTGTTGTATGAGGTTTGTGTTTTGTTTATGATTTCATTACATACTAAATGTTGTCTAAGCTGGTAATTTATTAAACATCGTTTTCATATATATATATATATATATATATATATATATATATATATATATATATATATATATATATATATATATATGTCGCCGATGGATGGTCTAATACGCTGTTTTACAAAACCGCTAGTTGTTTTACATAACAACTCCGTTATGTAAAACAACTGAACGACGTTCAGTTGGATTGTCATTGCGATATGTTTTAAAAAACTGCTACCCATGTTTAGACGTATTGCAGAATAGCTTATTTGTAGTCACAAAGACCGTTTTGATTATAGGGAGCATTTTGATTGAGCGTTTTAATATATACAACTCCCTTCAGTGCGGGGACCAAAAACATACAAACCCGACCAACTCGGGGTTTGACCGATGAAGTGAAAGATTGTAGTACTCGATTGTAATAGTTTCCTTATTTTATTTCAATAATTTTTGACACTATATCTAAAATATATAGAACGCCTTTTATTGCGGGGCCCAAAAACACGTAAACCCGACCAACTGGTGGTATGACCGATGAAGTGAAAGATTGTAGTACTCGATTGTAATAGTAACCTTATTTAATTTCAATAATTTCTAAAACACTAAGTTCAAAAATATATACAACTTGTTATGAAAAAGGACCTTTAGTAATGGGAATCATTAGCTCGTTTAAACTAATATCTACAATCTGACGTTTCATTTCACGCTATTTTACATTAACGAAGTTGATATGTAAAATAAAACCTATTTTGACAAAATGGAAACCCGACTTCAAAAATCAAATATTCTATAACAAAAAATGAATTAAAAAGTAAAAAAATAATAGCATATTCTTGTGCCAATTTCAGTTCACCTAAGCAAAAGTTTTTAAATATATATGTACAATTATTGTTATTTTTGGAATCGGTGCCAGCATAGAGAAATTCACATAACTTTTGGACCCCGCCTCCAAAAATAACAATAATTGTACATAAATATTTAAAAATTTTTGCTTAGGTGAACTAAAATTGGCACAAGAATATGCAATTATTTTTTTACTTTTTTTGTTATAGAATATTTGATTTTGGAAGTCGGGTTTCCATTTTGTCAAAATAGGATTTATTTCTCGCTTTTTAGTAACTTTGAAGTTCTATAACTGATTTTTTTTGTCTAAATATGGGTAGACAAACTAAACGGCCTACTAACTTTCAGTGCATTTCTTACACATTTTTTTTTATCCGTTTTTTTTTTTTTTTTTTAGTGCATTTTTTCATAACAGATTTTCAGTTTTTTTTACATGCATTTTGTTTTTCTCTTGTAAAAAAATTTTTTTTATGTCGGTTTTTTTTTGTACAAAATTTTTTGAAGTCGGTTTTAAAAAAAATTTTTTTATTTTCCCATTATGAATGAGTATACTCTTTAAAAAAAATTTTTTTCGCAGAAATCGATTATCACATATAAAATGAGGATTTTCCTCGATTTCCCGGGGATCCCCTCATCAGAATGCGATTTGGTGCCAATGGGACCAATGGAAACGAAACCCTTTAAAACAAAAAAACAAAAAATCAAATTGGTTCATAAATGACGGAGTTCTGAGGTGATACACATAAAAATAAAAAAATAAAAATACAGACGAATTGAGAACCATCCTCCTTTTTGAATTTGGGTTAACTAGCGGTTTTGTAAAATGCCGGATTAGAAATCCATCTGCAACACATGTAATACCACATATATATATATATATATATATACATATATATATATATATATATATATATATATATATATATATATACATATATATATATATATATATATATATTCATATATATATATATATATATATATATTCATATATATATAAATATATATATATATATATATATATATATATATATATATATATATATATACATATATATATAAATATATATATATATATATATATATATATATATATATATATATATATATATATATATATATATATATATATATATATATATATATATATATATGGTATTATATAATCATATATTATATAAAATTTGTAAATAAATTTTTAAAACTACATAAATATATATTCTCTAATGCATATGTGTCGCGATTTTATCTTTGGTTCAGTTAATGGGTAATTTTCAGACAGCGGATAGTGGACAGATACACTACAATCAAATGTATTTGAATGTGCAAAAATGTTAATAATGGTATTCCTTCTTATGTTATTTATGAATCAGTATTTTATATAATATGATTTTACGTTTTATATATTTTCCTATGTATTATAGATTCGATTGAAATGTCAACTTGTGTCCTATAGTTTTTGATATAGTAGTAAGTAGTAGTAATATTTATTGTTTTGAATAATATTCATACAATATTATACAAGCATATAGTATTTTGGCATTTATTTAGCCAAACATGCCATACATATTCAGAAAAATTTAAAAACTATAGCAAGATCAGGCGTATAGAATCTTATGCCTGCAGTACACCCTCGGCGTGGCGAGACATAACGAGTACGAGAGTGTACTTACAACCCTCGATCTGTCTTGTGTCGATTCGCCTCGCCTCGTCTACACTCGATTCAACTTTTCACCGCCATTTTTAACTATCAACCCGCTTTATTTGTACCCACTAATCTTAATAGTAGAACACGAAAATAAATAAAAACTGTATACATTTATGAATACTTTTGAGGAATAATTATTTTTGATAGTCTAATCAAAAAATTACTACTCCGTAATTTTTTTATTTAAAAATGTCATTTTGCATGTATACCAACGTTATTTCTGGCCAAGCCACGTTGACTAGCTGACGAGAACTAAATTGCCAGCCGAACACTCGACAAGAGTGTACACAGCTCCTCGCCTCACGAATGTGTCACCAAGATATTGGCAGAGTGTGTACTGCCGACATTAGAAATAAAAAGTTTAATATATATTTATATATATGTAAACTACATTGCATTATTATTTTGAATTTAAACACACAAATGATTTCATGATATAGAACGCAGAGTTTACACCAACAAAAACATTACTAAAATGATGTACCACTAGAAAAGTAGCACATGATAAAAATCTAATAATTAATAAATTCACAAAAATTTTGTACAATCCTCGTCAGCACCATTGTTGATAACATTTGTGACTACAGATGTTATAATTGTTTTTAGAAATGTTGTTAATAAACGATACGAACCTTTTGCTAATAAGAAAGGTTATTACAACATCGTTTGAAACATTACTTATCACATAAATTTATCCGAATTGCGCATCAGAATATTTAATCGATTCGTTGTCGCGCCAGATAGAGAGGTGTTAGAAATCGTGGGTTATTACCTAATCTCGCACAGTATCTCGATTCATGTAGACTTTATATTCTCTCAAATATTATACTGTTTTTTAGATGACCCTAGACCCGACTAGGAGGGATAGTAACCTTCAGTAATCTTGCAAGGTCGCGGGGGATGATTTCAGCTATGAAAAAAAAAAGCCAGATCGTATTATCACAATATATCTGAAATTGGAAATGTACGTAGGTTTTGTGATTTTATTACTCAGAATACTGTTTTCAGACATTTTGTGTCTTGCGTTTGACCTGAGTGAATTTTCAAAAATTTCATAAAAATTAGCCGACTCGTACCATAGCAATTAACTTCAAATTTGTTTCCAATTTTTTGTATTGCTACTGTCATTACTGTAATACGGTTTTCAGACATTTTCAATCTTTCCTACAATGTTAAAAACGATAAAAACGTTTTATAAATTCATCCTGTTTTGTTTTGTAAAATTTATTTTAAAGGTCCTTCAACTTCAGTTCGACGGTTGCTGGTAACCTTTTTTTAAATCAACATCGAAGAATTTGAGGGGTGCAACTTATTGCGGACACTTTAATACACTTTAAATTGTCTGATAAGGCCCGTACAATACTCAATTTGTCTGACATCGGTTTATTATACATCTGGGCAACTCATTTTATCATGTCGAATAGTTTTCAGACGTTTTGCGATAATGCAGACCAGTAATTTGTTACATTTTTGAAATGCTCTGAAAATGTCCGGCAAGTAGATTTATGTCTGAAAATTGGTTATTTCGCATCAATTAACTCTAACTAACCTATAAAAATGATTTACAGGCGCGGTGCTATGAATATTTTTTTTGTCTAATTTATTTTTTAATGGTTTCCTGGACAGGCGGAACGCTACTTTTGTCTGAAAATTATGTTTCCGGTATCTCGGGGCTATCATCTAAGTACATTTCGTAAATCAGACGTTTTGCTATGATACGAGTCGGCTAAGTTTTATGACATTTTTGAAAATGCACTCAGGTCAGACACAAAACGCAAAATTTCTGAAAACCATATTTTTGGGCTCAGAGTCATCTAAACTATTGATTCTATATGATTTCATCCTTGGTGTGATGAGACAAAAATCTTGGTCGTGGGCTCTCTTACAATGTTTCGTCTATTCTTTAAGTTTGGTCAAACTCGCTACCATTTACAACTGATTTTTTGTAAACATAAACATACAGTGTGTTTTTTAAACTACACCCAATCTGGAAACAGTGTATGTATATCTATTGCTGTCTATATGCAATATACTATGATACGTGTTGCTTTGTTACACATTAAAAGAGGAGATGGATCTTATACGTTCACACCACAGACATTTGTCGGTTGCCCATATAGTTCTCAGTACTTATTTGAACGTGTAGACAAGATGTAGTATTATGTCCATCGTCTATTATAAAGGAGACGTACACAGCTGCTGTACAAGTGCAACAAAGAACGTTATATCATGGCATAGTGTACATAGACAGTGATAGATGCACTAAACAATGTTGCTATTGGATCTTTGTTAATTTACATAGTGTATATCTCATAGACGTAGTATTACTAGACTGCACGATTCATATACTTCATGTATTGAAGTTGACCAACATATTTCTAAAGTTGTACCAACTTTAGAAACAGGCAGCCTCTGATCTGCAGTATTTCTATCTTTGTTCCACTGTGAATGAATGACAGAGATAGCTCTACTGTAACCGTGTTTGTATCTCTTTCTAATATTGGAACATGAATTTCATCGAAAGCGTAGTCTAGTATTATACTATGTCTATGGTATATCTACTCATTGTTAGGAGTATGGATTCTCTACCCACCAAGACGTTTATAATTTTTCATATCAAGTATGTTAAATATTCACAACCGTTTGCTCGTTGCAAAGTAGTTGTTCCAATTACGTGTATACAAACTGAAGGAATAGCTATTTGTTTCTTTAAGCCATAGTTTTAAAACAATCATCAACTTTGTCCGTCACATTGTTTTCGATATTGATAAAAACATTTTGAATTATCAATGTAAATAAAAAGAATAATCAAAATATACACGATTGTTGTAAAATATAAAAAAATTTTAATTATTTTAATGTCAAAAAAATATATTATATGAAACGTTATAATCGAAAACAAATGCAGGTTGAACGATAATTTTTTTTAAAAGTTCAAAAAAATCTAAATAATTCAAATGTCTTTTGAAAAAATCAATTTGATGTTTGTGAATATCAAATTTTACAAAGCTTTCATTAATTAACAAAAAAAAAGAATGTGGCTGTGACACGGACACGGCCGTGCGTTTTACGTGAATACGTGTGCGTAACGAGTAATGTAACGGTGTATCACTGGATTGCTCTTAAGAAGCCCTTTCCAACCGAATATGATCTCTATATTTTGATTGGGTTTTCGATGAGGACAGAACGACGTTGCATTATTTATTTTAATTTTTTACTTTAACACCATGTATACTCACTATATCTATTTTACATCTTTTATTTACGCAATCGATAGATCTTGACGAGAGCTGACGATTGAAACTCAAACAAACGACCTAGCTTCTCCGAGTCAAAAGTTATACTCAACGGAAATTATGTGACGCAGCAAAACGACCTCAAAATGGCGGAACTTCTACCTCTGCCGCGCGCGATGCGTCACAGTGATCACCCAACGGAACGAATTATTTGATCCTTTAGCTATCGAGTAGTGTAATTACATTTTGGATGTAGATCACGTCAAAAAAAACAACAATTAAAATGAATATTTTTTACGCAAACACCTGACTGTATTTTCTATGAATATATAATATGCAGTATTTACTATAACCAACTTTCATTGTTTACGAAAAAAGCCTCTCTCTGCTCTTATTTGCAGTTGAAAATTGGGTGGATGATGAGTTTTACATATAACATAGGATAATGTGTTGAAGTGATATTGTTACATACAGGAATGTGTTAGGATATTTGGATAGGACAGTTGAAATCCAAATGGGTTTATTAAGTCAAAATTACTTTAATAACAATACTAATAATATTCATCTATTTTATATTTAAATCAGTTATACAATAGCTGCTTTATAAATGTATATTTAAACGATTTCCTACTGTTTATTTACTACTAGCTGACCTGTGCGGCTTCGCTCACGTAAAAGCAAATATCTTTCAAAAATTTACCTTAACCACCCGCACCCCCATTGTGGGATTGTATATTTTTCAACATTTTTTGCCTTTGAATTTTTTTCTATCGTTTACGGTTTTAAAGCATAGCTGGGCGAATGTTGATTGCGTTCAGCTCTGAGTGAGAGGTAGGAAGAGAGATAGAGTAAATACAGGGTATCCTACCAATTATTATTTTTTCTTTTTTTAATTAAAACATTTTCTGAAAAAAATATAATAATACCAACCCTTTTTTATGGTCTTACATAAAAAAGGGTGACATACAATACATGGAATACATACTCTAGAATTCGGGACTAGTAATTTGGGGCATAATATGTACCTTTTTAATATATTTGTGTATGAATAAAATATAAATGTTATATAAATCTTTTGAACCTTTACCGATTGACTGTTATAATAAATGAGGTAAATTCTCTAAAAATAGTTTAGAGTTTTAGAGAAATTTTTTTGATGGTTTAGATTTTTGGAAATTCCGAAAAACTTTCCTAAACTATTACACATGGGAGAATTTATAAACAATTATTTACCTGATTTAATTATTTTTTCTTCGTAGGGGGTATAGTGTCATCGGAATTTGATGACACTGGATACAATAAACATGCCAATGATAAAATGGTTCAATTGGATAAATTTAACATAAAGTGGGAATTTGATGTTAGCTTACTCAACCTGGCGCATTTTTTTTCGCATAATTTCTTTTTTCAAAAAAAATACAAGTAGTGATTTTAGTGAAACGGTAATTTTACAATTTAATAATCGATTTAAAGATTTTGAAAATATAAATGTAATGAGTGATTTTTTAGTGGCCCCTTTTAATAGAAAATTTAAAATTCCCGCATTAATAGAAATTTGTCTCAAATTTTTTCCGCAATTATTGGGCAATAATTGGTAGAGGCTACCCTGTATTGGAATATCGTCCTGTCTTACTTCAAAACATACATCTCTTGCTGACTCTCACTCAGCTTATGGAGTGCACAGTTGCTCAAATGAGCAAACCATGCCCACCTCTGTTTTAAAGTTAGATATTTGCACACCCCTGGAGGGCGTGGGTGTAGTAGGGACAACTATCAGTTTTGCAAGTTGTTTATTTTATAGAAGTTAACATAAAAAATCATACAAAAGTCCTATGAAAATAAGCACTTTCATTTTTTACGAATGCTCCAATTTTCCGGACAACTTTTCCAAATCGGTCCAGCCGTTCTCAAGGGATGCGGTTAGCAACGGACAGCAAGTGAATTTTCGTAGGGATCTCTAATTTTTTTGAAAATAAAATTCAGACAATGTGACTCGCTGATAATGTAGCTTTCTATAGCTGAAAAAAACTTTTAAAATCGGTTGAGTATTTTTTGAGTTTATCCATTACAAACAAATCTTTGCTATTTATAATGTTAGCTCAGATTTGTTTGTAGTTGTATGTTTACTATATGTATTTAATACATGGTTGTAGTAGAAGTAGTGGAGGGGAGGAAGCCTGACAAGTAAGTCTTTTCTGGCCTCTTTAGCCAAACCCTAAGTAACACATCCGCTCAACATCTCCTATTATCTACCAAACCTAGTTCGTTACCTTAGCCCCTGTGCTCTTTGTTGAATCTACCTGTCCTTTTGGGAATGACAAGACAAAGTTCCATTTGAGACCATGACCATGTGGAAGGGCATATAAAGGGGCATGCACCCCATTATAGCCTGGATAATTTCACTGTCCTCCAAACACTGTCCTCCAGGTATCATTTGTTTGGCTTGCCTATAGCCTGCTCTAAATTTCTATTTCGTAGGCATATAATTTTCTACCCTCTCGTTTAAGGCAGAGGTAACCTGTCTTCTAGTTATTCCAAGATATGCTTCCGATCCCTAACGTGTGAGTGCGGGTCCTTTTCGGGTGAGTTCGTCGTCTTCTGTTTCTTGACTTCAACTCTGCAAAGTCCGGATACTAACATCAAGGTGAGCTCTTTCGTCGTTGACAGGTTCTTCAAAGATTCTACGCCTTGAAGAGCCAGATGAGACGCTATTTTAGCTAAGCAGTTTGCTTTGAGTGCAGTTTTGCTACCCAATCAGATAAAAACTCACTGCTTAGTGCAACCCACTACTTTCTCCAGGTTTTCCACTGAAAGTACGCCATTAACCTCTGTTTGAAAATCAGTGGCGTATCGTGTTAGTACACCTGGCTCGAATGTTTATTACATTTCAAATTTTGCCCCTATTCCTAGAATATTTGTTTGTATTTTATAAATACGTATTTCGACTACAATGTAGTCATCATCAGTATGGGATATGGATTCAGAGATATGTTGCTAGTTGCTAATTTGGTGCGTGTCTCTACGTATTTATAAAATACAAACAAATGTTCTAGGAATAGGAGCAAAATTTGAAATGTAATTTCAAAAAACCTAGAGTTCTCTTTGATTATTTTAATAATCTTTATCGAACGTTTATGTTCTTTGCACATACTCCAGCTCCCGATTGACCATGTTCTAGCCTAGAACCAACTACCTGTGTACCATGCTATTTTAAAGTTCTGTTAACGTAACTTATGTTCCATGAATTTTACTGAATAAGTTTCAATTTTTCCGTTATTTAGAGATGAGAGCTTTCACATCGACTTTCAGTAAAGTGAGAGCAACCGTTCGTTAGCCATAACTTGGTTAATATTACTCCAACAGAAACATAAAAAAACCTAATTTATTTTTTTTATAATTTTAATTTTTACTCAATGAATTTTTTCTGATTAAATTTAAGGTGTTCGAATTATTTGCGAAAAATTGTTACTAAAAATGGTTTTTTCGACAAAAAATTGGCAAATTCAACTGTAAATAACTCAGAAATCATAAACTTTGCAAAAAAACGGTATTGAACATTTTTGCTTAAAATTAATTGCTCTATGTATTTGTAAGGTCATTTTGAATGAAAATATTTTCACCAGCAATGTGGGGTGGCATCCACCTTCAGAGCAAGCCAGACCAGAATATTTCTGATTTCAAATAATATATAAAAACAAACATTTTAAAAAAATCATTAAAATCGGTACTGTTTTTGAGGATTTCGTAATTTTATCTATTTATAGGCTTTATTGATTCCACTAACTATCCTAATAAATAATACAAACAAACGTCTTGTTATGTTTTAATCATGTAAATGAGTCTTGTTTAAATACGAGTATATAAGTCTCATTCAATGAGAGATAATATGTATTACATACTAAAGGTGTTTTGTATGAGTTTTGAAAAGTTCGTCTACCTTCTACAAACTTTTTAGTGAAATTGTCTGAAAATTATACAAAATGAAATTGTGTAGAAATAAGAAAGTAATACACAATCATAAATTACTATACACCTATTACACACAATCGTGTATTTATGGGTGCACATGGGCACATGAAAAACGATCATTTTCCTCTTATACCAAGGAGCTGTGTAAATAAACCATTTTATTCTATTTAACTTTCAGTGTAAAGAACACTTACTTGTCTTTTTCCTGTTGATATTCGTTGTGTTAAGTTGGCAACATAAGTATTACATTGATTAATTTAGATATAATTTATATAATAAAGAAGAAAATCAATTTTATACAACAAAAGATGAATTTCGTAATTTGTTAAATTCTGCTGCTCGTTCAAGGAATTTGAAAAAACTAAAAAACTTAAAAATTTTCATTTAATTTTTTTTGTCTGAAGAAGGAACTGTGTTCTGAAACTGGCTAAATAAAAAGTGATTTTACGCAAAATATCAAATATTTGTTTTATTTAATAATTAAAATTTTTATCATTAACTTCAACAATTAACTTCAATTTATAGAATACATACAATGGAGGCGTACTATAGAAGTAAATGTATTCGATGATTAAGAGTAAATCGAGAATGATCTTAAGCGAATCTTGCCGATTTTTGGATACCCAGACCCTCAAATACATTATGCATTTTAACATGAAATAATTATGTTAGCTTTCACATTAAAATTTGATAACCGTCGTTAAAAAGAGCAAAAAAAGTTTTTGGTCGTAATCGTTAAGTTGATAGTAACAGTTTACTAATTTTCCCACTTTTGTTTGGATTTTAACTTGCTACCACAAGAAAAATAGAACATTTTATCGATTTCAAAATTTCACAATAAAAATCGAATGACTTTAGTTTGAAATTACAGAGGCGATTTCAAGAAAATTCGAAAATATATAACCATCACTTACACAGGCAATTTTCACATCCGGTGAAACGATTTTACCCAAGTTTATTGCAACCATTAGTGATATATAACTGAATTATGAAATTTACATAGACAGGCATGGATCAATGGCCAACATATTTTTTACACAAATCCAAAACGTAATGGACTCAAGGACGTTAAGATGTGTTAAAGGGTACATAGTCTTTGAATAACATACTAGGTTGTAATCGGATTCTAGAGGCAACAAGTACTGTAAAATAAATAAATACAAAAAAATCTGGCCGAATAGGAGTAACATGTTTGAATAGGCTCCACTTGTGTATATATCTATTTATATATATATATATATATATATATATATATATATATATATATATATATATATATATATATATATATATTCATTTATATATATATATATATATACATTTATATATATATATATATATATAATATATATATATATATATATACATTTATATATATATATATATATATAATATATATATATATATATATACATTTATATATATATATATATATATAATATATATATATATATATATGTCGGAGTTGCATATTTGGGAGCATGGTCGTTTGAACCAGTATATATGTTGTCAGGCATTGTTGTTTTTATAAAATACAAACACTTACCAATTTCCAATAGCACACTGAAAACTGCATTTTCACAAACACGCACTAGTCTACAATAATACCCGGTGTCCCGCACTTTCACAATCAGTAATTACAAATAGTTGGTTCAACCTACGACACAGTAAGTTGGCTCCAGTTAACAATACAGATACAACACGAATAATACTAACAAATGCCATACCACGGTTATCTCATCAATAAACATAATTAATTATACTAGCCCAAAAGGGCTACCAACAATCCAAACGCTATTTCCATGTGAACTTTCAGCAGAGTTCAGTTGATACTAATACGCAACTGCACGATACGGTCTGTACTCGGGTGCTGTCCTCTCAGAACTGACTATCCTGCTTCCTTTTTGAAACTCACCCCCCTTCCTTGATGTTTGTAAAAATATTGGAAAGGGGTCATTCTATTACTACATTATATTTATGTACCATCTCTGGTATATCACAAAAATAGGTTTATTAACATCCGTACCGTACAATTTGCGTCTAAGTAGAGAGCCACACGTGCCCCTTCGACCGAACCCTTACTTACTGTGTTAATTGATAATCTTAAAGCAATTATTCTTTATTGCACTTTTAGACAATTTATTTTATTCTAAGAATATATAAGTATCGATAATATCTAATTTCCGGACCTCTATGTCTGGAGGATCCTTTATGTCGGACATACTGTAATAAAATAAACCTTTTCTTAAAAAAATAGTTTCTTTGTACTTATAAATGTAAGTGTTTAAAATCTCCAAATGTGAATTTGTCCTTTGCATATGTTTAAGCAGAACCTCTAAAGCGTGTAAATACGTACACTTACCCATTTTTCACAAACTTTTATTTAATTTAATCGTATTATAATTATGCTTGTTTGGTCCGGATCCGAACATATTGGTTACGAACATTTTCGTTGGTATTTTCTTTTTGATACAAAGCATTCATATCTAATTTTTTTAAATGCTGAAAATAATTTTGTAATTTCGAAAATTACAATGTAATCTGTGATTTATTTTTGTGTGTATTTCAATCAAAATGTGTTACCTAATATATTTAGTTTTTTGGATACAAATTAATTAATTTTACATTGCTAGTTTTTTTTTTTTGGTTACAATGCACACATGTCAAAACTTATGAATTGGATCTATATATATATTTGTAATTGCTTCTGACACCGCAGCATAACAATATTCATAATTCAATGGCGTAGATGATTAGATTTTTTTTTTGGAATCTTAGCAATTTTAAGTAATCCTGTATTAAGTATTATTTATTAAAATTGCTGTAGTTTAAAAATTGTAGTATTTTCTTTGATATACTTTGCAATTGTCCAATTATTTCACTAATTTTTTTTTAAAATTTTTTAAAATATTTAATAATAATAATTCTGGAATACTTAGATCAAACTCTGGATCCTGTCCTCTTAACACCTACACACGATATAGAATTCATTTCGGGCCCAGCGTTGATGTCAACACTGAACTACTAATTTCTACTTGTGGACTCTGTAATCTTTGGTTTTGCTTTATTTACTATGTGTCAAAAATAAACCTTTTAAAGTGTTTTGTTTATTATTTTAAGCATATCAAAATAGCATTTTATTCATTTCAAAATGTGTTGGTTTATTTAAAAAATAACCCAACCATAAATAAATTAGTTTCAAGTGTTCGCTTATTCAATTAATTATTCTTTCAAAGTAAAATAAGTGAACAATATTAGCCTATTAAGGGTGGAAATCGGTATTTGATGTGCTTTCGATATTTTTTGTAATATTTGCGATTTTAATGTTCCCGTCGAAATGTAACAACCGTCGTAATGATTCCTTGATTTTCATTGAACGGTATGCTGTGCCAAATTTTAAAGTATTTTTGGCCTCCTCTGCGAAAGTGCGCATATTTGATGCAGCTCTTGCGTACCGTACTTTTTATCTGTAAAGTATTTGTAATAAAATAATGGGGAAAATTTTTGAACTCTGACTTTGTCTAAAATATACAAAGAGTATAACTTAAAATATAAGCTACTATCAGTTTTATTGGCACAGTTTTAGTTTTATAATGCTAACAATAATAAACACAAAACATTTTGTTTAAACTGAATGATAATAAATCATGTTGACGTAAACGACACACAATATGTATTCTTCACACTCTTATTAAGACTGCACATGCAGACTGTGAGGCGGTGCAACGTTTTCGCTTTATTTAAATACAAATCTTAAAAATACAGAACCTTAACTATTTAATTTACAATAATCGGCATTAGATTGGTAGTTAGTACGATGTATATAAGATTCGGCAGTGATATGATAAATTACATAAATGCAGTGCATTGCTAACCAACAATTTGGTGGTAGAACCATTATACATATATGTTTATCCATATATATATATACATATATATATATATATATATATATCACTTGAAAGTTTCATCTTTCCCTTAGAATATTTAGATGTTTAGCCACTTTGTATGCGGAACATCCAATACATGATACCACCGGTCTGAATGGCATCTGGTCATTGTTTGCTAATGAGAGACCATATAGAATTGGAGACCTTGGGTTCATTTCTATTAATTTATACTATTATGTTTTCCCAATTATGACTGTTGATGATTTAATTATCTTCTTTACATCTTGTTACTCTATGAATTTTCTCTTTTTTTACGAAATCCACCACTTTATTCACATAAATCTTGTTTTTATTTTTAAGTATTGTACAATGTTTTATGTCTGCTAGTGTTAAAAATAAGTTGTTGTCTTCACTTTTGTTTTTATTCGTTTAATAGTAGAGTTTTTTTAGGTTTAATAATAGTTGATTTTACCAAACGAAACAAAGAAATCCGACGTGAAAAATTTGTTTTACCATCGATCGATAATACATTATCCCAACGTTTATAACGTCGGGCGATATTATTTTCATCATTTACAATTTGAAAATTTGTCAACTCAAGAGAAGTGGAGGTAGGACTACCTGGAGAAACATGCCAAATGGATAACATCCTCGTGTTTGGAACCAACGAAACGGAACCCGACAAGAATCTTCACCAGGTGCTGCAACGTCTTGATGGTACGAGCATCACTCTGAATGAAACAAAGTGTGTGTTTTAAGCACAGGAAACGAAGATTCTGGGACATATTTTGAGGGTAGAAAATGTTAAAATTGATCCTGAAAAAGTTAGGTTGTCTTTAAAGCATCCAATCAACAATGTTGTCCTTAAAGCATCCAATCAACGTCAAAAAAATACGCATCTTCATTGTTATGATTAATTTTCATGTTAAATTTCTACCTAATGTTGTAGAGATATCGAAATCACTGAAAGATTTACTAGTGAAGGGCGCAGATTGGAACTGGGGCTCCTCACAAAAAGAATCGTTCGAGCGGATGAAACAGTTGTTGTCGGAACCTCCTGTGTTGACTCCGTTCAATACAAATGCTGAATCAAGAATATCGGCAGGCGCATCTTCGGTTGCTCTGGGGGCCGTACTCGAACAAAAACAATCGAATAGCGTATGCAAACCAGTCGTCTATACTTCACGAGCTCTCAGAAAACTTGAACAAAGATTCGCGCAAATCGAAGAAGAAAGTATCGTCTGAGCTTGCGAACGATTCTCAAAATTTGTGATCGAGCGTTGATTCTTAATTCAAACCGACCATAAACTGTTGACGCCATTACCAGCAACGAAAGAAATCGATCGGTTATTGGCCCGGCTTCAAACGTTTAGAATGCGTCTCCTGTGTTTTGACTATAACATCCAGTACGTCCTTGGAAAACATTTTTATACGCCAGATGTCCTGTCATAAACTTCAGAAACAGAAGAATTCACCATAAAAGATGTGCTACTTCAAGAAGAAACGGAACTAGAGGTAAATTTCGTAATTCAAAATCTTAACGTAACGGATACTCGACTCGAAGTAATCCGTCTCGCACAATCAGAAGATTATGAGTGTACGAAGCTAGCCAAACTAATACGAAGCGGTTTGTCAAAAATCGAACAAATAGTAATTCTACATCAAAGTCATTTAGGTTTAGTGAAAACCGTTAGGATGGCTAAATGTCTCGTTTGGTGGCCATGAATGAAGAAATCAAAATAGAAAAAAGTCCAGTGTGTATTCCACATAGACATAATCCGACTGAGCCATAGTACACAAACGTATGATGGAAATTAAATTTCAACGTCGAAATCATTTATAAAAAAAAACTATTTTTTAATTGTTAAAATATTACAAGTCAATATATTACAATTATTTGTTTGATTGATCAAAAGAATATCGCAATTTTACATGTGTATGAAACCAGATATACTCTAATTCAATTTTACTTTATAAAATTTAATGTAATGTATTTTTGATGATTATGAAAAATTGCATTATTCAATTTCACATCCGGTTATTAATATAAAAAAATCATTCTATAAGGAAAATTATTGTATTATTAGACAGTTTAATTATGAACATTTGTATTAAAAAGTATTATTTTGAAAGAATAATTTGAATCAAATAATATAAATCAAATAATATTGGTATATCTCCCTTAATATTTGGAAAATCGAAATATTTATCAGGAGTTCAGTTGTAGGTACTAAGTTTTACTGTAATTTTGATTCTTATTCTATTTCTGTTACACTAATATTTACAGAAATATTTACAATTAAAGACTGAAAGTTAAAATTCTAAAAATCTCTGTACACATTAGAGTTTAGAAAAAATTATAAGGTAATGAATTACAGCAAACTTGATTTTCTACAACTTTACTCGTTCTACATATTTCAATTGTTCCAATATTAAGAGAGATATTTTATATTTTGTATTTTCTTCTATCTTTATGCCTACCTTTCCCCTTGACGTAGCTATTTATTACTGTATGCTATTTATCTACGTATGCTATTTATTACTAAAATTGGCCTTGAAAATACTAAAATGATATCAGATACGACATTTCATTTTGATCAGACTTAAATTGTGACTATAGATGTTTATGTTTTCTAAGGAAATTCGCTAAGTTCACGCAGCTCCTGTGTAATGAATTTTTTTAACTTGTGACAGGTGTTTATGAATTTATTTAAAAAACTTAAAATAAATAACCAAAAAAAAAAGTTGATGTATTGTTATTGGCATGTTGTTTTGGACAACTTTCATAATCAGCTGACATGGTACGTCATAGTAGTCAGTCACAGAACAAAGAGCTGAGCGATACGGGGAGAGCTGATAGTCCAACAATGGACAAGTACACCGGTCAATATCAACACAAAAAAACGCTAAATTCGCTATACATGATGTATCTTTGATTTGTTAGTATGTTGTTTGGACCCATTAGGCCTATGTATACTCAAGTTTGCAACTCCCAAAAAGTTGTGAAAAAATTTTTACACATGAAAAACCGCGAAATTTTCGGACTTGTTTCAGATTCTGCTCTATATCTCCTAATCCACGCATTTTTCATCGAAAGCTCTACACGTTTTTTAAGAACATTAAATTTGTAACAATGAGACATTCAGTCATTTCCACGTACGAAAGTATCGGGATGTAATTTTCATTTTTGCCAATCAGTTTAGCGTAATTTACAGTATTGTGGACTACAAACCCGATAAAACAATGATATTGAATTTTCGCGAAGCATCGTATCGTATGTTGATGGCTTCGGCTTTTTTGCGCCCCAAAGACGGCATTGGTGCAATTGGAGAATTACTGATTATTTTGATAGGAATAGTGAAATTTTGGAGGATTTAATTGCATTAACGTAGATTGGGTTCGGTTGGTTTGGGTTGGGTTGTGTTAAATCTTAATTTCATGTATATGTCATGTATATGTTATGTCATGTATTTCATATATATACTATTCCAGGGATTAATATTTAAAATTTTCCAGTTTATGTCAATAGTTGTGTAGTTCGTGTATATTTTGTCCAGAGATATTTTGTGACATTGATATTTTATCGTGGAGATGTTTTGTCGCTGGGATATTTTGCCCAGAAATATTTTGTCCCGTGGATATCTTGCCTGGGGACATTTTCTCCAGGATATTTTGTCGGGGCTTATAAACACATAAACATCGCCCTATTAGTTTACTACCAACGATTTCAAAACTGTTTGAGAAAATATGGCTTGGCAGAATTATACCTATCCTTATAAACAAAACTACGATTCCTGATTACCAGTTTGGATTCAGGTTATATAACATTATTCAACTATGTAAAATGTCCACAAAGTCTGCAATGAAATAAGATATATATTCAAGCAAAAGGAATATTTCTCTTCAGCCTTTCTGGATATACAGCATGCGTTCGATACAGTTTGGTATAATGGTCTGCTGCGCAAGATAAAAACAGAAATGCCTCACAGCTTCGACATTCTCTTCAAATCGTATCTATCGAATAGGTTGTTCCAAGTTAAGGACGATAATATCACATAATCATTCTCTGATATTAAGGCGGGGGTACCGCTGTGACTTATTCTAGGCCCAGTATTATATAATATCTACACCGCAGACTTGTTGGTCGAATCAGGAATCACAATTGCCACATATTCTGATGATACAGCAATTCTTGCCACAAATCAATACACTTTTACTGCAAATGCAATGTTGCTGACAGGTGTTAACGAAATAAGTAAATGATTGAACAATTGGCGGATCAAAGCTAGTGTCAATAAGTCCGCGTGTTAGTAGCATTTACGCTGAAACGTGCCAACTTCCTACCTGTTAGCCTTGAGGATAGTATTACACTACAAGGATAGTATTAGAAAGATAGATAGATTGTAACGGTTGCCCTGGGACACACTTCGACCATAAGCCTACACTTCGGACTAAGGATGTGAGGATGTGAGTGGATGTGACTAGGAATTCGTAGCTTGTGTGGCTGCAGTTAACTCTGATTGGAGCTATGCCGATATTCACCTCGAGTTCGTGAAAGAAACTGCAGAAAACCTTCACAAGCATAGCCGGTTAATTCGTTCTTGTCCATACGCCGACAGTTCTGTCAATTAACCACTCCTTCCTTTTTTTCTTAATAACTGACAAACTAGCGATGTCAGGATTCGAACCCATAACCTCCCACTTCCAAGTAGACATAACGCCTAGACCGCTCGGTTACTTGGGCGGTACAGTGTTAGATACCTTGATATTCACTATCACCGAAGATTAACATGGAAGGCTCACATAAATACTAAGATAGATGAGCTCAACATCCGTTATAAAAACATATTATTATTAATGGTACACAACTTGATGCTGTCTGTGGATAACAAATTATTAATATTCAAGATCATTTTAAAACCAAGTTGGATGAATGAAGCTCAGATCGAGAACTGCAAATCATAATATTACGCACCATATCAGGTACCCCTTGGTTAGTCACAAATGCTTAGATAAAACAGCAGGAGATCCAGAGCTCTACAACGACCTTCAAAAGCACACTAGCAGATCATTCAAATATACTGGCAGACCACCTGACGAAACTGTATGAAACACATTTGAAACGGCGTGTTATCCTTCAATTGGACTTAGTCAGGAAGAGATGATTAATTGCCACCAATGGGTGCATACGACACTAGCATATGCAACACATTTGCTTATAGATAAGATGACAAACAAAAAAGACATAATAGTAAAAAAAAAAGATAATAGTTGGGTAGGCTTGAAGTTTTATATGCTCTAATGAGAGAGAGAATTTCAGGATTATATATATATATATATATATATATATATATATATATATATATATATATATATATATATATGGGGAATATATATATGGGGAACGATATTTAGAATATTATAGTTAATGTGTAAACCAGTTAATCATTTATTTGAAATACATTTTGTGTATGTAATATTTATGAAATTAAGTATTCGACGAAGTATATACTTGTAACCTCGATCATACGTGTGCATACTATCTGGAGTATAATATTTATTCGCGTTTATTATTTAATGAATAAATTTGTTTATAACTCAGTTTAGCACTACATGAGATCATTTGTACACTATTTAATAGATTTGCATAATCATATGATCAGAATTATATGAAAACTTAATATAACATTCTATCTTCATGAATCTACTTAATTTATATACATTGTAGTAATAAATAATACTTACCAGTATTTTTCATAGTTATTTTTTTGTGGGTTCATTTATTACAAGAATTCTAAATAAGTTCCATTTCTTTATCCTTGGAACGAGAGGTTAGATTGCTCAATGTTCCATTCTTAGCTTTGTTTTTTATTTATTTATTTTCTGTATTCATTCCGTTGAGATTTCGAAGACCCCATATTTGGAATTTCTCCGATATATATATATATATATATATATATATATATAAACTTTGTCATAGCCGGTCCCAAGCCCGGTTGAGAAAAGATGTCCAATAGAGCAACCAGAACAGAATACAACGATAATAGTCTCATAACTAAACGATAATTAAATGCTAATTAAATGCCCTATTTAAAAATTAAATGCTCTTTGTTGTGGTGAATTACCGCATGCTCTACTAGCTCATGTTAAGCTAGCTGTTAATTTTTAATTAGGGCATTTAATTAGCTTAATAATTTGATATTAAGTACAATATAACCAAATAATTTTTTATACAAGCCGATAAAGGACACATCATCATGCTGGAAGTGAAAGCAGCGGATCTGGGGTTGATTCAAGACCGAGGGTTTAAGTTATACCTCGGATTTGCTCAAGTCAACCTTAGAATGTCAGTTCTTCGGATATGTCAGGTAAACCTCCAGCACAGTAAGACGGCCTCCGCTGTCTTCTGTCAAAATGTGCTGAAAAGGGGAATTTCCATAGCTCTGGTTCAGGAACCTTGTGCTGTGAACCATAAGATTCTTGGACTAGGAGATGCTGGAGGACAAAGAGTAACCTGCCCGAAGGTCTCAAAAGACATTAGCAAGTCAACTTGTTGGTAAAATGAAGGCCTAAGGAATCAATGGCAAAAGGTTTGCTAACTATTTAACAGAGCAAAAAGAATAGGGAACTGGGACAACTACCATGAAGCCCTTACTGGATGCAAAAGGTTGAAAACACATCTGACGAAGCAAGACTCCATCGAATCTTAGCGAAGAAACTAGATGACACCGACGGGACACTAACTAGGTAAACCTGATGGTGAGTATACTAGCTACGCAAAGGATGCACTCGAGACACTGATCCGGATTCATTTTCCGGATTCGGTGGCAATGGAAAGTGAAAATCCTTCTTAATAGCAGTTTAACCAAAGCCTCCTACCGACAACCGAGGACTGGAGAAGAGCGGCGATTACCATTAACCGCTCAAAGATCGAATGTACAATAAAATCATTCGACCCGTATAAAGCACCGGGACTAGATGGAATATACCCAGTGCTTTTACAAAAAAGACCAGAGCATCTTTTAACTCTGCTTAGTCATATATTAAGGCAAGCTACGGTCTATATCCTAACAGTATGGAAGCAAGTAAGAGTGACCTTCTTGGCAAAACCGGGGAGGCTCAACTACTCCACGGGAAAGGACTTTAGAGCAATAATTCTGTCATAGTTTCTACTGAAAAAAAATGGAAAAGCGAATAGCATTTAATTTGGCTCAGGGCGCATTGGCGAGAAATCCACTTCATGCAACCAGCAATGGTGTATCAGATGGGAAAATCCTGTGAATCAGCCTTCCACAACCTATACAGGATTGAGGCGGGATTCGTTAGGAAACAAACCACCTTATGCGTTTTTCTTGACATAGAGGAGGCATTTAACAATGCGTTTTACAATTCCATGGTTGATCCAGCAAGTCGACACGGAGTAGACGACACCTTTTTCAGGTGGATAAACTTTCTAGAATACAACCTTTCCTTCGTGAAGAGTCTGTCACTGTGAGAGCCACAAAGAGAAGTCCGCAGGGTGGTGTCTTATCTCCGCTCCTGTTGAGCCTGGCAGTGAACAGCTTACTGACGAACCTCAACCAAAGAAGATACTACACACAGGGATATGCGGACGACATTGTAATTGCAATACAAGAACCCTGTGAAGGCAAAATTTCGCTTTTGCAAAATACTCAAGATTCGCACAGGAATGGTGTTTCAACCAGGGATTAAAAATAAACCCTGGTAAGACCGCACTTATTCCATTCACACGGAAAAGGAAGTTGGATAACATAAAACCACCCATCCTGTTCAGTGAAAGACCACAAGGAAAGCCAAGTTTTTAGGAGTAATGTTGGACTCTAAACTATCATGGATTCCTCATCTGGAATAAAAAATAAGAGGAAATCTTCTCTCATGCTTTGCAAGAGAGCATGTGGGAAAGTCTGGGCACTAAAACCCAAAATGATCCACTAGCTTTACACAACAGTAGTAAGGCCCATTATAACCTATACTGCTCTAGTGTGGTGGCCAAAAGTTAACCAGATAACAGAGGAGTACACCCACAGCTGCCATGGAAGTCATACTGGGGCTGCTTCTGCTAAGCATTGTAATAATAGCTAAAGCGAGATCCAACGCCTATAAACTGTCTTGCAACAATAACTGGATTAATAAAAATCATGTTGGACATGCAAGGATCGTGGGAGCATCAATCATTTCAAACCTTCTTTTTTAAATGGGTACAAATAGGCTTCCTAAAATATACTCCTTCTCAAAAGATTTCACTGTAGTCTGTGATAGAGACATGTGGGCGGAAGTTTAACAACCCTATCTCAAGAAAGGAATCGTTTGGTAAACAGACGCTTCCAAACTGAAGATGGAACTGGGGTGGGAATCTGAGAGATCTAAAGCAAAGTTAAGCCTCAACTTCGGGAAATATGGTACGGTCTTTCAAGCAGAAGTCTACGCCATATTGGCTTGCGTCCATTAGAACCTACGTTGAAATTACATAAACCAAAACGTGTGTATTCTCTCGGACAGTCAAGCTGCTCTAAAAACATTGTGTGGAACTGAGGAAACCTCAAGGGTAGTTAAGGATTATCTGGAGAAGCTGCTGGAGCTGGAAAAATGGAACAATGCAATTGATCTTGATACCGGGTTACAGTGGTTTCGAAGGAAATGAAAAAGCAGCTTCCTAAGCAAAGAAGGGAATGCTTTTCATAGGCCCAGAGCCCATTTTAGGAATTCCAAGGACTGCATGTAAACAGGTGATCAACGATTGGTCAAATGCTAAACACCGTGATCACTGGGAAATTGTACCGTGGCAGGAGCTCGAGAAAATACTACTGCAGGGTGCAACCAATAGGCTATCTCTCGATTCACTGAAGTTGAACAGGCTGCAACTGCTGAGAGTTACCGTATTCATTACCGGGCATCATCCCCTGCGGAAGCATCTGCACACAATAAGACTTCATAACGAGTCCCTTGTGTGCAGATTATGTGGTGAGGAGGAAGAAACATCTAGCCACATTATCTTTGACAGCAAACTTCTACGTTACAGCAGATACAGGATATTCTCATCCCGAATATATGAAACTTCAGGAAGACCTGATAAGCAACCTCCCGGCTGTTGCCAACATATGGGAGAAGCGATTCTTCTCGGACTGAAGTAGAAGGGGGATCACAATGGACCAAAAGGTCTTATATATAAATATATTCATATACATATATATATATATATATATATATATATATATATATATATATATATATATATATATAGAGGTAGATTGTAAAGGCTGCCCTGGACGGGCTACACTTCGACCATAAGGTCAATTGTGATGCCTTAGGATATGAGCATGTGAGTGGAGTTGAAGGAATTTGTGAGTAGACTAGGATTTGGTAGGATATGCGGCTGCAGTCAACTATGATAGAAACTATGCCGATATTCATCTGGAGTTCGTGAAGGAAACTGCAGAAAACCTTCTCAAGCATAGCCGGTTACTTCGTTCTTGTCCATACGCCGACAGTTTAGTCAATCAACCGCCCTTTTTTTATATAATTGACAAACTGCCGATGTCGGGATTCGAACCCATAACCTCCCAGTTTCCAAGTACTGCATACTGCGCAGACATGACGCCTTAGACCGCTCGGCTACTTGATTGGTTATATATATATATATATATATATATATATATATATATATATATATATATATATATATATATATATATATATATATATATATATGTGTGTGTGTGTGTTTGCGCCGCTGTTTAAAAATATAGTTTATTATTTAGACTATTTAAATATTGGCCTTAATAAGAGTTGACGATAGTGATATCGTATTGACTACATTAATTCTACATTAATTGATAGGCATAAACAAGTTTGAAATTTGTTTTGACAAAAAGGATCCCAGTAGTTGTACAGTGGAAGTCGAGAATTAGTCGCATATTCGAGGCTCACCGAAAAGTATCCGACCTACCCTCATATCTTCGCGCTAGCGTTATTTTTCGTCATCGAGCGTGTGGCATCCTTTAAAGTAGTCTCCATTTGATTGAATACCATGCTACCTTTCCGAAGCAGCCCTGGAAGTCAGTTGTTGGAATAGCCTTGAGTGCCCTCGTCGCATTATCTTCAACCGTTTTTTTGTCGTCGTACCGGATTTTTTCAAATTCGGGAACAACTAAAAGTCACAGAGGGCTATGTTGGGACTGTACGGAGGTTGGCAAAGCAGTGCGATATTGTGTTTAATTAAAAACTGCTGCACAAGATTCGATGAGACCGCTTCCACTTTCTTAATTTGAGGTTAAAATTTCCAAAATTGTAGTTTCTGGTATTCCAAGATCATCTTCTAATGCGCGCACAATCAAACGTCGGTCATTTTCAATCGCAAATCGCATGCGCTCGATATTATCCGGTGTTGTTGTCGTTAAGGGTCGGCCAGAACGCGGATCACTATCAACAGATGTGCGGCCACTTTTGAGACAATTGTACCACTCTTTCATTTGTGTTTTACCCATACACTGATCCAAAGATCTCTGGGATATGGATTCAGAGATAGTTACTATTAGCTAATTCATACTGATGATGACTACATTGTAGTCGAAATACGTATTTATAAAATACAAACAAATGTTCTAGGAATAGGGGCAAAAATTTGAAATGTAATACTTAGTTTCGTTGATTGAATATTGTTCATTACAATTTCTATTTCGTGTGTTTCGGCAATAAATTAAAATTCAAAATCATGTTTAAATATATTTAGTTTTTCGTTCACTAAATATTATTTTGCAGGCAATGAGTTAATATTCAAAATTTTGTTTCCACCTGTTTTGTTTCGTTTATTGAAAAATGTTTGTTGCAATTTCTATTTCGTTTATTTCGGCATTTAATTAATATTCCAAATCCTGTTTAGACATATTTAATTTTTCGATCGTTGAATATTACTTTTGCAATTAGTTTCTGTAAAAAGTGAATATTCAAAATTTTGTTTATACATATTTAGTTTCGTTGGTTGAATATCGTTTATTGAAATTTCTATTTCTTTTATTTCGGCAATAATTGACTAAACTGTCGGCGTATGGACAAGAACGGAGATCTCGGCTATGCATCTGATGGTTTTCTGTAGTTTCACGATCCTCGGATGAATATCGGCATAGTTCCTATCAAAGTAGGCTGCAGCCGCTGAACCAGCCAATTCCTAGTCTGCATAGAAATTGCTTGTCCTCCACATCATTAAAAAAATTTAAAGTAATAAAATTAATAAAAAGGAAAAAAAATATGATGGGGGTGGCCTCTGTTATGGACCGCAGTGTCTCAGAAACGGAGGTTGAACCCCATTATTGTTCTCATTATTATTATTGTTTCGGCAATAAATTAATATTAAAAATCCTAACTAAACGTATTTAGTGTTTCGATTGTTGAAGATTACTTTTGCAATTAGTTTCAGCAAAAACTTATTGTTCAAAATTTTTTTTAAACATATTTAGTCTTCGTTCGTTGAAGATTACTTTTGCAATCAGTTTCATCAATAAGTTAATATTCGAAATCCTGTTTCAACTTATTTAGTGTTTTATTCGTTGAAGATTACTTTTGCAATTAGTTTCGGCAATAAGTTAATATTCAAAATTTTGTTTTAGCATATTTAGTTTTTTGTTCGTTGAATATTACTTTTGCAACTAGTTTCGGAATTCAACTGTGAATGGGTGCAGTGTTTAATTATTAAAGATACTTAAAACACGTTATCATAACAGCAATATTAAAATCTGTACAAAACAACTAACAATAAAACTAATTATATGAGTGTAGTGCAATAATATGTTTATTCACCGCACGGTGAGTAATAAAACACACTATAAAATATATGTTAAAATTACAAAATTTTCCGAGTAAATTATAAATTTAATACTCGTAATAACAAAACTAAATTAATCAAACTATATTAAAACCAACAAATCAACGTGATCTCCGTACAAATTTATCACACTTAATTTATCTTAACTATCTAATGGTAACTATTTAAATAATTCAATAAATAATTCCACATATACACAAAGAGTATTATCTGATCCAAAATCTACAGACCCGAAAAAAGATCATGCAGTAACATTAAATGCATTACCGGACGTCCGAGCAACGAGTAGGTACTCAGTTGTTCTGAAACTATAAACCATCAAAAATTATCTACACCTCAAGAATGTCTCATCAT
Source organism: Nineta flava (assembly GCA_963920215.1). Classification (NCBI taxonomy): domain Eukaryota; kingdom Metazoa; phylum Arthropoda; class Insecta; order Neuroptera; family Chrysopidae; genus Nineta; species Nineta flava. The sequence continues at coordinate 21,372,622 of OY986044.1, forward strand.
CGTATATGAATCTGTTTAAGGTGGTTCTAGCACTGTCTTGTATAATCAGGCAAAAACCGACTTGCTTTTATTATAGAACAAGTATATATACAACAAATATATAATATATGTGCTGCAGCGAATATATATACAGCACATACATACAATTGTATTAATGTAATTTTGAAAAAAAATTTAGACTATTATATTTCGAAAACAAAACGGTAAAAAAAAATTATTTAATAAAAATTTATCTTGACTATCCTTTTTTTTAAATTCTGTCGAGTATTCTTTTTAATACAAGATATAGTAGTTTGGTGGGCATGAAGTTTTACATGCTTCAAATGAGAAAGAATGATAACTTTGTTATTAATTATCTCGCGTTCTAAATGGTCAAAAATTCTGAAACTTCAAGATTTATTAGAAAACTTTATTTTTAGCCTGTGAAAAAAATGTTGGAAAATCGGTCAATAAGTGATTTTATGCTGGAACTTCCTTAAAATCAAAAGAAGATGCTATCTATATAACGAACAAATACAAATCATGTATTTTGTACTGAATGGGTCGTTAATAATAATAATAATATAGCCCTAATTTAGCTCACTTGTTGGGCAAAGACCTCCCCTAATGAAACCCATGAGTTTCTGTATTTAGCTTTGGTAGACCATTGTGCACTTGTATATTTTATAAGTTCGTCACGCTTGCACGCTCATCTTGTTAGGGGTCGCCATCTTTTTCGAGTTGATTCATATGGTGTCCACACGGTGGAGTGCAATATCCAGCGATTGTCTCTTATTCGTGCTACGTGCCCAGCCCAATGCCATTTTAGTTTTTTAATGGTGAAGGTCACATCTTTTATTCTCGTTTTGGAACGTATGAAAGAGCATCTCAATTTATCCAGCCTTTTGACACCAAGCATACTTCGTTCCATATTTTTCTGGCACAACTTTAGTTTAGCTATATTCTTTTTCGTTGATGGTATTGTCTGTAGCCCATATGATAAATACAGGAATCGATAACTTTCTTTTCAGAGAAATTGGAATTGCTTTTCAATTGTTGGAATTTCTGTCCAAACTAACTATTATTCCCAAGTATTTGTATGATTTTACCCTTTTAATGATGTTCTCGTTCAAAGTAACTGTGACATTACTTTCTGCGCTCGTATTTGACAATAGTTTCGTTTTGTCGGAATTTATTTTAAGTCCAACTTGTTTGGCGGATAAGAATGGGTCCTAACTTGACGAAAATCTATTATAATTATTAAATACTTCAACAACGTTCAACAACGACAAAACTTCAAATATTTGTTTTATTTAATAAAATACAAATAAACCAAAATACAAAATCAAGATGTGACTATACGTAAGTTCCTTGCCCCATCTCAAAGACTAGTGATTTGGATTTTTCCAACGATACCAAATGAAACAATACTTTCCCTACGAAAATCAAAAGGCATTATTCCGATCACTGGCATATATTTTATGTTAGCAGGCATTAATGATGAAAGATTTTCGCTCGCAAAAAGCTTCCGTAGGTACGTCTATATACATGAAAACCACCCAACTATATATGAATCCAAAAACATGACATTTGAAAACAAATCATATCGTATGTACACTGTTCAAAAAAATTTACCAACCTTTAATGTTAATTTTCAAACATTTCATAAAACTCCTCACTTTTGTAACTCTCTGTATAATGGATTAATATATTCACCAAATATATTTTTACCCAACATCAGTGTTCTTTGTTTATTGTATTGATATCAGTATATATGTTACCTTCTTTATTTTTGTATATATAACAAAAATGATTAGCATAGGTAAAATTGACAGCAAAAAAGTTTGCTGCAAAAAAACCTATGCTGCAAAAAAGAGCAAAGTTAGTCGAGGAAACAAAAACGATGATGTCTGCACGAGAAACCGGAACAAGATTTTAAAACTAAACAAATATTTTAATTCAAACCGTAAGAATCTAGATAAAGTTGATATAAAACAATTAAACAATGAAACAGCACTGCTCTCAAGATTTGAGGACACCATGAGTGAGAGTGTCCAAATCTCCCCAGGACAAAACGAACTACAAATATCAATACAAACCCACTCCTATACATGTGCACCTTCAATACTCGGTTACTCATGGACAGGTTAAACGTTGAAGAATTAAGATCAGCATTAGAATGTAGAAATTGGGACATAGTAGGCTTATGCGAAATTAGACGCAAAGGAAAAGAAATAATCGAAGGAGATTATTACATTTTTTTCTATTCTGGAGAACGGCAAGGACAGTTAGGAATGGAAAAAGAATTGAAAGAAATGGAAAAATCATATCAATGAATTTAAAGGAATTTCAGAGAGAATAGCCCTACTGTGAATTACAGTTAACAAACAATGCATACTAATCGTACAAGTTCACGCTCCAACTGCAAGCCACCCAGAAGTGGAAGTTCACAGGTTTTACAATGCAATTCACCATGAAATTAAAAAAACAAAATTTAAACTTCTTTTTGTAACTGGCGACTTCAACAGTAAATTAAGCACGAGACATGCTGGTGAAGAAAATGTATTAGAAAAACATGGACACGGATTAAGAAATGAAAGAAGTGATCTCTTAATTTAATTTGCTGCCGAACACAAGCTGAATATTTGTAATTCCTGCTTCCAAAAGAACGCTAATAGTAGATGGAGATCACCAGATGGCAAAACCCTAAATGAAATTGATTTCATATTAACAAATAGAATACGGAAAGTGCAAAATACTGGAATAGTAAATCAGATTAAATTTTACTCCGATCATCGACTCCTGAGAGCAACTATCAGCCTTAAAAAATCAAAAATAGATAGGAAACTTTGCTATAAAAACTCAAGTAGACCAAAGATTATTTGTGATGAAACTATTGCAAGATATCAAGAATTGTTAGTAGTGTCACTCGATAAACTCTCGAAATCTTTTAACAACTTACAACAGGACTACAATTTAATTCAGCAAGCAATATGTAGGACAGCAGACGCTCTAATGTTACCCATCCAACAAAACAAAGTAAAATTTCACAAAACAGTTAATTGAGCAAAGATCAAAGTTACAACAAATAAAAAATAAAACAGAGTTGGACAAAACAGAGTTGGACAAAACAAAGCTCTCAGAACTTCAAACACTGGCCAGGAAGCACATTCGAATAGATATGAGAGATGCAGACTGTGCTTTAATAGAGAAAATTATTAGTCAAATCGCTGCCACACGGAAATTAAAACGTCATCTTAACCCGACAAAAGTATGGATGCCTGCCATTTTAGATCAACAAGAACACCTTAAATCAACGATACAGGAAATACTAAATACAGCAACCTTGTTTTGCGAGTCCCCGTACAAAAGCCTACTAACTACCAGCTGATCTGAAGAAAGTTGCTATGCCTTTCTTATCCGACAAGGAGCCTAACATACCACACATTTGTGAAAATGAGGTGACATCAGTGCTGAAAGATCTAAGTCCAGATAAAAGTGCCGACAGTGCAGGAATTTGTAATGCGTTTTTAAAATATGGCGATACAAGTTTAATAAGTGTACTTACAGATTTGTTTAACTTAGTCTTATCTAGTGAAGTGATTTCGTCACAGTGGCTAAGTGCAACAACGTGTTTAATTTTCAAAAAAGGAGATCCCTTTAATATGAATAATTATAGATCTATAAGCATTATAGGTAATATTTTTGTAAGGTTTTTGCAAAAATATTTAAAAAAAAGACTAGAACCGTATTTAGATGACACGTTCTACTGACCACTTGCAAGCCATCAGTCAAGTCATAGAAAAATATATGGAGTACAGTGGTACAGTTTATTTATTATTTGTAGACTATTATAAAGCTTTTAACAGCGTTGAACACTGTTAAATAAGATTACTAAAGAAATTTATATGATGGGTGTACTGCACAAGTAAAAACTGAAAGATTAGGAGAAAAGTTTAGTTTGCAGCGCGGGTTACGCCAAGGTGACCCATTATCAGCAAAATTATTCAATGCTGTTCTGAACTATGTCTTTAGTTTACTCGATTGGCGATAATACGGTATAAAAGTTGATGGGTTGAGATTATCAAACTTGAAATTTGCAGACGATATTATACTTTTTTCTGACAATATACATGATCTGCAAATAATGCTGAACCAATTATCACACCGTAGTAAACTCGTTGGACTGAAAATTAATGTTCAGAAAACCAAATGGATGTCGAATGCAACTGAAGATAGTCTGAACCTTAGACTTAGTTTATAACATGAGACAATAGAGCAAGTAAACAGTTTTCAATACATGGGAAAAATACTTTCAACCACCAACAAGGTGGAGAGATAAGATTGATGGTTTTGCGAATGGCCAGTGGACTAGAAAAGCCACTGAATAGGGAAGTTTGAAATACACTGGGGGGACCTTTGCCCAACAGCAAAAAAAAAAACACACAAGCATAGCTGAACTGATCCAGGAAGAAAATAATTTGTAAGCAATGCAGAGCAGCCTTGATAGCAGTAACTCGAACGCAAACACCATCTAAAATAACTGAAAAAAAAATAACAAAAAAAAAAAAACTATTGCGAAAGTATGACAAACATTTAAAGAACCAATTTACACCTAGAACAAAACAAATTTATCTTCACATATGATAAATTAAAGCACAAACTATCGATCAACTACACCAAAAAATCAAAGAATATAACACTCAGGTCGACCATATCTTAGGGATGATCAATACCCTCTATAACACGTCATACGCAAGTAAAAAAGTTGAATGATCCTTACACGAACTAAAACAGTGCAAGGAAACGAAAACACCACCACTGATTTAGAAGATCTATCGCAATATTTCTGATATTGAAATCCAATAACAAAACTAACCCACCAACTATAACCTGCTATTCTAAACTTAAAAATACACTTATCCAATTGAATGTTAATGGATTCTACAGAAGACTGTCCTAAACAAAAATTCCACTGCACAAAAACCAACCCAACGTACTATGCCTTCAAGAAACCCAACTTCTATCCACACAAAACACCCAATTAAGGAACTACACACAATCTAGACACGATTATCTTGAAGGAAGGGAAGCAGCTGGACGTGTTGTAACTTACATACATAAAACCTACAATACAATCACACTTACAACTAATTGCAACTGAATTACACCTATCAAAAACAAAAAAACTCAATCCGTAGTATCTATCTATATACCACCAAACAGATCATTCAACACTAACGAGATACAAAACATAATTGACCAATTAAACGAACCTTTTATATTACTTGGCGACCTGAACTCACAGCCTGAAATTACAGAGGCAAACAAATAGAAATTCACCTACTCACAATCAATGCCCTAATGGTGAATTAAGGATTGTTGACATTTCACTATGCATATCAACTGTCGCACCAGTACTCCAATGGGACACTCTCCAGCAATTCTATGACAGTGACCACTACCCCATACAAATTAACTACCATACGATAGACAGAACATATAAATCAGAAAAATATATCTATATAAATAAAAATAGTTAAGTTATTTACTTCCATATTTGCAAAACGTATAATGTGCTGGGCCGAAAAGAATAACATACAACATGAAGAACAAAACGGATTTAGAGTGAGCAGAGGTTGTGTGGATTGCATATTTACATTAAACTCAGCTATGGGCATTTATCTTGGATACAAAAATAGGGCCGTGTTCGCTACGTTTATCGATTTTACCCGAGACTTTGACTCGTCAGACCGTTCTAAATTGTGGTGAAAGCTTGATTTGTTAGGCCTGAGTGGGAAAGTTATTCGAATTTTAAAAAGTCTTCATGATCACGCTAATATTTTACTACGAGAAGACTCGAAAACAAAAACTATTGTTGTTACTCAGCGTGTTTTTCAAGGCAACTCCTGAAGCCCCTTGTTGTTTTCACTTTTTACTTGTGATATATTATCCTCATTCGTGGCTGTTCTGGAATTATTATCAGTTTAGAAACTGAAATAATAGCTATTCTGTACGCTGATGACCTACTACTATTGTACGATACTAGACATGGAGCAGACCGAAAACTAAAACAGCTGTCTGAATATTGTAAAACAAACAGTCTTTCTGTGAATGTTGAAAAATCTAAAGTGGTTGTATTTAGTAGAGGGAGAAAACCAAATTTAAAGCCTTTTATCTATAATGATCACGACACGGAAGTATGTAAAAGTTACAACTGTCTAGTTGTTAAATTGTTTTTAACTCCGGGTTATTTTCTGCCACCGCCGATGACTCTGTTAGAAAAGCGCAATTAGCTAGTTTTAATGTACGGGAAATAATATCGAACAGTAGCTCGGATGTCTTAGTTACCAAAAAAACACTATTAAGAGTGATGATAAATTCAATTTTTTTTTTCTTAGGAAATATGGGCTGCTCGCTCTATTATCACAAGCAAGAACCGGTTCAGCTTCGACATTTTAGGATTATTTATCAATGGGGCAGAAATACTCCAAATCATTTTATTAGATTGGAAGTTGGCTTAGAGTGCATAGAAGTCCAGGTTTTAAAAAGAACGTGTGAATTGTATAACTAATTTCTATTTCTGGAAGAAGCCTTACAAAACTGGCACGTTACTCACGGAGCCACTATAAAATTTAATTGGTACTTACAGCTGTATAATAAATTATCTGTTATAGGTGCAGAAGGCTTATTAGATTTGACTTCTAGGACTGTGTTTGAAAAAGAGTTAAATACAAATGTTTTAGAAAAAATTAAAAACCATAAAATTTCAACAGATTTAAATGCCGTATTTAATTCTAAATTCAATCCGTTTTATAGGCAGATTAGTAATTTGGAAAACGGAGAGTTTTATTTACATGTAAGAGCCCTAATTGCCCAATAACTAACCATAGAATGGTTAGTCAGCTGCGCATGTGCCAACCTTCATATTTTAGACTAGTGCAACACTCATAATTCGGATGATTTGAAACTCCTCCTTGTTGTTTGTGCGCAATATTGCAATCCAAGGAGAAAATATATTTCTAAATATTTGGACTCCAATCTAAGTTTTGGAAAATGTGCAAAAATGATTGTTAATCAGTGATTTTGAAACATTAAATAATATTTTTCATTACGTAATCCTTAAAAGTTAGATCTTTACTTTTAGAATTATTTTTATTTTTTTTAATCATATGTTTCCACTATTTTATTTGGTTCATTAGTCATAAAAATAAAAATATATAAAGAGAGAAATTAAAAAGTAAAATAATAATCAAAATTGTTTTTAAAAGAATGCTCGTATATTTACATGTTTTAATTTTAATTTTTTTTTATTGCACTATAATAATTGTATTTTTAGTTCGAGTTAATTGTAATACTTTGAAAACTCAACTCCATTTGTATGGAGTTTATCCCCAGATACAAATAAATTTTTATTTATTTCATTTATAAATAAAAATTAAATGCTGTCCGTTGGTAAACGCATCGCTTGAGAACGGCTGAACCGATTTGGCTACTTTTCTTTTTCTAAATGTTCGTTATAGTCCGAATAAAGCTTTAATGGTAAGAAAAATTGGAAAAGTTGCCCGGAAAGTTAATGATTCGAAAAACTGAAAGTGCTTATTTGTATGGGACTTTTGTAAGATTTTTAATGTTAACTTCTTTAAAATAAACTACTTGCAAAATCGATAATTGTACCTTACATACTCTCGCCCTGTAGCGGATGTGAAAATATCTAACTTTAAAATCGTAAATGTTAGAACAAAAATTCAAAGACGACAAATGTAAACATTTTCAGGTACTTAACATAATATTTTGTAAATGAGATTAAAAATATTGGAAAAACCTTAAACTTTATACATTTTGGAAAATTATATATATGACTTAACACATTTAGGTATATTATGAAATGAAAGACAATAAAAATGGAACGAACTTTAAAACTATAAAACTATAAAATTACAAATGAAAGACAATAAAAATGGAACGAACTTTAAAACTATAAAATTATTTTTGAATTTCTAATTTCATTTTTTATTTCGGAAGAAGGAACTTTAAAACTGTGTTTGAAACAAGTCAAATAATGTTATTTTACGAAAATTTCAAATATGTGTTTTATTTAATAACATTTGAAATTATTAATCTGAACTTAAATTTAACTATTATCAAATGTATCTATTGATTGTATCACTAAGTTTCAATATCAAACCCACTTTCTTAAGACATCTATAAATTAATAAAATGGAAGGGACACATTCGACGATTGTTATTAAAAATTGCTCATATTTAGAGAAAAGAAAAATATATTACCTATGCTGCAAGGCAAGTCGAAATATACACTTAACAATAGATGATATACCAAATACAGTACAATAACAATAAACTGTCGCAGTTTACACTTTTGTCAAGGGGGATATTGGAAACATTCAGTATGATATACAGTATGTTCTAAGTGTGAATATTTTACTTTTTATTGGAATAACTTTGTGAGTGAACAAACCCTGAAACATGTAATGTAAATAATAAACATAATATTGCTGTCTACAACAATCTAAATTCTGTGTAAATATCCTGTGTATATCCTCGCTCTACTCGCCAGAGAGATCCTTCCCCTTGACCCCCGGAGCGTTCTTCGGCCTTGGTTTCGCGTCTTAGCAAGAGTAAAAAATACCGCACCTTTCTAGCATTTCTAGATCTATCAAGCATGTATAGAATTAAAGATGCTAGTATTGGAGGGTTTTGCCAGTTTTAAAAAGAGGTGCGAGAGAAAAACTTAAGTTTGCCGATTTTTCAGGTAAATTTGAAATTATTCCGCGACGAATGCCAAAGACCGCATCCATCAAATATTTCTAGAAGTGGGTTAGATTTTGTATAGATGAGTGATCAGTTACACAAAGGGCTGTATATACTATAGAATTCGCTCTGCACACTTGGACCCTAGGAAAGGTCATTAAGTTTCAAAGTAATCCTCGCCGAATGCAAAATACCGCATCCTTCTATCATGCCTAGAAGTGGGTTAGCTTTTGTACAGCTGCGTGAGTCAGACAGTTACGTAAAGGGTTGTATATATTATTGACTCGTTCTGCTTACAAGGGAGCTCCACTTGCTTCACCCTCGGTTGTGTCTTCAGCATTGGATTCGCGACTTAGAAAACACACCTTACGTAGTGTTAATTTAGTAAACTAATGAACACAGGAGATCGACCAATCAAGGGATGTTAAAGGGAGGGGACAATCATGGGTTCTACGGAAGGTCACAGGGAGTATAACGCAAAAATATTCCTTCAAGTTTCATAGTATAACACGCTGAATGCAAAAAACGCATCCTTCTAGCATATATAAAAGTTAAAATGAATTTGGGATTTTTTCCCGTTTTTTGGGGGGAAGGCGGAGGTTGCATTGGGAACATTAAATTTACACAGTCAGAGAGTCAGTCAGTTACACATAGGGCTGTATACATTATAGACTCGCAAGGGAGAGATGTATATATTACAGACTCTGCTCACAAAGGGGCTCCGCCTCTTCACTCCCGCTGTAAATACATCTGACTTACATCCGCTAAAATAAGTAAAAATAAAAATCAGATTGAAGGTTGAGACCGGTATGCAAAATACAGTTTAACTACAATTGCGTTGACATTTTCCATGAAGCGTTAAAAACTAAACGAATGGGAATTGAATGGCTGTTGGGTTTGAATTCCACCTGATGTAGAATAAAATAATTCGGGAAGGGCAAATCATTGGCTACGACCCTCGAAATAAATCTAAATCTAAATATTCTCTGAAAATTTTAATGTAATGTTCTCCAAATATTTTCAAATTTTCTTTCAAGCGAAACATTTTAGGGCAACGAATACGAATCACCCAAAAGGACACCGTCCGATTTAAACGGGCACTTAACTGTATAACGTACTGATGGCTCACGCTACATAGTTGATACATAACTCTTATCACACTCAACGTCAGCAAGGTATTCAAAATATTGAAAGGGGTGACAAGAGCATCTAACGAAAGCTCTTACATACTTAACGAATTGAAAGAGATACAAAATGGGAACGGATTCCATAACTACGAATACTAAATTTGGTTTCAATAGCAACAGTTGAATTTCTATCACCAGTAACTTTTCGCGATTATACTAATGTTAAGAAAATGATCAATTATTTTGGCAACGCATAACAATTCAATGGGATAAGAACAAGCGAATTAAAACGTGACGGAATGCAGAAAAAAAACCGTAGAGCTTATTTTACCCAAAGCTTGATTATGACGGATACCTATGCCTTGATAGACACATTGCACGGAGTAATATTTAAGTGAAGTAGTTTTGCGAAGCTTGTTATCCCAAAATGTGCCTGGGACCTAGAATCTAACAGAAATCTAACGTGATATTATTTACCGAATTTGTCCGAACTGTCATTGTAGATAACTGTACTGATATGCAGACGATTATATGTGGTGGAATAAAATCTGGTGGACCTGGTTTACAAGACGTAGATGCGCTAAAGGAGGGCTCCGTATTAATATCGGACGATGGTCGAAGAAAATGTAACAGCGCATAATGCTTGCAATTGCACACTTTTAATTTTGTGCTACGTCTACATGCTATAACTTGATGCTTGCTAAAGCTATTAAGACAAAAATTCTTATATTTTACAATTTTGAAACGCTCGCGTGGCATATTTGACAAAAACATTTTACATTGGCTCACTAAAAGTTGTGCGGAACAAGTCGAGCACTTATTGCTAGAGCTATTGTCAACAAAATCCAATTTTATTATTGACGACAGGTTTACTTTTACTAGGTGATACGGCATAAATCTGAGCGTTCTTTTATTAAAGTTAACAGCGTATTTGAAAATATCGCTCTTTCGACGATGTTTTTCAAATATAGAGTGAGAATCGGTATCCATTTTATTCCACAGTAAATATGCGAAAGTAAAGTCTGCTAAATCTATCCTAAATCTAACTTTACCAAAGCATTAAATGCAGTATCGCATTTTAATGTTATTAACTTGATTAGTGGAAGCTAATTGAGTGGGTTTAAAATCAAGGATTTGATCTAAATAGTTTGTGGCTAAGATACGAGAATTTTGGTACTTATCGATAAGTGCCTGTCAAATAATTAAATGATTCGTCTCATTAGGAGATAGACCTGTGAAAACTCTAGCTTCTTTGCCACTCATTGACCCATGAAATAATTAACCCGGTCAATATCATTCATTTTGATCATTGAGGGTAATTATGAACCAAACTTTTAAACAAGTCGAAAAATATAATTTTGGCAGTCGAGAACCTATTGTGATAGAAGCATTTGATCTTGTGGTAGCTGCACTTATAGAAGTAGGAGTAACCCGAGAATCTTTAGCAGCGATCACAAACGCAAATTTAATTCATCAAAACGCCCATAGGTTCAAAACCAGGAACAAATCTACTGTCCAATTCCTAATGTTTCCAACCTGCAGATAAAAAGTATTTAGAACGTTTATTATGGAATCTCGATATACAGTCATACACCTTTTGTATCCTAGTAAAATACGTATTCTTTTAAGCCTCTAGATTTTATTTATTTGTAGCCATATTTAAAGGGAAGTTTTCTGCGTTCTTTAGATTATACTAAGAATATAATAGATTATACTAAGGACAGCAATTCACCCTGAAAAAGATGGTTTGTAATAGATTCTTTCTAATTCATTTCATCTTTTTTTCGGGCAGCGAGTTAAGAAAAGTTATCATTTGAGTTAATAAATAAATTATTAAATAATAAACGGCGATTGTATTTAATCTCAGATTGTTTCACGCCCCGTCTTTAGTATTATCAATTTTAGTTAGAATGCAAACTTAAGTTGGACAGTAGCCTCTTCGTATTTATCGGTATGATACATGTTAAGGTAGCATTTTGTTATATGATATCACCTGGAAAAGCATGGAATTTTATCCACCATATATTCGCAGTTATTTAAGCCGATGGCATCAAATTTACCGTCTCTTTTCGAATAAGGTCATGGACCGCATTACAAAGTAAAGACAGTATCTTTAAAAAAAATTCAATTCTTTCTGACTATGACTCACACTTTGAGCTAAGTAACTTCTTACAGCGATTTAGGCAGCTATAGTATTTTTCATGTTGTTTTGAGGTACTTCTAGGAAGGTACGTCTATGATATTAATTTTTCAGAAGGCGTATATATAATTAACATACAACAATAATACTATAAGGGTGTAGTAGTGTAAAGGACAATTAGCGACTTTGCAAGTTGTTTAATTTTTAACAAAATAACATTTTTTGCCTGAATTTTCCTTCTATCACTTAGAATTAACGTGAACCACATAATAATGAATATGGCCCTTATACCAACCAATATATGTAGTTAATCAGGAAAGTATATCAACTTAAATTTTTTTATATTACTACTGAGAAAAGGAACGTCGCATGATTTCACAGCTGCTCGCAATGGCGTATAAATTTGTCCCACTACCCGTTTGTACACTGTAATATTTAATACACACGTTGACATTTTTTTGACGTTTATATACACTTATATTCGCCATAGTGTTAGTAAAAGGAAGAATAATAGTAACAGCAATTTTTTAACCGCGTAACGTGTGTCTAATCCTATATAGGTATATGACCATATTTATACGCGTTGGCGAGCTGGACACAATGACATGTCAACAGGACGATCGGGTGAAGGTGGCGATTGAGGAGCTGTAACGTCCCCCCACCCCTTATATCGATATTTTTCGCAAAATCCTTTCTTCCCTCTCCAATTTTTTAGTTTCTATCCTTTTCGGCTCGGCCTATGCGGTAATACTCGTATGTCAGACCAGGACATTATATTTAATATATATATAAAGAAAAAACTATAAGCAACGAAAATATGATAAAACTAAGTACCTACAACTTTACTCCTTATAAATTATCCCATTTTTTTGTAAGCCAGAACTAATGATTGTTTTAAATCGAGCATATTTATACGCGTTGGCGAGCTGGACACAATGACATGTCAACAGGACGATCGGGTGATGGTGGCGATTGAGGAGCTGTAACGTCCCCCCACCCCTTATATCGATATTTTTCGCAAAATCCTTTCTTCCCTCTCCAATTTTTTAGTTTCTATCCTTTTCGGCTCGGCCTATGCGGTAATACTCGTATGTCAGACCAGGACATTATATTTAATATATATATATATATATATATATATATATATATATAAAGAAAAAACTATAAGCAACGAAAATATGATAAAACTAAGTACCTACAACTTTACTCCTTATAAATTATCCCATTTTTTTGTAAGTCAGAACTAATGATTGTTTTAAATCGAGCAAAATTAAATAAAGCGCCAGGATCAGATGGTATATCTTATGAATTTTACAAAAATGCTTCTGAAAATTTTCTAGATAGATTATTGACTTATTTTAATAATATATTTGATAGTGGGGATATACCAAGTAATTTTAATGAGGCAATCATTTTTCCAATTCATAAGAAGGGAATGATTAGTGAAGTAGCTAATTATAGAGGCATATCTTTTTCCAATACTGTGAGTAAACTTTTTACAGGCCTCTTATTGGATAGATTATGGGAAGACACTCAAAATATATTAGGCGAATATCAAGCTGGTAATGTGTGTATCTGTAATCGCTCTAGGGGTCACAGTTTTATTCCGATGGGAATGAAATTTGGTATTTGAGGTGCTTTTGGTATTCAAAAAGTCCATTTCGTTAATCGGTAAAATCGTGTAAGGGGAAGGGGGGATTTATAGGAAGGGAGAAACAAAACATTTGGCATATTTCCCTTAATATTTGAAAAATGGGATAATTTATAAGGAGTAAAGTTGTAGGTACTTAGTTTAATTATATTTTCGTTGCTTATAGTTTTTTCTGTTACACTAATATTACAGAAATATTTACAGTTAAAGATTGAAAGGTAAAATTCTAAATATCTCCGTACACGTTAGTTTGGAAAAAATGCTAAGATATGAATTGTAGCAAACTTTATTTTCTACAAGTTTACGTCTTATACATATTTCGGTTGTTCAAATATTGAGAGAAATATTTCAAATATTAAGAGAGATATAATTTGTGTTTTCTTCTTTCTCTATTCCCCCGTCTTAAACTTAACCTTGCAAATACTAAAATCATAGCAGATACGATATTTCATTCTGAGCACACTACAGTTGTGACCACTAGAGAGTGATTTATGTATTCTAAGGAACAGCGCTAAGTTAAAGCAGCTCCTGCGTAACGAATATTTATATTCAGGATAGCTGAAGCGAGAATACGTTAATGTGGCTGTGATGTACGTTTACCACGCATTTACTTAACATGTAAATTTTCATTTTACAAAAAAAAAGTTAATCTTACTATTTAATTAAAACCATTGCTAATCGTATGTTGGTAAAATTGTTACCGTTGCTGTATGGTATTCCTTCTTTTCGTATAATATTATCTGATACATAAAATCCATATACTATGGTTTAATGACTGATGTACATACATCGTCAAAAGGCGCGCGATTATTTCAAAATTTGATAATTGGTTTGTGCCTTATGTATTTGCCTTTTGGAAAATGATTCGACTAAAATTTGTTGGTATTGTTATAATGAACAATTTTATCCGGAGCATTTATTCGAAAACCGAATAAATAAAACACAAATCAATTATACAATTTTGAAATAATAGCGCGATTATTGATGCCAAGTATAAATCAACACAATACCCCACAATGTTATTATTATATGTAGATTGAAACATATAGAGTGGAGTTGAATAAACGAAAACCTAAAAATCATTGGGCTATTTGTTGCCTTATATATAAACAAAGTAGAATATAACTATATTGTTGTCAGCTCAATGTGCTTGGGTACTATACGGACATTAACTAAATTTATTAACACTCAATATTACTTTTCAATGTTAAACCTGTAAGCATTTGCTGAAATAATTCATTAAGAGTTTCCAATTAACGCAAATTGATTAAACAAATACATTTAAATTAAAAGCCAGAATGAATACTTGGTTTTAAAAAAGGGGGAGTGGCTGTGTAATGGATACGCCCATGTGTTTTACGTTAATACGTGTTCTGTGAGCGTATTATATGTACTATGAGAGAAAAAAATACGTATATCAAGTGAATTTTCTCGACATACGATTAAATATTTTCGATAACTATCGATAATGTATATTTTTGTCTCAAACTTTTTTTAAATTTATTTCAATAATATTTTATTAATTCAAATAAAATCATTCTTTTCTTTCGTTATTATTAAAAAAATTTATTTTTAAAAGTTCTGGAGTCAAGAAATTTTTCTCTGTACAATAGTTTTTTTTTTCTCAGTGTACGTCATAATCATTTTTGAACACTAAGAAGTTCTCCGGGTTTTTATGTTTTATTTGTGATGGCAACATTTTCCTTTCGCGGAATCAAGATTTAATCGATTTAACTTCAAAATCATTTTTATTCATTGTTGTTTTTCATTTTAATTCCTTTCTATTGTTAAAAAATTTTTATCGACCTGTTTTTATTTATAAATTACATTTAATTCATTGTATCATTATATTTGCATGATACAGATTAATTTACATATCAGACACAAAAGTGTGTTTGAAACAAGTGTGTTTATACCTGTTGGGAGGAATTTTTTTTTAAAACAAATATTATTTAAAAATTATTTCAAGGCCATTCATTTTACGTAATGTATGCGTCAATTTGATAAAATAATATGTGTATTTTGTATTAAACTCGGCCTGTCGCACTACCGTGCTCTAGATATAAATACGAATTAATTTAGAATCAAAATAAATAAATAAAAATTTTTTTTCTAAATTAATTCGTATTTATATCTAGAGCACGGTATTGCGCAAGGCCGAGTTTAAGGGACACATTAGGACTTTTCACTACAGTGCTATTACTACAGGAAAAATATTAGCACAATATATGACCACGAAATATCTTCTGAACGAAAAGAGTTAAAG
Organism: Nineta flava; assembly: GCA_963920215.1. NCBI lineage: Eukaryota > Metazoa > Arthropoda > Insecta > Neuroptera > Chrysopidae > Nineta > Nineta flava. The sequence continues at coordinate 21,388,557 of OY986044.1, forward strand.
TGTTGAAATTTCGAATTATCGATACTTTACGTAATGATAAGAAATCGGTTTTTTCAATGATCGTTAAAGAATAACCGTTAAAAAGTTATTTCACTTCAAAAACGCAAAATTCACGGTATACGCCCAAAAAACATAAGTATGATCTATCATAATTATACGCTACCTCCAGATATCCTGTAAAGTTGATATTTGGCATACGGTACCCAAACCGACGGGAAAACTGGAAATTTGTATCGGAAAAAAGAACTTTTTTACAATTTTCGTTTTAATCAAATTAGCATTAGAACGCATATATTCATCTTATTCGTTAATATTTTTATAGAGTCCTATCTGATTGGATGACACTTAGGTATTTAAATATTGATTGTATTAGACCATATCATAGTAAAGAACCAAGTAGAAAATACAATGAACTATATGATCCCTAAATCCCAGTACTTGGGTCCCAGTAGGATGGGTGGACATTGTGTGCAGTTGTTTTTTTTGTAATTTTGTAAACATTATTTTATATTCTCATTTTAACTTTTTTATTATATTTTGCATTATATTTTGCATTATATTTTGCATTATATTTTGCATTGATCAATTATTATTTATTACTATTATTTATTACTAGCATTACTCGTTGCAACTTCGCCCGCAAAAATTTTGTAAAGTCCTTTTGTAAAGCTGAAAGTGAAGCTGACTGACTCATCTATATAAAACCTTACCCACTTCTAGACATGCTAGAAAGTAGTGGTTTTTTGCATTTGATACGAACTTGCTTGAAACCGACGAAAAAATCGGAAAACTTCAATTTTTTCGTTGCAATCTCCCGGAAAATCGGAAAAACACACTCCAAAATTACGTTTTTCGGTTCTATATATGCTAGAAAGATGGAATTTTCACCAATAGACCCGAAATAAAGTCAAACTAACAGAATACTTTGAAAATTTTCATTTCCTGCATCGCAACCCCACCCTCCCACCCGAAAATAAGGAAAACAACCGTTAAACTGCCATTTCACTTCAATTCTAGTTAGAGAGATGGGATTTTCTTTTTAAAGTCAAATTCACAGATTACTTTGAAAAATTTCATTATCTACATCGGAAACCTCCGAAAATGGGAAAAACACCCCTTAAACTGCCTTTTTCACTTCTATTCATACTAGAAAGATCAGGTTTTTTTTCATTCGACGTGGACCGGGTTTAAAATAATAGGATTATTGTAAAAACGTAAATTTTTCCTTCGTTACCCTTCGCAAATGGGATAAGCACCCCTGAAACTACCCCTTTTCTTGTAAACATGCTAGGAGGATGCAGTTTTTTATATTCGACGCTAAACAGCTATAAATTAAAAAGGATATTCAAAAAAATTAAAAACTTTCATCGGTTCCTCCCAAAAAAAATCTGAAAAGCACCCCCGAAGCTACCCTTTCAATTTCTTTTCATGGTAGAAAGATGGGATTTTCACCAATCGACCCTAAATAAAGTCAAATTAACAGAATACCACGAAAATTTCATAACCTACTTCGCAATCTCCAAAAAGAGGAAAAACACACCTAAAACTGCCCTTTTCACTTCTTTTCATGTTAGAAAGACCGGGTTTTTTTTATTCAACGTGGAACTAAGAGTAAAAAGAGTAAAGTATCGCGAAGAGTAAAGAAACTCAAAGCATACGCGTAGCGTTTTGTGCGAAGCCGAAGGCTTCGTATATCTAAGCCTTTCAAAAAGGATTGATATCCGACCAAAATCATCAATGTAAAAAAGGGCCGAGTATTCGGGAAAATCCTTAACGTAATAGTTTCTTCTTAAAAAGTGATGATATGAGAGTAAGGACCGAGCTATTTACAAAGTAAATAGCTCTAGACTTCATATAATAGTTGCTCTTTTAAAAGTGATGATATCCCATTAAAGAGCCGAGCTATTTACAAAGTAAATAGCTCGGTAAACTATTAACTAAAAAAAATTAATGAGGGGTAAATTGATTAAATGTAAGAGAAAAATTTGGTTGAAATATATTTCGTAAGTTTTCCCATAGTATGTTTTTAAAATTTTATATAACGCGGAAAGTTTTAAACTATTTGAACTCATCAGAAAAAATAACTTGCCGCGTTATATAAAATTTTAAAAACATACTAAGGGAAAACTTACGAAATAAATTTCCACCAAATTTTTCTCTTACATTTAATCAATTTACCCCTCATTAATTTTTTTTAGTTAATAGTTTACCGAGCTATTTACTTTGTAAATAGCTCGGCTCTTTAATGGGATATCATCACTTTTTAAAGAGCAACTATTATATGAAGTCTAGAGCTATTTACGTTGTAAATGGCTCGGTCCTTTCTTCCATATCATCACTTTTTAAGAAGCAACTATTATATGAAGTCTAGAGTCGGTCCTTACTCTCATATCATCACTTTCGAAGAATAATTACATTAACGATTTTCCCGAAAACTCGGCCCTTTCTTACATTTATGTTTTTGGTCGGATATAAAATAACGCTGTCATAACGGGCATCACTTGATGACTCTTGAGAAGCCCTTTCCCATCGTATACGATCTCTATATTTTGATTTGGCCTTTCGACGAGTATAGGTCGACATTGTATTATTTATTTTAATTTTCTACTTTAACACCATAAATATTCGTTATAACTATTTTACACTAATGTTTCACTAATTATACGCAATCGATAGATCTTGGCGAGGGCTGACGATTGAAACTAAAACGAACAACCTAGCTTCTCCGAGTAAAAGGTTATACTAAACGGAATTTATGTAATACAGCAAAACGACCTCCAAATGGCGAATTTCTTCTTCCTTCATCGCGCGCGATATGTGACGGTCCTAACTCAACGTAACGAATTTTTTGATCCGTTAGCAATCGAATGGTGTAATTTGACTTTTGATGTAGATGACAGATATGTAGCTACAACACCAAACTCTATCCCCCGATTTGGTTATCATCAGTTTTTTTGATAGCCCCCCCCCACTACAGAAGCGAATTTAAAGACCTATTCACGTCAAAAATACACCCGTTTTTCATTATTCATTCTGTAGAAAATTTCTAAACAATGAACTAGTATTAGTTATATACGGCTCACTTTCACTTTATTTACTTAGTTAGGGCGCTATATACCTTGTATTCTATTTAATATGTGAGAATATCTATGTGAGTTTTAATATTGTCGGCTTCTGTAGGTAGGATGTACACTTGGCCACAAAAGTTGATGTCATTTTTAAAAATTTTATGGTTAATTTTTGCCTTACGCATTCGATTTTCGAAAAAAATTTCGAATAAAATGTGTTCATTATAAATATAATAACAACTTTTAATCGAAAATTTTTTTTCGAAAACCGAATAAAAACGCACAAATCAACTATATAATTTCTATGAATGACATCAACTTTTGGGTTTCATCATACATATATTGGCTTGCCTGTTCATAAGTAGTCTCACTTATTCGAAACACGTCTCATAAGTAGGATTAAAGTGTAAGTTGTGATACGAATAACAAAAACTATTTAGAAAGGCGAATACCGTCTCTTACATTTTATGTATGTATTGTATACATGTTTCAAGTGTGTATCTGATGTATGCAATGTTTTTACAGAATATTATTTTATTTTTATAATTTCATAACTTAGATAAGAAATCTTTTCTCATCTTTCATCATCGGCAAGTCTAGATGGGAAAGAAAATGCACCTATTATTTTTGTACCAATGTTGGAATTTCGTAAAAATTTCATCAAAAGTCCATCGATCCTACCGATTAGATGTTAAAAATCACTATCGGTAAAATTTGTACAAATGTATATATATATACATTTGTACAAATTTATATATATTAATATATTTATATATATTAATATATTAATATATATATATTATATATATATATATATATATATATATATATATATATATATATATATATATATATATATATATTAATATATTAATATATATATATTATATATATATATATATATATATATATATATATATAAATATATATATATATATATATATGTATATATATATATATATATATATATATATATATATATATATATATATACATATATATATACATATATACATATGTACTTTTTTTAAATGTCTGTGGACTCTCTAGCGTTCACAGTTTTATTCCGATTGGAATGAAATTTGGTATTTTAGTCGCTTTTGGTATTCTAAAGGTCAAGTTCGTTAATGGGTAAAGTCGAACGATGGACAAAGGTGTTTAGAGGGAGGGGGAAACACAAAATTTGACTATCTCCCTTAATATTTGAAAAATCGAAAAATTTATCATGAGTTGAGTTGTAGGTACTAAGTTTTACTGTAATTTTGTCTCTCTTCATTTTTATGTTACACTAACATTTACAGAAATATTTATCATTAATGATTGAAAGTCAAAATTCTAAATATCTCTGTTCACATTAGAGTTTGAGAAAAATGATCAAGTAATGAAGTGTAGCAAACTTGATTTTCTACAACTTTACTCCTTATACATTTTTCGATTATTCTAATATTAAGACAGATATTTAATATTTTGTGTTTGTTTGACACTAATACATATAATATATTTTATTGTAAAAAATTATGATTGTCGTTTCCAAAGTTCTATTTTGGGTATTAAAAGATTAAATTTTTGCAAATAATAAAGTCATATCAGATATTATATTTCATTTTGATCACACTTAAATGATGACCACTAGAGAGACGCAGACTGACGCAGCTCCTGCGTAACGAATTTTTTTAGTACTAAATATACATACTATTTATTAATAACAGCAAGGCACACATGCGGCCTGAATATTCTAAGACGCAAAGGTAAGTTTGTTGTTCATATTGCAATTATGGACAAGAATGTTTAATTCAACATTTTTTTTCTTTTTTGAAGTTTTACAAATTTTAGTTCTTTTTTATTTTATGGTCATTTATTTTTATCAACAAACCGTTATTATTAGCATTATGTTAGCCTATGTTCTGAATCAAAACTTCCTAAGCTATAAAGCTAAAAACAGGCAAACTAAATGGAAGTGATTATATTTATTCCTATTTCAAGCTAATTTTCTCAAACAAAATAGAACTATTGGGCTCGTACCAAAGTCAAAATTTCGCAAAAATTTCTTCAAATGGCCGCCGAGCCTACCTAGTAGATATCAAAAGTCAGCATCTGTATATATATATATATATATATATATATATATATATATATATATATATATATATATATATATATATATATATAGATATATATATATATATATATATATGTTACGGTAAAAGTAGATATTGCGGCAAATGTACACATTTTCCGGTAAATGTGCACATTTGCCTCCTCGTTTGGGTCGAGTTGGGTTTGGTCGAGTTGGGTTGGGTCTGGTTGGGTTGGGTCGAGTTGGGTTGGGTCTGGTTGGGTTGGGTCGAGTTGGGTTGGTTCTGGTTGGGTTGGGCCGAGTTGGGTTATTCCTGGTTGGGTTGGGTCTGGTTGGGTTGGGTATATATTTTATCATCTAATTTCATCATGTTTTAGCTCTCTCTCTGTTGGAATTTTGCATATTTTTATCGTAATCGTGCCAAAATTATCCAACTTTTCTTAAAACATGAAGGTAAGAGTACACATTTACCAAAACGTGAAGGCAAGAGTACACATTTGCCGAGAAATGTACACATTTTACGGTAAAAGTGTACATTTCCCAAGAGTGTACATTTACCGTAACACACACACATATATATATATATATATATATGTATATATATATATATATATATATATATATATACAGATATATATATATATATTATCATTTACAGATATACATTTATATGTATATATATATATATATACATATATATATATATATATATATATATATATATATATATATATATATATATATGTGTCTGTAATCGTTCACAAATTTAATCCGATTGGAATGAAATTAGGTATAAGAGGTCCTTTTGGTGTTTGAACGGTCAATTTCAAATTAATTGGCAAAATCGGGCGAGAGGAAAGGAGGGTGTAGAGAGAGGAGAAACAGAAAACTTATAACTGAAAATTTATAAGTAGTAAAATTGTAGAAAATTAGTTTTACTATATATACTATATATATATTGTATCTTATCATTTTTCGTTGCACTAATATTAACAGAAATATTTACAATTTAAGATTGAAAGTTAAAATTCTAAATATTTGTGTTCACAATAGAATTTGAGAAAAATGATCGGAAAGTGAATTGTAGCAAACATGATTTTCTACAACTTTACTACTTTTACAATTTTTGGTGGTCCTAATAATAATAATAATAATAATAATAATAAGTTTATTTGTTTGAAGATTTTTACATCTTGTACAAAGAGGTTTAACTTTTAGCCCAAATGACAAACAAATATTAAAAAAAATTGGAAACTAGCAGTGAAAATAAATAACAACAATAACAAAATACAGATATAATAACATTAGTAGAAATAAATAAATGACATTTAAAGCCAAAAGATTCACTCATTCAGTAGAAATGACCTTGTGCACAGAATAGTCTTTACGAAATTGTATATTTTTCTGAGTTGTCCCGTATTATAAGCCATTAGAATTTGTGACAGATTCAAATCTGGACCAACCATGTTAATTTCCTTCAAAAATTGTCTCCGAACATAGCTGTAGGAAGGACAAAGCAACAGTAGGTGCACCAGATCTTCCTTATGATGTAAGTCACATAAAGTGCAGATCATTTCGCAGTTAATAGTGTACACAATCCTGTTTAAAACAATTCTTAGCACTATTTTACCACAGGTACGCAGCTGAGCCAAAAGACGAATGAATGAGATGGGGCAGTTCAATTTAAGGTAGTCTGCTGTATGATCATTAATTGTGAGCTTATGGTATATAAAGCTGTAGCCCGAGTTATTTGCTTTTTCCATGTCCTTCTTCCGAAGAATATCACTGTATGATGTCAGAAGAGCTTTTATATCCAGGTTTCCGGTAATATTCTCCATCCTGAGGTTTGGGTTAATAAGGGATACTATTTTGCTTAGCTGACAGACCCAGTTGTATTTGTCGTTAGGGCATGGTGAACTTGACGCAAGGTTCTTCATACGATTGTAACATATCTTGGGTAATCTACTGTCGTTCATTTTCAAAATGTTACGCAACCACATCAAACTTAAATAAAGTGCCAAAACAGACAGCGGATTAGTACCAGTTTCAAGACGTACAATATACCCCGGAGTGTTTCTAGGTAATTGGAGTAGCTGTTTAAAAAAGTTCACTTGCACAAATTCTATCTCTTCCAAATATCTTAATGCCCAAATTGGAGCAGAATACAGCAATGTATTAACCACTATAGAATTATACAGCTGAAGTCTAGCCTCCCAAGATACACATTTGGAGCTCGCTAACATGGTCATGACTGATGAGATTGAAGTTCTGGCCTTTTGAATGTTATGCCTTACAGTTTCCGAGAACAAAGAAGACGAAGAGAATGGGATGCCTAAATATAAATAATTGTTTGTTGTATCAATATTAGCGCTGCCACATTTAAATAGATTAGTATTCCGAAGTTTACCACCCCTACGAAAAACCAGTACTTTAGTTTTTTCGTAATTAATTTTAAGTTCGTTCATTTGGGCATATTTATATAAAAGATCTAGCTTTTTATTTACGTCGGTAGGATTGTTTGCCAATACAACTAAGTCATCTGCATAAAGCAACAATAACAGGTCTGAGTAACCGTCAATATTAATACCTATTGCCCCACGGTTTCTTAAAAAGTCTTGGATATCATTAAGGAACATAGAGAACAACCACGGACTTAACGATTCTCCTTGTAGAACTCCTTTAGTAACGTTTATCGCAATTACTAACGTTACCGTTACACTTTATTTGAATTGTTGCGTTAACATACATATTTCTGATTATGCGAATGAGTTTTGCACTTACACCACTGTGAAACAATTTAGACCAGAGTAACGAGTGGTTTATTGAATCAAAAGCGCGTTTGAAGTCCACGAAGATTGCGTATACCTTCCGTCCTGGTAAGCGTAATTGTAGCTGAACAACCGAAGTAAGCACAAAGATATTGTCAACACAACTTCGGCCTTTTCTAAATCCTGATTGACATTCGTCCAGAATGTCGCAAGAATCTGCCCAAGAAGTCAGACGATTCAGAATAATGCTCGTAAAAACCTTCAACACTGTATTACATAGAGCAATACCCCGGTAATTTTCAAGATTGTTTTTATCTCCTTTTTTGTGTATCATGGTTAGAAGGATCTTCGACCAATCTTTGGGAACAGTCTCCAGCTGCATAACTCTATTAAACAATACGTTCAGGTACAAAAGCCAATTATCAGGAAGGTTCTGTAAGAATTCAATAGTTAGACTATCATGCCCGGGAGATTTTCCAGTTTTCATACGTTGCATACAAAATATCAATTCATTAAGAGACATATTTTACATTTCTTCTCTCTCTATGTCCCGCTTTTCCCTTGACCTATGCCATTTAGTATTAAAATTGGCCTTGCAAATACTAAAAACATAAAGATTATTAAAATAATCAAAAAGAACTCTAGGTTTTTTGAAATTATATTTCAAATTTTGCCCCTATTCCTAGAACATATAAGAAATGATATTTCATTTTGATCACATTAAAATTATGACCGATAGAGAGTGATTTATGTATTGTAAGGAAATTCGTTTGAAGCAGCTCCTGCGTAACAAATTTTTACAATTCTATTTCTGTTATAAAAACCCAAGGATATTAACAATGCAACCTGTTTTACCCAGTATAAATATACAGGGTATAATAAGTTTAGTCCTGACTTTGTGCCGCTTGGAAATATTGATCGTAGACATAAATGTTTGGCATAGATGTTCATAAAATGTCCTAATTCGGCCATTTCCGCATATCCATCCATCCATCTGTCCGTGAACACGGTAACTCATCAACGTAAAGACATATCGAGTTGAAATTTAATGTGTGTGTACTAGAGCTAAAAAGGATAAGTTCGTGAAGACAAAGATTGTTCCTTTTTTGAAAATAAACAACTTTTGTTATAAATATTTTTACACAAATTCAAGATATATCGGGTATGTAAGCAATTAACTTAGTTATTTGTTAATATAACTTGTTTCGTCATTAGATTTGTTAATGATTTACACAAAAGATGCATTGTCGCACCTAAAAAAAGTGGATACTTAATTTACATCAACTTCACAATATATATCGGTCAAAAAATTGGTGGCAGATATTTTGAACCGATTATACGATGCTGATACGATGAATATAAGATGCCTTTGAAAATACTTTCGTAATGATAACACTGCACTACTCGTAGAAGTACTCCATTACAACGTCACTCTGAGAATTAGATAATAGTTCACTATACAAAAAGCAATGTTGTTAAAAATAGTAGTAATGTAGGAAAACTTTGTAATTTCCATTCAAACTGAAAGTGACAAACGTTTTCGAAGCATAAATAAGCCATCAGTAGTGAACTAGCACATCCGTTGATGCACGTAATTGAATTTATGATTAGGTAGGGAGGAAAGTTCCATTCTCAAATCTCAACAACTTGAACCTGAAAATATAAAAACAATTAATTTTTATTTTTGAAAAAAATTTTTTCCTTTGCGTACGATTTTTGATTCTAAAAGAAAGTCAAATTTTCAAAGACACAATCGAAAAAAATATGTTACTAAACTTTCGCTGTATCTATAGTATTATTAGCTGTATCTAATTATTATTTGTAGTAAATCTAGAGCACAGTAGTGCAACAGGCCAAGTTTAAGGGGTTTTTTGCCGTCGCGCTTACTGTACTATTACTTATCATTAACTCAGAGCCGATCTGACCCCGAAATATCTTTTAAACGCAAACAGCTACAGTGCTGATTTTTCGAATAAAGTCTATTTAGGGAATTATAACATAACAAGTTTTCGGTTTTCGTTAAGAAATAAACGGTAAAAAAGTTATTTCGGTTCAAAAACCCAAAAATCATGGACACACCTCTAATTCATGGAGAGACATAATCATAACTCCAGGGCCTAGACCATAAGTCCTTAAAAGTTGATATTCGGCACACAGTTAGATTTAGTACCCAAATCGAAAGGAAAATTATCGAATCTCGAAATTTATAGCGGGAAATTGAAAATTTTTTCATTTTTGTTTTGATAAAATTAACATAATAAATACTGCTCTATGATTGGTCCATATTTCTATACATAATAATTATTATAAGTTAAGTGTTTCAATTTAATCCACTTCCAGAAAAATTATAAGGATGCGGTTTTTTGCACTCGACGCGAAATTTCTGAAACCTAAAATAAGAATCTTTGGGGAAATTTTATTTTCCCAACGGAGCGTATGGAAAACCAAAATTTAAATGTATGTGTTTAAGTTTAAGCCACTTCCAGACATTTTAGAAGGATGCTTTTTTGTTCATTCGACGTGGAATATCTCAAAACATATAAGTGATCGGAAAAATTCAATTTTCCCAACGCAACATCTGAAAAAATGGGAAAAAACAAAAAATTATGCTTTTAATGTATTCTACATGGTAGTTTGATCAGATATTGGTAATTGCTTTCGAAAATAGAATATTTTATTATGTTGATTTAACAATTCGAATAAAAATTTCCATCCATTATTTAGTTTGTCTCAAAAAGAGTACATTTATTCAAATATTATATGCTTTTATTTAGTTTCACCTGTTCCGGTGTCTTTGGAATCTTGCAAGTTAAATTTGACCCACTTCTTCTTATCCCACGTAGTTGAATTTTTACATGTTGGTTCAGTTCTGATGACCATGCATTTTTATGGTAAACATGACCGGAATCGGAAAGAAGAAAGAAGGGGTTAAGAGGAGGGGGAAACACAAAATTTGGTACATCTATCTTAATATTGAAAAAATCGAAAAACACATAAAAGGTAAAGTTGTAGAAAATCAATTTTACTATAATTAAGTTTCTTATCATTTTTTTTATTTCTCTAATATTTACAGAGATGTTGACGGTCGGCCGCCGGAAAATGGCGATTTATAATTTCCACATTAACCCCTATGATATGGGTATCAAATGAAAGTTCTTGATGAACGAAACACAGTAAGTAAAATGACGTCATCCTAAATCAAATATGGCGGCCGCCAGAAGATGGCGATTTATAGTTTCTACATTAACCCCAATGATATGGGTATCAAATGAAAGGATTTGATGAGAAAAATACAGTTTGTAAAGTGACGTCACTCTAAATCCAATATGGCAGCCGCCACAAAAAGGTGATTTATGTTTTCCATACTAACCCCTATGATATGGGTATCAAATGAAAGGGCTTGATTAGTGAAACACAGTAAGAAAGCATACATTTATCCAAATAAAGCGTTTTGTGCAAAGCCTTTGGCTTTGTATATTTAAGCCTTGCAAAAAGTAGTCATATCCGATCTTAAAAAGTGTCGATATCCCGTTAAAGAGCCGAGCTATTTACAAAGTAAATAGCATGGTAAACTATTTACCAAGAAAGTTATGGACTAAGTAAATTGATTAAATGCAAGAAAAAATTTGGATTAAATTTATTTCGCAAGTTTTCTCTTAGTATGTTTTTAAAATTTTATAACTTGGCAAGGTCTATCTTCTTTCTTTTGTTTCAAATATTTTAACTTGCTGGGTTATAAAATTTTAAAAACGTACTAAGAGAAAACTTGCGAAATAAATTTAACCCAAATTTTTTCTTGCTTGGAATCAATTTACTTCTTATTAATTTTCTTCGTAAATAGTTTACCGTGCTATTTACTTTGTGAATAGCTCGGCTCTTTAATGGGATGTCAACACTTTTTAAGGAGCAACTGTTATATGAAGTATCTCCCCGAAAACTAGGCCCTTTTTTACATTTATGTTTTTGATCGGATACATTCTATTTAAAAAATATGTATTTACTATACAATCAAGATATATATGGTTCTTTGCAAAGAATACATAACGTTTGAAGAATACAAAAACCAAAAACCTTTGCAAAAGTATTTTTAACTAAGATTGAAATTGTTTTTCAACATACTTTTATTTGCTTGACCTATATGTGTCTAAGTATGAATGTACTGGAATTTTTCAAGTGAGTTTTTACCCAATTCCGGACGTCTGGAAAATCTGAAATTTTGCAGACGTATTAAAAACCGGTGACAATATAATAATATACAAAAAAGTATTTAAAAAAATATTTGCATAAATATATCAAACTTATATATAATGATTTATAGTATGATAGTATAGTTCATAGTTTCTATGGAAATGCCTTCAACAAAATTTTAACAAAACAAGGACATTTCCAACTGTTAATATTTAGAAAAAATAATTATTTCAAACAAAGTTCCTATACTGTATTCGATGTATACTTTCTTTGGTAAGAATTGGAGTCATTCCATCACTCGTGGGAATAATAATGAAGAATGAAACTATAACACAAAAATAATTTTGGTTTAAAACTAAAAAACTAAACGTAAAATTTAGAGTTTATAAAAACTAAATAATTCGTTACGCAGGAGCTGCGTCAACTTAACGAATTTTCTTATAATACATAAATCACTCTCTATCGGTCATAATTTAAGTGTTATCAAAATGAAATAAAAATCTGATATGAATTTAGTATTTGCAAAAATTAAATTTATTGTTAGCCAAAATAGAACGATATATAACGATTATAGTTTATAGTTACTATGGAAACGACAATCAAAATTGACATCTCAAAATTAAAACAAAATTTTAATAAAATAATTTATAGTTATCTTATAGAAGTAAAGTGTGTGTGGAGATGACAATAAAAGAAGGAGGAGATTCCATGTTCGACTGTTAAGTAATGTAACAACGAACTGGCTTAAATGTTTGAATACCCAGTATATACTGAGTTGTATATCAATGATTAAATTTTTAACAATATTGCGTATTCGAAATGTTAACAATTCTTTCCGAGGTATATAAAATCACAAATTATGAGAAAACTATTGAGTTTATGAAAATCCTTTTCAAACAAAACTTGTTTATTTTAAAAAGAAGATTTTTTGTTATCAAATTCGTTTCTATCTTTTACGGTTTCAAAGATGTATATATACCTACCCCCCCCCACCCCCAGAGCGAAGGGAAACACGTTCCAATGGTATCAAAGATAAGCAGTTTTGCCCAAATATAGTCCGATTTTGCCCATTAACGAACTTGACCTTACTTTTTTGCTCTGGAACACATTTCAGCTCAATATCTCTTTTCGTTCTTGAGTTATCGTGTCCACAGACAGACGAACATGCGGAAATGCCCAAATTTTATGAACACATATACTAAACATTCATGCCCGCGATCAATATTTTTAAGCGTTACAGTCGTGATCAAACTTAATTTACCTGGTATATTTACATATATACTAAATTATACGTGATAGGTTTAGGCAAGAATTGTGTTTTGGATTAAATCTGTAAATTGGTATCTTTAGCTTATTAATATAGTGACTTTTTGTGTTTTTTTAATTCGGTTGAATTTGTTTTTAAACTTTTGTACAATAAAATATATTTCATGTAATCGTGTCAAACAAACACAAAATATTAAACATCTCTCTTAATATTAGAATAATCAGATGCTCCAAGAAAGCTAGAACACTTAAGCCTTCAGCACCACCAGTACCGTATACACCCACTGTTGAATTATTTAAAGATGTTTCAACAAAACCAGTATCCAAACTTTGGGCATCCTAGATCCTGATCTTAAGGAAGGGAGAATTATATATTCTGGTATGGCACCCCAAATAAATGAATAGTCAAGCGGCAACTTACTTACTTATTTTATCAATATTATACACCATTTGTTTATATCTAATTAAGGACAATATCAACAAACTAGCTAAGCAAATATTTGTTATTATAAATAAATACACAATGTCATTTTTGCCAACCTAAGCTAATATTTACATACTGCCATGGCCAAACGTAACTTTATGAAAATGATATAAAAACTGATAATTTATTTAAATTCATTAACTAATTAGCTTTGACTTGAGTTCACTAATTATGTTCCACATTAGGCAAGTGTAATAATCGCTATAGTTTAAAGCTACTTAAATATTGTAATAAAGTTTGTTTTTGCAACTTTGTATTAAAACTGTGAATTTGGAAGAAAAATAATGGTTGTTCTTAATACTCGAATCACGACTCGAATTTTAACTTATATATATATATATATATATCCGATGAAGAATGAAAGTACAACACAAAAATAATTTTGTTATAACTAAAAAACAAAAAATAAAATTAAGAGTTAATAATATGTAATTATGTTACCTATCTATTCTATTCTATTTTAAATTGTTTTGTATTTTGTAGTTCATATTCCAATGAAAGCATGTTTTTTAGTTTTTATAAACTCTAAATTTTATTTTTTGTATTTTAGTTATTATTTACACAAAATTATTTTTGTGTTGTACTTTCATTCTTATTTTCATTTTTAGTTATTTTAAACTCTAAATATTTTTTATGTGGTAGAGACCAATGCCAATTACAGAAAATCTAGTTTTTAGAAGCTAAAAACCTGTACAAATAGAGTTATTTCATCTTTTATCTTTATTATCATACATGGCAGGAAGAAAAGTCTTATCAATATTTAAGAGAACAATACTCGCAAGTTTCGTGTTAAATAGCCATTGAACACTCGAGGGAGAGTGTAATAATTATTGGCAACAAAACACACATATTGCAGAAATATTGATGCCGATTATTATTGAATACTGAAGATTAAATACCACTAATTTATTATAAAATAATCATTAAATCTTAAATACTAAAGAATTTTTAAAATAAAAACCAAACTACGTACGATCTTGAACTCTGGCAAGAAACTTAATTACCTGCCTGTTTGTTTGCTTCAGCACCACGTTAATTTTGCAGAATCGATTTTGATGCGTTTTGCACTGGGTGGTAGATAATTTCGACTATCATTCGTATACCGGGTCCAAAATTTATATTTTAAAAGGTACGAGACAGAATTACTTTTGAAACATGTCATGTGCATAATAGTTTTGGCATAAAATCGTGCTAATCCGTGGGAGCGGTTAGTGAGAATAAATCAATAAATCCGTAGTATTTTCAATAATCAATTCAAGAAATATCCTCCCTCAATTTTTGGTATGCATGGTTTGTCTTTTATTTCCAAAAATTCAGTTTTTATACCCTGTATATGTAATTATACAAGGTATATTAAGTTTAATCCCGACTTTGTAACGCTTGAAAGTACTAAACTTTGACAAAAATGCTTTACAAAGATATTCACAAAATGCCCTAATTCGGCAATTTCCGCATATAGCATAAAAGTAAGGTGGTTAATGGGCAAAATCGGAACTTGTTTCCCTGCACCAGGGTGGAAAATTTATATCTTTGAAACCGTAAGAGATAGAAAAGAAATTTGTTTAGAAAAAATCTTCTTCTCCATAAAATAAGCAACTTTTGTTTGAAAATTTTTTTCATGAACTCAATACTTTTCTCATAATTTGTCCTCAAAGTTGAAAATGAGACATTCAATTGATGGGCGAATGAAGGCATGCACGTTAATATGTATATACCATCCATACATACTATTTTTATGCCCGGTATATAATATATACCAGGGTGTATTAAGGTTAGTTCCGACTTTGCAATGGCTGGTCGTCTGTGAACACGATAACTCAAAAACGAAAATAGATAGTCAGCTGAAATAGATGTCTAATTTAATATGTGGGGGTGGTCTGGCGGCATTATTGGGCCATTTTTCTATGAGCAAGGAAACACCGTTACATTGAATGGCTATCGCTATCGCGCCATGCCAAGCAAGATTGAAGAGGATGACATAGACTACATTTGGTTTCAACAGGTCGGTGCAACGTGCCACACAGCGAACGCAACAATCAATCTTTTGCGCACTGTTGTCAATTGGCCCCCTCGAAGCTGCGATTTGACTCCG
The DNA here is from genome assembly GCA_963920215.1 of Nineta flava. Classification (NCBI taxonomy): domain Eukaryota; kingdom Metazoa; phylum Arthropoda; class Insecta; order Neuroptera; family Chrysopidae; genus Nineta; species Nineta flava. The sequence continues at coordinate 21,404,500 of OY986044.1, forward strand.
CTGGATTTTTTGTTGTGGGAAGTCGTTAAGGACAAGTGTTACGCTAACCATTTAGGGACAATTGACGACTTAAAAATGCAATTGAAGTTGCTATTGACGCAATAGAGGCCCAAACAATCGAAAATGTACTGAAAAATTGGGTCGACAGAATGGGCTACTGTAGAGCCAGCCATGGAAGTCATTTGAATGATTTTTTGTTCCATGTTTAATTTCAAAGTATACTCTTTTCAATAAAGCAACAACCATTTAAAAATATCTATGCGTTATATACAAATTTTAACGATAGTGATTTAACATCTAGTAGGTAGGATCGATGGACATTTGAAGAAATGTTTAATTTTTTTAATTCCAACATTGGTACAAAAACAATAGCTGCAATTCCTTTGGCGGAAATTCGCTAAAAAAACCTTAGTGTTCGAAATTTAATTTTGAAAACTGCCCCAATTTCCACATAATCATTCGAATTTTACGAATACGTTTGTCGACTACAAACTATCGTGAGCCAGCCACCAAATTACGAATGAGAAAAATATATTTTTCCCAACTCATCCAGCGTACTGTTATTTTCGACAATTGGTTAGTCGGGGTTGTTTTATGTATCCCTAAGTAGCATCTGACATGTGCACGTAAGTCTGCCAAGATAATGAATATTCATATGAGCTGTAAATATTGTGTTCCATAGTTTGAATACAAAAAAACTTTTCTGAAACATAAATGTCAATAAACTTTTCCAATTCATGTGATCTATTTTATTAATGTTATTAATATTATTATTATTGTGAGTAAAAATCGTAAATTTTAACTATTTTATACTTGTCTCTCGAGTCTCGTACATTAAAAATACTGGAACATGTTTCTTTTCATTTTTATTTTTAATATTTATTAACGAAGTTTTTAACGCTTGAGTATACGAATATATGTATACCAGGTGTTTATTGAAATATATAAAACGTTTAACGAATCGAAAAAGGGTTAAAGAAACAAATGGGAACAAGTGACACAACTTGAAAAAAAATGTCACTTGAGATACGAAAAAATTCTAACTATTTGAACAGCTAGTATTTTTGCATTACAGTTTTACCAAATCAATTTTGAAAATATTTTTCAAACAAAATTTTTGGTGGACTAAATAAAATTTTTTTATACTGCCACCCTTCTTGCAAGTGGGAAATCGGTAAAGGGATTGTAATAGACAAAATATTAGAATAGACGAATCATCAATCGTAATAAATATGCATCAAATGTAATTTTTTCAAGGTCATACGAATCTTAAAATTAACTATATAAAGCTGCCCTGAACAGGCTACACTTCCACCAGAACGTCCATTGCGATGCCTAAGGATGAGAGGATGTTAGTGGAGTGAACGGAATTTTGGTGTATAGAGTAGGAATTAGTAGGATATGCGGCTGCAGCCGACTATGATAAGAACTACCTCGATATTTATCTAGAGTTCATGAAGGAAACTGCAGTAAACCGTCTGAAGCAAAGCCGGTTACTTCGTTCTAATCGTTCAAATTTCATATTCGCCCCAATGCCCAGATCAGTTTTATTACCTGGGTTTTTTCTTAAAGTCCTGGTTAGAATCTTAGAGCATTTTGTATAAGCTCCGAGATTGTGCTTTCATAGGGTCATTGAATTGCAATTATAATGTCGTCCACATATCCCGGTGTACAGTATCCTTCTTGGTTGGGGCTCGATAGTAAGTTGTGAACTGTTAGACACAACAGGATAAGACACCATCCTGTGGACGTCCTTTGATGGCTCTCACAATAACAAAGTCTCCAAGAAGGATAGTTTGTATTCTTCTACCAATCAACAAAGAGTTTATCAACCTGCAGAAGGTGTTTCTACTCTGTACTGACTAACAGAGTCAACCACGGAATTGTAAGAGGCATTATCAAAGACCCTTTTTAATGTCAAGAAATACGCACAAGGTGGTTTGTTTCGCTGAAAAATTTCTCCTCAATCCTGTATATTAGGTTGTAGAGGGCTGATTAACATGATTTTCCCACCCGATACGCGTGCTGGTTGGCATAAAGCGGACTTCTCGACAGTTCCCTTGAGCTTAGTGAAATATTATAAGTCTTTCGATTGAGTTTAGTAGAAACGATGACAGACTAATCGGTCTAAAAGCCTTTCCCTTAGAGCGATTGAGGTATTGGTAAAAAGATCACTTTTACTGGCCACCATACTGTTGGGATATAACTTGTAATTGGGTTTAAGGAAAAATGTGACCAAGCAGAGTTAAATGATGCTCTGCTCATTTTTGTAAATGCACTGGGTATATCCCACCTGGCCTTGGTACTTTAAAGGGGTCGAATGAGTAGCCTATTCGGATTTTGAGCGATTGAAGGTACTCGCCGCTCCAGTCCTCGCTTGCCACTAAGAGGTCTGTTCGTGGGAAGAGTTTTCACTGTTTATTGCCAACGAATCTGGAAAATGAGCCTGGATTAGTGTTTCGAGTGTATCCTTCCTAGAGCTAGTGTACTCATCATCGAGCTTACGTAGTGACCCAACGGTTTCAGTGGGTTTCTTCGCTATAATACGATGGAGTCTAGCGTCAGATGTGTCCATGAGTTTGTTTTGGCTTTTTTCAGTAAGAGATCTTTTGCATTCAGTAAGGGCCTCTTGGTAGGTGCCCCATATCTGTTTTGCTCTGTTAAAGGGTCGGCGAACTTTTTGCCTTTGATTTCTTAGGTCTTTATTCCATCAGCAAGTTGACTTGCTGATATCTTTGAGACCTCCGGGCAGTTTTCTTGGAAATGTCCAGCACTGTTTTAACTTTTTACGGGATAAGTGCGAGTTTACAGTTAAGTGTCGAATTACGATGTATATATTACGTGTATATTACGATGATAACCATTCCGGATTCATTCCCCATGTTGTATTTCTGTTTTACCGCGATAGCTCTCTGGAAAAGCTCTATCAGCGGCAAGACATTGATGCCCTTCTTTGCATAAATGAAAGCTCTGGGTTTCTTTGGAATTTATATAATTTGTCCTCCATCATTTCCTAGACCAAGAATCTTATGGAATTTAAGGTTCCTGGACTAGGGCTATAGACATTCCCATAGCAGCACATTTTGGCAGAAGACAGCAGAGGCTACCTTACTGTGCTGGAGGTTTATTTTCAGCACTTGAAGAACTGGCATTGTTGCCCTTTTGTGCTTTTTAACGGGCTAAGGTTGACTTGCCAAACCCGAGCTAAAATTAAAATTTTCGGTTTTGAGTCATCCTTAGATCCATTGTCGGAATTAACCTTAGATTTTCTGCTGGGTTAGATGCACCTGCAGTTGTTTGTTTTTGTGTATCAGTGGGGTTACCTTGCGCAGTCTCAGTTGATTCACTTGTTGAGGGGATTTGAGCTCCAGAGCTATTTACTTTGGGTATCCATATTTGGTCCACAAGTAAATCGGACCATCTAGTATCCCATCGGCCCCTTAATGAGGAGTATCATGAAAGCATATAAGCCTGCTACCCTAGCCTATGGTTAGTTTCTCTAGGCACAATGCACCGTAGCTTGGGTTTACATGGTTTCTTAGTCTGGCTCCTCAGGGCCATCCTGTCACGCATGGGTCTTCCTGCCAGTAAAATAGTTGCCGCTGTCATAGCATATTCTTTCATCGATGCACACGAGCCTCTGCACCAACGACAAGGCCCTACCAGACCTAATTGTAATATTTGTGTCGTAATAATATGATTAATATGAATTGAATATGTTTTGGTGCATTCATCAAAAATTTTTATCTATATATATGAATTGTATATATATGAATTGAATATGTTTTAATTTGAATAATATTGTTGATTTATGAAATTTAAAAAAAAATGTTTCTTTTCAATAAAATAACTTATTTTAATTTTTTACTTAATTTGTAATTCTTGAATGCTTTAATTCTGCACCTATCCTTAGAGTTGGTCCTGTATGAAATTTACAAATATTTATGTTATGGTTTTTGAACATTGTCTACTTTTTTTTTAGCAAGGTACATTGAGTAATAATTAATTTTAATAAAATATTAAAATTCGATCTAAAATCATAAATTTTCGACCCAATAAATTTCATAAGTCAAACTTAGTTCATCTCTCATTGTGTATTAGTATTATAACACACTAGTTGGTATGCCTGTAATAGAGTAGGTGTTGATGTTTACAATTTTTAAATAAACAACCGGTATAGGACTATAACACATTCTGCAAAGGTTTACTTATACACTTAAATTTATCAATGGGGACTTGTAACTATTGTAGTACTTTAGATGAAAGTACAACTTCAGTATATGTATATATACATATACGGAAATATATATATATATATATATATATATATATAAATATATATATATATATATATATATATAAATATATATATATATATATATATATATATATATATATATATATATATATATATATATATATATATATATATATATATATATGTATATATGTACTATGTAAGTACATATCGAGATAACACCACTAACACTAAATTCGAAGTGTTTTTATGTGAAGTATTTTGTTGCTTCTCTTTTTATATAACGATACGGCCCTCATAGCCGTATAGTGAAGTAAAATTGGTTCGATTTTTTACCATTATTATTATTACAAGCGCCTCTACTATTCGTAAATGTTTGAAGGAAAAATTATTTCAAAATTGTTCTTAAATTAACAAGGTTGTTCTTTTTTTTCCTCGGAGATTTGTTTAGAATTTAAATATTTATAGTGCAAGTGTGACCTATTTCAATTAAAATAAAAACTGTAAAATTATTTTAAGATGCACAATGTTAAACAATTGACGCTGTAGGGAATACAAGGATTATGTATCCAGCTTGTTTATAATAAGGGAAAATGTAATATAAGTTTCCACAATTTCTTACAGACACTGAAGTAATTAATAAGAAATGGACTGATACTGCAGGGATCTGAGGTTCTCAGAGATTTTCTGAATATGTCTGATTCGCTCACACTATCGCCGGAATATACGCACATCAAACTATATTTAGTGAACTAAATTTAAGCACATACCTCAATTTTTAAATGAATATGATATGGATCATATCGTTGTCATTCATGTCGCTGCTCAACAGTAAACTCTGGGAGCTCAATAAAACACTTTAGTGCTACTAATTTAACTCACTATAGATTCTGATAAAATAATCTCCCATTACAACGTAGAACAACTTGTTAGGGACTATTCTCCGGAGTACGTTACGTTGTCAATAGCTTGGCGCAATGCAACGATTTGCATTAATACTTGAGAGGCGTTAATTTATTCCGCTTTTTATCGTTTCTATTAAAGGCTTTTCATATAATAGGCAACCTCCTTCGATCTTTTGTATCCCATAACATTTTAACTCAATAGAATCTGTAAAATTGTGGAGTGATATAAGATCAATAGCAGCGTTTGTATTGTTAGTAAATTAAATATTTGATAAAGACAAAAAAACTGACGTGAATCAAATTCCTGTGTTTCTTGAAGTGATTAGCAGTCCGATGCTGATTACATAAAACAAAAGTAAGCAAAACGTAAGCGAACGACATGCCTATATACTATTAATAACTGTAATAAATATGATTTTTCTATTACGTGACACAGGGTGGTATCTATTGTCCTCCCACATCACATAAAATAATAGCACGCCATTCCCCAACTATGCAATTTTACGTGATTTATGGCTGCCCTCTTATTGAATAAGACAAAAAATTTAAATATCAAGAATTATTATATATTATTTGAAAATCGCATTGTAACTCATCCTAAAACTTTAACTACTACTGAAACATTAAATACTCGTACATTCTGAATAAATCCTAGAAATGAGAGTGATGCCAATGGTGTTCTAATATATTTCTTCTACAAAATGCCGTTATATTCCAAAACCATTTTAGTGTTCATCCATGTTTAAGTAACAAGACATTTCACCACATAAAGTACCTTTGTGTGTAACTTCGGTGGTAAGTATTGTTGCTTCCTTGGTAAGTATCTTTAGTAAGTAGTACAACAGGTCTAGATTATTAGCACTCACCATTAAATATGCTGTAAAGAAAAGCCTTTAAAATTCAAAAACGTATCGTCACTTAATGACATAAGTAATAATATACAATATTCAACAGGTTAAATCGTTATCAGAAGGGTGAAGACTATATGAATTTATTGGAAAATAATTAAAGACGTGTAATTTTGAGTTGTAGAATTGACACTGCCCTGGAAAAGAATGACTAATACGTCAAGAAAAAAATCTGAAAGTCACCACCGAGATTTTGATTTCGCGCGAACGTGGTCAACTGCGAAAATTGATAGCTAATCTCGAATATATTCTTAAAAAGAAAAGATTTTGTCTTTCCATTTTATGGTTACATTTTGGTTTTATTTCTTCATTTTGATTATTAAGGTATTTCCAAATTATATAAGCTGATCGGGTACCCGCGCGAAAAGAACTATATAGAAAATTATATGCGAATCAAGGAGATTCCGCAATAAAACATTATACTAGTATATAATTTCAAACGTCTTTCAAACAATAAAATTATCTGCTACTGCGGACATGAAAAAATGCAGTTTTTACACATATTTTATCAAAAAAGTTAACAACCCGATGGGCATTTCCCAAAGTTTTAAGGAAAAATATTTCTAAGGAATTGAGGAAATTTCTCCAACTTACGTAACGATTTTCTCAAAAACGCCGTGGGGATAAATTCTCAAAAAAATTCAGCTGATATCTGAGGATTCATTTGATTACTATTGTGAATTTCGTGAAGGGGTCCAAGGGGTCTAAGGCGTCATGTCTGAGGCGTTATGTCTTCTTGGAACTGGGAGATTACGGGTTCGAATCCCGATATCGGAAGTTTATCGATTATTAAGAAAAAAGAGGGCGGATAATTGACTAACCTGTCGGCGTATGGACAAGAACGAAGTAACCGGCTATGCTTGTGACGGTTTTTTTGCAGCCGCACGTCCTACCCATTCCTAGTCTACACACAAAAATTCCTTCCACTCACATCCTCACATCTATAGGCATCACAATGGACGTTATGGTCGAAGTATAGCCCGCCCAGAGCCGCCGCTACAATCTATCTATCTATCTATCTTCAAAGTTTTAAGGAAAAATATTTCTAAGGAATTGAGGAAATTTCTCCAACTTACGTAACGATTTTCTCAAAAACGCCGTGGGGATAAATTCTCAAAAAAATTCAGCTGATATCTGAGGATTCATTTGATTACTATTGTGAATTTCGTGAAGGGGTCCAAGGGGTCTAAGGCGTCATGTCTGAGGCGTTATGTCTTCTTGGAACTGGGAGATTACGGGTTCGAATC
>OY986044.1:22016817-22171817 GCA_963920215.1 Nineta flava
TATATATATATATATATATATATATATATCTATATATATACATCTATGTATGTATATATTTGTTTGTGATCGCTCTAGCAGTCATAATTTTATCCGATTGGAATGAAATTGAGCCTATTAGGTGCTTTTGGTATTTGAACGGTCGAGTTCGTTAATAGGAAAAATCGGTCGAGGGGAAAAGGGGGTTTAGTTGCAGGGAGAAACACGAAATTGGGAATATCTCCTTTAGTATTCCAAAAATCTAAATATTAATAAGAAGTAAAGTTGTAGAAAATAAGACACTGAAAAAAGACACTGAATAAATGACACTGAATATTTTCACGGATTTTATCTTGCTTTTCTTTAAGAAATAAGCCATAATGCTGGTAAATTTTTTTGAATTTAAAATAAAAATACAGTCAAAAAAATAATTATTTTTTTAAATTTTATAGATACTTATAGGACCTTTCATTTAAAAAATTATTTATTAATATAACATCAATTGCACCATTTTTATTTATAAATAAAATGAGTAACATAGTATTTTATTAATTATACATATAAAAGACATTCTTTGCCATAGTTTAAAAAAATGAAGAAATTTTTAGATTTTGAAGCGAATTTCCTTAAAGGAAATAGAGCCATTAGTATCGTACCATAGTCAAAATTTCGCAAAAATTTCTTCAATAGGGAATATGCATGAAAATTATTTTTCACATTTATTTTCAGAATATGAAAATACTGTTAATACTGTAATAATATTTAAAAACGAAATTAAAATCCGACGAATATCAAGGAAGCTATAATCTTTTACAGATTATTATCTGTCTCTTTCTTGCAAAAATACTAAAACCGGAGTTTTACGTGTATTTTAAATGGTGAAAGTGTAATATGACGTCACATACCATATCAAGCGGGGCATCACCCTCTTTGTCTAATCGGGAATTTCAATCATTCATATATCGCTTATTTTTCAAGTTATTTAAAAAGTAATTTTACCTTGATATTTGTCAAGTAAACATGCTTCAATTCAAGTGAAAAATAATTTTCATGCATATTCCCTATTGTCCATCCATCCTACTTAGTAGATTTAAATAAAAATATATATATATATATATATATATATATATATATATATAAATGTATATATATATATATATGTATATATATATGTATATCTATATATATATATATATATATATATATATATATATATATATATATATATGTATGTGTCTGACATCGCTCTAGCGGTCACAGTTTAAATCCGATTGGAATAAAATTGGGTATGTGAGGTGCTTTTAATATTATAACGGTCGCATTTATTAATGAGCATAATCTGACAAGGGAAAAGGGAGGTTTAGAGGGAGTGAGAAACACAAAACTTGGTATCTCTGTCTTAATGTTGGAAAAATGTCTCATAAGTAAAGTTATAGATAGTTAATTTTATTATAATTTTGGTTCTTATAATTTTTTCTGTTACCCTAATATTGACAGAAATATTTACGAATTAAAATTGAAAGTTAAATTCCTATATATCTATCTCTATACACATTAGAGTTTGAGACAAAATGATCAGGTTATGAATTGTAGTAAACATAATTTTCTAAAACTTTACTGCCCATGCATTTTTCGATTTTTTTAATAGTAGGAAAGATATTTTATATTTTGTTTTTTCTTCTTTCTCTATGTCCTGCTTCCCCTTAGACCTATGTAATTTATTTACAAGATTTAACTTACAAACACCAAAATCATATCAAATACGACATTTCATTTTGATCAGACTATAATTGTGACCGCTAGATTGTGATTTATGTATTATAAGGAAATTTGTTAAGTTGAGCTCCTGCGTAACGAATTTTTTGTTTTAAATATAAATTTTAAGTTTATAATTTTAAGTTTAATTATTCAAACTTTGATAATTCTTTTCATGAATTCTAATAAACCGATTTTATTGTTTATTAATCCTTTTTATTATAAATAATTTAATAATAGTCTCTGTCATTTTTTAAATTTTAAGTTTTAAAAAGGTTATTAAGAAAAAACCTATTTTTGTTATAAACAAATTAAATTTTGTACCTGTTTCCTCACAAATCGGAACGTAAAAATTTGGGGTCATATTCAGTACGCTAAAATAAATCCATAAAAAATTTCGGTTCCGAGCAACCTGCCTAAAAACCCTTTTTTGAAGCTTATTTGACTCTACCATTAATTTAATATCACAAAATTAAAAATTTATCTCTTTCAATCAGTATTTTAACTATTTTAATTATTATTATTATTAACTATTTTGTATAGATAATATGGATTGCCATCTATGAATGAGTTTTTGAACCTGTAAATGTACTGCCATATATCAGCATCTTTTTTAAAACTGATTTGTTATAATATCACTTATGAACAACCTGTTGACGCGTGGTGAGAAAACGTCGCCAGGCCGTTGTCAGGTAGCAAATGATCTAACCCACCGCAATAAATGTTTGAGAAGCACAAATTTTCAGTCACCTTTTAAAATGGTCCAAGATGTACCATATTATCTGAAGCATAGTTAATTTCGGATATGTCAAGGAATGTTTGAATCATATTGTATAATTATGTAAGAAATATTATGTCACTTGAGATAAAAATTTGTTCGCAGATTTGTGGCTTTACATGTGAGTTTCATGGTTTAGTCTGGCTACATGGTTTAGTGAGTTTCATGGTTGAGTTTTTTAACACATTTATAAATGACTCCACACACTGTTATTTACACCTCAACTCATACGAACTAAATAACCGTCATGTGAAGGTAACAATATGTTTCTATCTTTATGTGTACATTCAACCTCTAAACAAATTTGCCTTTCAAATGAAATTTCCCGTATGGTATAATTTACTTATGTACAAATGTTCTTTGAAATGAAATTATTGTTATATGAATTGACTATACGTAGCCATTGAAAAATAAACAAAAAAAATATTAAAAGTACCCAATGGTTTTGTTATGTTTGTGCCCAGAATGTACGCAACTTGAATAAGTCTAACGGCGCTGTACATATAATGTACATTTATTAAATTTTATGTAGTATAATGTGAAAAATTAGTGTTATTTTCATATTATTTACCACTGACTACTGTACTGACTACTAATACAAAAAAACATGTCTACACTTGTAATATACTCTTATATAAATTTAAAAAATATTAGCCATTATCTGCATTTCATTATGATTTTCAATAAAGCTTCCATATACAAAATCCCCTAATTGTACATATAATTTAAACGATATTTTGAGTAAGAGTTATATGAAAATGGATAATTTTTCTCTTGGATTTGTGGTTTACTTATAAATGTACATATATACATATACATATATATATATATTTATATATATATATATATATATATATATATATATATATATATATATATATATATATATATATATATATATATATACGCCTCTACTCAAAGTGGAGTGTCAGGAGAAAATGTAATTGATAGGAATATTATTATTTTTTCATCTGAAATTATAATTTAACATAAATATTATTTTAGTAATGAAGAAATTATAATTATATTATAACATTCCTAAAACTAAGCACATGTTACTCTCGCACTCCACTTGCTTTGGTGTTTATCATATCTTTGAGCCAATCACGAGGGATCTTCGTTTGTTTCGGGGAGATCAATTTATCGACGAATTTATCGAGATGATTCAATTTCTATTGGATTTTATTGGGGAAGGGGAGCATCATAGAAAGAAATGGTGGCGTGTGCTTTTATGCACCTGGTTCGATTCACCCTATACACACATATATATATATATATATATATATATATATATATATATATATATATATATATACATATATATTTATCAAATATATATCGGAAATAAAGAACAAGTTGGGTTTTTCCCAACTTCTCAGTAGTCTCTTTCTCGTACTAGTCTTGTACTCCGATCACCTACAAACGAAACCAGTTCGACTTGCTAACGTTTAAAACGGCGTCCTATCTTTATTTCCTAACGGTGCTCATGTTGTTGTTCTCTATGTCCATTCGTTAGACCTGACTATTTCCACTTTTTAACGGTGACTGTGACATCCTTAGCTTGGAGCGTTCTCTAATTTTAGAAGCACTGATTTTCTATGATTAATGTCAATGTAGTATGAAACGTTTCATGCTTCTTTGATACGTTAATAATTTCTTGTTGTCTGTCGTCGTATACACAGATGTTTGTGAGCCATATGTTAGAATGAGCAGCTAAAAATCTATTAATGCCAAATTTAGAACCTGATTTTTTTAATTTTTACTACAGCGCTATTAGTATAGTAGATATTTATTATTATTTGGATATATTCGTCGTGTACACCCCTTTTTTCAATAGCACGCTAGATGTATTCGTGCTCGACGCTATCAACTATCTTATAAAAATCGATAAAGGCTACGAAGATATTAATTTGATACTGAAGATGGTCGGAAGTAGAAAAACCTCTATGAAAGGCTACTTGTTCAAAAGGTCGACTTCCCGGCAAACATGACACTATGTGACTCTAAAAATACATATATTGACGGTAGCGTACATACGAGTCTAAAATTTTTTGTGTCCGCTGCATCGCTTTTTCGCATGATACCATTGAGAAGGCATTTTCTTATCACACACTATTTGGTTGAATAGTACACATAAAAATTTCGTTAGCTCATGCCTATTTTAAACACTCGTAAAATATCTCATTACTACCTGCATTTTTTTCCTTCAAGTTACTCACTTCACTTTCGATAACGCACGAAACTTTGGATTTTTTACATGGTGCAGAGGGCTAGAAGTTTGTTGGTGGGGTTCGTTTAGTGTTGTCCCGTGCAGGAGTTTGTAGAAATTGGTTACGATTGACATAATATCTTGAAGATTTGTTGATTTGTTGAAGAGGCCCTTCATCCCTTGTTCATTAACAGCCATTCATAGCTTCACCGTAAATAACCTTCTGTCCAGTTTCTTGATATCCCAGCCGTTCTCTACAGCATTTGAAATTAATTCAATGTTTTGGAGAATAATTTTTTTTAGTACTCCACTGTTTAAAATTTATTATTATTTTGTTTTCATATTTTTATTATTCAAAAAATAATAATTTATATAATTATTGGTTTATGCGAGTTGAGAATTTACATTATTTCAACAAACATTTACTTAGATCGGATATGACTTGCGTATATCCAAGCTTACTTCGATATTTCCGCACATATTTCAAATCAGTTACAAAAAGTACTTGTCTCAAGACAGTTACTAAAATTAGTTGGCTCAGTACAGTTACTAAAAGTAGTTGTCTCACATGAATTAATCAGATGGTATTTTGAATTTTTATTTCTTCAATTTACAAATTGAATATTTATTATGGATTGTGCTGAAGTATCGAATAGGCGAATTAATGGTTTCTATCTGATTGTATCTAAGTATATTTTTTTTGTATAATTTATTTAATTCACCATTCCGAAACTTGTGGTTTTTCAAACTTGTCACATTTCAATACACATTCTATACACATTTTGGCTGTACAATTTATGTATTTTATGTGAATATGCAATGACTTTTTCAATTTATAACTATATTGTTTTGTATACGCTTGGTATTTTTGGCCTTGTAGTTTTTCTTTACAGAAGCGTAAAGTCCCCTTTATATACAACTATGTATCTGAATTAAATTTGTAGTGTATATTTATATTTTTGCAAATCAGACATATTTGAACTTTTTTTTACTGTAGTGTCGTTTTTTTTTTTTATATACGATATTTCTTTTTACTACAGTTCAATCTAGTACATATTCATGTAATTTTTTTTATAACTTGTACAACCAAACTTAGTATTTTAAGGATAGTTATACTATCAACATATTAAATGAAAAATTATTTATTTCAAATATATTTTATTTTTACATATATTTTGTTTTGTTCTTTTTTTGTACTTTTTTTATTTTCAGTATTTCTGATTCGAATCACTAGTCGATAACTTAGACACTTACTGGATAGTAAAGATCTTACTACCTCAATATTATCTTTTTAAATGGGCCCAGCTTTTATTGAAAGACTTTCGGTTCAACGTGTTATTTTTTTTTATATTTACGTGTATCGCGTTAGCACCGATCGTTTTCCAATTTTCATAATTCCACATACAATACTCTGCTTTGGATTTTTTTTTTAAAGTACCGTATATTTAGTTTTCATTATTTTTTTTTTACATCATAATACCTCTTTTAATTAAAATTACTAAATTAACTTAATTTCATATTTATGAAACTAATTGATAATTCAATTATTTTCTATAAAGTGTTTAGTTTTTTTTTTAAAACTAAACACTGAATTTTTTTTTTTTTTTTTAAATACACATATGGAAGCAGAGCATATATCCATATGTGTCTTTTGTTTTCGATAGTTTTCACAAAGCTCGACTTGTGATTCTGAAATTCTTTTTGAAAGTTGAAATGATTATAATTTTTTCTTTATATTTATACATTTATATCTTTTACATTCTCTTTAATTCTATAATTATATTTAACTTAGTGCTAATTTTTTTCTCTTTCTTCTATTTTGTTTGTGGTTTAAATTTTCGTTATGCCGAGAACAACTCGTAATACACCAGGTACCCCAGGAGATGACGATCCTCCAGCTTCACCAGATGACTTATTCATCACGCCTCATCAAGTATCAGCGGTTAACTTAGCGGCTATAACTACGCAGATGCAGACTACAGCTCAACAGTTCCATGCGTCAGTGCTGCACGTTTCGGATGTACAGCAACAAATACAACAGCAAAGCAAGCAGATTAGTAGCATTACCGATGCCTTGGCAACAATAACAACTACTCTATCAAATAATAACACTAGTTCAAATCAATTAACTTCAAATTTTAGTTTTTTTGCAAAACCGAGTATAGATTCCTTTATAAATAAAATCACTATTCTGGACATTTCGGTTCCAGAAAATATTATACAGTTTATTGTCGATACTCAACATTTAGTTGATATTAATTTTTTACCTATAGACGTTCTTTTGAAATCTTTAATCAATGGGTGTGCTTCGAACGCACAAACATTTTGGTCTACTTGTTTGGCTGACTCTTTGTCTTGGCAAAATATTAAACATAATTTATTACAAGTTTATATTCCACCTTTGACTAAACAGATATTAATTGATAGATTGGTCCGGCGAAATCAACTTGACACTGAAAAATTTTCGACATTTGTTCCTTCAATAATAAAATTCGCGAACATCCTACTTAATGATTCATCTGAATCCGAAATCATACAAATTATTTTTGCTCATGCCAATAATTCTGTCCTAACTATTCTTGGTTTATATCAAATTCCCGATACTTATAAAGATTTGTATCAACTAATCACTAAAATTGAGGAAATTCAAGCGCGAATATCTACAACACCCCTCAGTGTAAACGTTAGTTCAATTCAAAATACGCATAATGACACTAAACTTTTTTGTACTTTCTGTAAAGGTACTAATCACAATTTTAAATTTTGTTTTAAAAGAAAGAAGGATAATATAAATGTTAGTACTACGGTTCCAAAAAACTCGCAATAGACCCCAAGTTTCTTATTAATGATGTTATTTTAAATTATACTATTTTACCTCTACAAACCATTTTCATTCAAGGTTATCCTTTATTAACACTTTTTGATTCCGGTGCTACTGTTAATGCTATTAAAACTGCGACTTTTAACAAGTTAAAAGCTAACAATAGAAACATCGTCACCGAATCAATTGATAAAACTATTTCTTTGCCGGGAAATAATTTTTTAAAATGTAATTTAACTGCGAAACTTCATTTTAAATTGGCTAATTTTTCATGGACTCAAACTTTTTTTATAGTAGATTCATTACCGTTTGAGGTAATTTTAGGTGTTGCCACACTTAAAAATTGCAACATCATTTTGGACTTCTTTAAGTCGACGATCAAATTTTATTTTCATCCTAATGTTGAAATACCGTTTTCGGGTTTTTGTAATAATAATCGAATTATTAATACCATTGTCGAAGCGAAAGTAAATCTTAATACCAAACAAACCAAAGTGTTGCAAACACTTCTTCAAAACTTTAAATCGATTTTTTCTGACATTCCTGGTCTTGCCAAGGGTTTTGAATATAAAATTAAGTTAATCGATAACATTCCGGTTTGTAAAGCTCCTTACTATCTAGCACCCGATAAAGCCAGACTTTTGGACGAGCATGTTCAAGAGCTTGTTACACAAGGGGTACTTTCTCCTTCGAACTCTAATTATAGCTCACCCGTCTTCTTTGTTAAAAAGAAAGACGATTCTTATCGGTTAGTCGCTGACTATAGGTTTGTTAACAAACATATAGAGTTTGATCCGATGAGTTCAGCCAGTATGGCTCATATTTTCGCTAGCTTAGGTAATTCGAAAGTGTTTACACTCCTCGACATGAAATCCAGTTTTCATCAGATAAAATTATCAGATGACTCGAAACATGTCACCGCGATCGTCACACAATATGGTCTGTTTGAGTACAATACCATGCCTTTCGGGCTAAAGGTGGCTAGTCAATCATTAGCTCGTTTTTTAAATTCCAGTCTCGCAGAATTTCGTCATAAATTTCTTCTTATTTATTATGACGATTTAATTGTACATTCGCCCGACATTGAATCACATTTAAATCACCTGAATCTCTTGTTCACTAAAATAAAGTCTATCGGTATCACTATTAATCCTTCTAAGGCTCGATTTTGTATGTCGAGGGTACGTTTGTTGGGTAGCGTAATATCCGCTGAGGGACGCTTTATAGACCCTATTAAGGTGCAAGCAATCAATGACATGCCAACTCCAAAAAACGTCAAAGAAGTTATGCGTCTAGTTGGGGCTGCGGCTTTTTACTCCCGCTATATTCCCATGTTCAGTCAGATTGTAGCTCCGTTAAACGATTTAAAAAAGAAAGGTGTTAGGTTCAAAATTACTAAGGTTCATCTTGATGCAATCTCTACTTTAAAAAAATCTTTAGTAAGTGCGCCTGTCTTAAAATTTCCTAATTTTGACAAACCTTTTGTGCTACAAACTGACGGATCAGCTACAGGTCTGGGCGCGGTTTTACTTCAAAAATATGATGACGGTTTGCACCCCATTATGTACTGTTCTCGAAAATTGAATCCAGCCGAATTAAAATATAACAGTCATGAATTAGAACTTCTCGCAGTAGTAACGGCCCTAGATAAATTTAAAGATTTTTTAACCGACCGCAAGTTTACTCTACAGACTGACTGCAGGTCGTTATTGTGGATTTTTAATACCCCCAATAAATTTAATAAATTATCTAGGTGGATCCTTAAAATTTCGAGATATGACTTTACCCCGGAACATATTAAGGGCAAATTGAACAATATGGCCGATTTTCTATCTAGGTTATACGAAACTGACCATATGTTAGTGAACAAATTTTCTGATTCAAATCAAGATTCAGGCAAAAATTTCATTAAAGTTAAAGAATTGCATAGCAATGATCCAGGTTATGCAAACCTTTTAAAAAAGATAACCAATACTTTGGATCAAACTGACTTAGAATCGGTGAATGAAGAAATCAGGAACAATGCGCAACTGAACTTTATTAACGTTTTAGCTAATACAAATTTTGATTACCTTTCTATTAAAAGCGAGCAACGTAACTCTCCCGAATGTAAAATCATTTATCAGAACCTTAAGGCTCAGATGAATGTCCCTAATTTTTGCATAAAGGATGGGTTAATTTATAAGTTCGTCGGAAGGAATCGACTAAAACGTATATTTTTACCAGATAATTTACTCGATTACGTTCTTCGATATTATCATGATTCCAAGTATGCTGCGCATAATTCAGTAATTAAAACATTCCGTGAAATTAGTAAAATATTTTACTACAAAAACCTCTATGCAAAAGTAAGGGACTATGTCAGAACCTGTAAAGTGTGCCAGGCTATAAGGCCATATACACGTAACGATAAGGTTCAGTTGAGTAGTTCCGTGCCGGAGTATACCCTACATACTTTGTACGTCGACTTTATCGGTCCTATTATTAGATCAAGTGAAGGTTTTAAATATATTTTTTCTATTGTAGATGGATTTTCAAAATTTGCTTTCGCCTTTCCATGTAAAAGGCAGACCAGTGACGTTGTCATTTCACTGATACAGAAGATTTTCCTGCAAAACGGATATCCGACGGTTGTTGTAGCCGACAACGGACCAGCCTTTGCGTCGATCAAGTGGAAAACCTTCTTATTTAATAATGGTATTAGAGCTGCCTACTGTTCGAGCTATACACCATCTTCGAACAAGAGCGAGTGCCTCAATCGACAGATAAAATATAATTTAGGATGCATTCTCAAAGAATATTCTGTACAACATAAAAATTGGTCAAAATTTTTTAGTTTTGTAATTTTCAATTACAACAACTCCTACAAAAGTACAATCGACTCAACACCAGCTGAAGTTTATTTTGGTAGAAAGTTAATGACGCCGTTTGTGATTATAAACGAATTAACTGAGTTAATCACGAGTTCTGCTAAACCATCACAAGCACATATACAAGATGCGTTAAAGATTGCTCACCAACAACGAGTCAACCAAACTTTAAATAAACCAACGCTGTCTAAATATAAAGTGGGTCAATTGGTCATGGTAAAAAACTTGGCCCCGAATATGAACAAGAATATCGCACCTAAATTCGCTTCAAAATTCAATGGACCGTACAAGATAATAAAGTTCACTACACCAACTTCAGTTAGGCTAAAAGCTCCAAAATCTAATAAGAAAACCTTCGGCATGTCGATATACAACATTCGGCCATACTATCTCAGAGGATATCAAGGGAATGGTAACGTTACTGCATCCTAATTAAACATCTAAATGTATTTAAATCTTCACGTCTAATCCACATTTGTAAGATTTTTCATTCATCTATTCGTGTCATTCTTGCTTTAATATTTTTCAATTAGCATGTCGCTAATTTTTTTGGCCCCCTGGAGTGGAGAATAATTTTTTTTAGTACTCCACTGTTTAAAATTTATTATTATTTTGTTTTCATATTTTTATTATTCAAAAAATAATAATTTATATAATTATTGGTTTATGCGAGTTGAGAATTTACATAATTTCAACAAACATTTACTTAGATCGGATATGACTTGCGTATATCCAAGCTTACTTCGATATTTCCGCACATATTTCAAATCAGTTACAAAAAGTACTTGTCTCAAGACAGTTACTAAAATTAGTTGGCTCAATACAGTTACTAAAAGTAGTTGTCTCACATGAATTAATCAGATGGTATTTTGAATTTTTATTTCTTCAATTTACAAATTGAATATTTATTATGGATTGTGCTGAAGTATCGAATAGGCGAATTAATGGTTTCTATCTGATTGTATCTAAGTATATTTTTTTTGTATAATTTATTTAATTCACCATTCCGAAACTTGTGGTTTTTCAAACTTGTCACATTTCAATACACATTCTATACACATTTTGGCTGTACAATTTATGTATTTTATGTGAATATGCAATGACTTTTTCAATTTATAACTATATTGTTTTGTATACGCTTGGTATTTTTGGCCTTGTAGTTTTTCTTTACAGAAGCGTAAAGTCTCCTTTATATACAACTATGTATCTGAATTAAATTTGTAGTGTATATTTATATTTTTGCAAATCAGACATATTTGAACTTTTTTTTACTGTAGTGTCGTTTTTTTTTTTTATATACGATATTTCTTTTTACTACAGTTCAATCTAGTACATATTCATGTAATTTTTTTTATAACTTGTACAACCAAACTTAGTATTTTAAGGATAGTTATACTATCAACATATTAAATGAAAAATTATTTATTTCAAATATATTTTATTTTTACATATATTTTGTTTTGTTCTTTTTTTGTACTTTTTTTATTTTCAGTATTTCTGATTCGAATCACTAGTCGATAACTTAGACACTTACTGGATAGTAAAGATCTTACTACCTCAATATTATCTTTTTAAATGGGCCCAGCTTTTATTGAAAGACTTTCGGTTCAACGTGTTATTTTTTTTTTATATTTACGTGTATCGCGTTAGCACCGATCGTTTTCCAATTTTCATAATTCCACATACAATACTCTGCTTTGGATTTTTTTTTTAAAGTACCGTATATTTAGTTTTCATTATTTTTTTTTTACATCATAATACCTCTTTTAATTAAAATTACTAAATTAACTTAATTTCATATTTATGAAACTAATTGATAATTCAATTATTTTCTATAAAGTGTTTAGTTTTTTTTTTAAAACTAAACACCAATTTTTTTTTAAACTAAACACCCTTTTTTTTTTTAAATACACAGTTTACCATTATGCAGCCTATATGGATTTCTTTCTTAACTACCTTAGTTACCTCCGTTAATTCCATTTTTTAGGATGAAGTTGGCGTTGTAGATGTTTTGGAGTTTGGTGAGTTTATTTACTAAAAACAGTGTGTTCTCTGATAGGAATGATTTATTCGCTTGCTCAGTTGGTTGATTTTAGAATATAAAGTAAAAATTCATCAAATCGAAAATATGCAAAGCATCTCATTTCCATTTCTCATTATGTCTAATTATTATTTTCATTTTTTTTAACAAAAGTTTATTCATCGTTATGTTGACAAAAGCACCATTCTACTCTCATTTTTATATAATCATGGCACCATGTAATGTTTTTTATAACTCAAGGATATGAAAATATTATTTCTGTAATAACAATAGGTCCTAAGTCATTCTTCTTACAGTCTTCTATTTGTTCGAAGTCATTCAGAGACCATCACTATTATTAAAGAGGGGTTAACTGTTGGACCGTATTGTAACTTAAAATTTTGAAAATAATATGATCTGAGAATGACTATGACGAAAGTTGATTTTGATGTGTTTATTTCTTTATTAACCTGTAAATTTCCAAAAGCGACTTAATTATTAATATATCAAAGCGATTTACATCCCTTTGTTACTTTATGGTGGAGTGTTTATTAGTCAATTCGATCATGGTGAGAGGCATATGTGAACTTATTTTATTTATAAAACCCAGCACAACATAAATTTTGTGTCATTCAAAATACCATTGCATGTTTGGAAGTTTATTATCTGCCAAAAATCGTCAAGAATGTTTTTAAAATGCGACCGATCATTTAGTATAAAAAACTATCTTATATGCAATTTATGTAAATTTGTTGTAGAACCTCTCAAGTGAGCTTGGAATGCTCAGATTTTCTTTCAAAATTATTTTGGGTGGCTTTGATGTTGAAAGTAGTTTGACATTGATTCCGGTTGATGTCGCAAATCGAATTCTACAAGAAGGACGGTTTATCGATGGTATCTCTTAAAGCTCCAATAATTTATAATTATGTTTTGGACATGCTTTTAAGTGATATTTTTCATTATTCTTCTTCTCTGAAACACACTTTTACTAAGAACTACGTTGAAGACATTTTCGTAATCACGGATGACTAAACCATGAATTCTTTGTTGTGAAAAAGAACAGGAGATTCCAAACTTTGTCAATTTTTTCTCAATTTTATATTGACTTTATTTAGTTTTCAATTTGTTTACATTTTATTTATATAAAGATTATTAAAATAATCAAAGAGAACTCTAGGTTTATTGAAATGAAATTTTGAATTTTGCCTCAATTCCGAGAACAAATATGTATATTTTATAAATACGTATTTCGACTACAAGGTAGTCATCATCAGTATGAATTAGCTAATCGTAACTATCTCTGGGATATGAGGCACCAAATTATCCACGAGCAACATATCTCTGAATCCATATCCCAGAGATAGTTACGATTAGCTAATTCACACTAATGATGTCTACCTTGTAGTCCAAATACGTATTTATAAAATACAAATAATTGTTCTAGGAATTGGGGCAAATTTCAAATTTTACATTTTATTTAGTTTAATTTTCTATTATAATTTTTATTAATTGAATTTTTCGATTCATAGCACAATTCACTTTTTCCACTTGGGGTAGTCAACTATATTTTCTGTTGTTGTAATTCTTATTATAATTGTTATCCAAAATTACAGATTTTCTTTTGGTTAGTCTTTTTTGAAACTGTTAAAACTATAATTTTATCTTTTGTGTTATAACTTTTGAATTGTTGAATTTTAGCATCTATTCGATCAAACTAATTGTTATTCTTCGTTATTATCTATTGATTTATTAGTGTTATAGTATTTTATTTTTCAAATTCAACATATTAATTTAAGTTTATTTATTTATTAAGTTTATTTCTAATCCATACACACTCAAATATACTCATGGTAGTATGGTATCAAAAGCTATAACAGTTGACCACCCCTTTCATTTTATTTTAAAGATTATACTTAAATGCACATAGAAAAAAAACACAGAACCTTTCACCGCGACGTTTAAGAGATGTAATTAAATAAAATTATATTAAATTACGCTGGCTGTTATGAGAGTCTTTATTCAGTTGTACCGGAAATTGACGATTTGTAAAACATTGGCACATTTGACCCGAAGAAAACACTATTTAATAGATAGAACGATGTTTGAAGCGTATAACGGCATTTCAAAACGGTTTAGCGCATGGTTTTGGTTTAATTAATTTTTTAATATTGAAATTTGGTGTCTATCTTAGTTGTTAATCAAAAATCGTACGCCTTTGGGAGAAAGTGATGCATGTCAAATCTGAATTATAAAAGTTTAGGTATAAAATTATTAATGGAGAAGTTTATTAACTAAACTGTGGAGGTATGGATAAGAAGTAAGCAACCGGCAATGCTTGTGAAGGTTTTCTTCAGTTTCCACGAACTCCAGATGAATTCCGGCATAGTTCCTATCAAAGTCGACCACATCATTTATATATCGTTAAAGAAGAATAAAGGTTAAACAAATTTTATGGGTGGCCTCTATAGATCAAAAAGTCTCATTTGTCTCATATATTATATATTCATATATATATATATATATATATATTATATATATATATATATATATATATATATATATATATATATATATATATATATATATTTAATTGCATCTTAATAAAAATAATTACATTGTATTTCAAAATGAGTGCTAAGGTATAATATATCATTTGTCTCATATATTATATATTCATATATATATATATATATATATATATATATATATATATATATATATATATATATATATATATATATATATATATATATATATATATATTTAATTGCATCTTAATAAAAATAATTACATTGTATTTCAAAATGAGTGCTAAGGTATAATTGAATCTTTAAGAAGAATCGAAATAAAATTTACAATTAAATGATATAAAACACCGTTCAAGATACTACTTCAAAAATCAATTTGTTAGAAGAAACAATCAAAAATTAAAAATCGATAAATGAAGCAAGCAATAAATTTTCAAAGTTGATGATCGCCAAAACCAATTGATGAACGTGTTAATTAATGGTCTGAATGAAGACTATGAATAATAACAAGATATTGTTGAGGACATTTTATTGAAAATTATAAAAGAAACAATTGAATGTTCGTCGATGTGAGATGTCAACTTCGCGGCCAGTAATCGTAATGTTTATGTCCAATAACATCGAAACAAATGTATTGCTCAATACATCCTAGCTCAAGGGTACCAATATTTTAGTTAACGCAGACATGACCACAAAAGAACTAGAAGATCACAAGAAGTTACTCCAGCACGCTCAAAAATTGAGAAATGAACAAAAGAGTTTCAATTCGAGGAAAAAGTTAAAAAATGCACATCAAGTGTATGATATACATGACTTAGATCAATCTTCAACAAAAATATAGTATACATTGGCAAGCAATTAAAATTCCCTAAGGCTTCGTCTTCACTGATCAATCCCAAAGGCTACGATATATGACTATTTCAGACCCCACACAATTAACATATCAGCCGCAGTTTCAAACCCTGCAACTCTAAAAAACTAAATAGTTTAACACTTATATGGTGGAATGGTCAAGGGTTCAACAACTTTTTAAACATGGAAGGGGGGAGATTAAATCATTTATTGGTATGTGATGGTATTTTTGACATAACTGAGTCACGTGATTCGTCTTTTGCCCAAATTAAAATAATTCAATATTTTCGAAAGCACGCAAGTGAGGTCGTGTATGTGGACGTACAGTTTTAGTGAAAAAAATACTGTACGTCCGTCATTCTAAGCGATGTTCAAAGGGATCGCGTGTCTTCCGAGTCACGAGATAAGTTCATCTGTCATGTAGTGTCCTGGTCATGCAGAACTCAGTACTTGCGCCGCACGGATGTGGAACTTGCAAAATAAAATATAAAATAATTTCAAGGGTTGATACGTGAAGGCAGTCTAATGCGATTTCAATGTAAGAAGGGTGCCTATGATGACAGACTTCTGCGTCCCCCACGCAGAAGTCTGTCATCATAGGCACCCTTCTTACATTGAAATACAACTTACATTGAGAAGGTGACGAAGATGAGATCTGCGAACTAGAATGTTGGAAAGATTAGACTCTAGAGTTGGGCATATACCACCAGGGCAAACCATAATGAGAACAACCATTTTGACTGAGTAGCCAGGGTGAAGTTGTCATAGCTCTTGGAATAGATCAGGGTATTTAGTCCCTTTTTTGCTCCTCTTTCAATTCTTTCAAGACTATTTGCTTCTGCACGCGTCGAGAAATCGATGGCGTAAATAATCTTAGCTGCAATATCCTGTAACACTATAGCAGACTTAGTAGCAGCGAACTGTCTGGTAGTTCCGAACGAGACATTCCAAAAAATAAAACATTTCTCGTTTTCGACGGCAGACTAGATCTCTGCGGCAGCATATGGGAGTACTGACGTACGGCCCACTTCATACTTGTGTCTCAAAAAGTAGTACAGCATACGCAGGGCAGCATTATGACGATGAATGTAGGTGGTCGATGCATAACATGGACTTACCGAAATGAAGTGCTTCAGCGTCTCCGGCTGAGATTTACACGCTCTGCACTGGATAGTGGAAACTACCCTATTCTAAACCTCTGGTGTGGAAGAGCGACTATCACACCATGTTAGGCATAGATGATATAGCCTTCTGTTTCAGACTTGAATGCAGCTGATCGAAGGAAAGGAAACGTAAGATTAACGGCGAAACCTCAGGAGTCTTGATGACGGTAGAGCATACCCTGATGGTTCCGAAAGCGATATTCTTCAAGAAGGGACCTGATTTCAGCTACTTTAACAGCTGAACGAAGTCTGTATTGGGGAAGAAGGACCAAATTATCAGTTTGGTTACGATTACTCGGATCAAATACTTGACACAATTTTGAAGTTGCATGCCGTGCTGCAGAGCACAATAATGCTCCCTTATCTTGCAACTCGTGATCCCGCACGAGTGCCATTAATGAATCAGAACTATTGACTACCTAACAATTACTCATTATTATTATTTTTTTTAATATATTTTTTTTAATAATAATATTTTTTTTATAATCTGGATGAAGCCCCTAAGATTCCACCAAACGGACATAGTCAAGTGACGTCGGACTATTCCCCTCTCGCTTGTCCTAGTCAGTCGGTTAAAGTCGTCTCGTCACGCCTGACTTGTTAACCGGAATGTGGGTCAATGTGTGGACATGTATGTATGTGTATTATTATTATTATTATTATAAGTATCGTCGCAAACAGTATTACACAATATATTAAAATAAACAGTTTTAGCGACAAACCTGTTCGTAGTTTTGTGGCTGCGGCGCTGCGATCTTCACATTAAAGTCTAATAGCAACTAGTGAATTTAAAGATAATTAAACCTACCTTAAGGTATTGATCTTTGTGTACATAAGACGCGTTCGTCGAATGTTTATATGGTCTGAAGTATTATAATCATTTCTGAAATTGAAGAGGATCATATGTAATGGTAAATATTTTACAAATCGATTGATGTTAATACACTATATGCTTCGAAATAAAGCGACTAATGATAACGTTCATGGGGGTGTATGTAGAAACTTTGGGTCTATATAAAATAATTTGATTATAATATCTGGCCATTTTGAAATAGTACAATTTTACTTAATCTTATGATTTATAGTACTGTGTCTTGGGTCTCTTCATTCGATATATTCCAAAAACACTAGTCGAAAAATATTTATTCATTGCAGTTAGTCTAATTCTTTCCTAATATAAAATATATAAAAGATTACAAGTATATTATTTTGGATTGACTATAAAATACGTGGTTGAAATATAAAGGTATGAAATTGTTTGTACTCGAAAACATTGTACAAAAAATAGACAATGGCAAACAAATAAGAAATATATCAAAGGAATTTTAATTAGACGCATTCCAAGTGACACAATGTTAACTTTTCCAAGATTTTTTTGTTCATAAGAGACGCTTCTCGACTAGATATGTGCATCCAACTGGAGATGCGATACCATATCTTTTAACATAATAATAATAATAATAATATAATAATAATAATATTTTATTACGTGAAACAAGATATTTGAAGAGAAAAAATTTAAAAAGCATAAATTTTTCAATTTTATTTTTTAATTTTTTAATAACATACATGTTAGTTAATGGAATTTTTAATACCATAATCGTTAAGAATGTGAATAATAAATCTTTTCACAAATAATGAACTTGAATTGTTTTTCGGATTAGAATGAACGTTTTCTATAAAACTATCGTTCTATTCTAAAATTGGCATAGTTTTTATAAAAATTATCCAAAATGGTGTAGACGTGGCGTACCACATATTGTGCTACAGGAGCCTGTTTAGATTACCACCTGCTACTAGGAATAAGAAAGGGTATCGTCTAACCGGTAATACTGAAGAAGCGATGGATTGTGTTTACGATTACCTGTTGGAAAACAGTGATGAATGCCAGTTTTCTTTATCACACCTTCTGCAGCAAATTAAGGGTGGTTGTATCCCTGATGTGAAAACAACGAAAATTCACCTCCAAAAACGTTTTGTCGATGACAGAGTCATAGTGGAGATGGGCTCCAACAAAGGGACACTCAGTACAGCTATTTTTTGAGACTGTTGTTCTCAAAAACAAGCGTGGCCCCTTGAAGCATGGAAGAAGAAGTGTGTGTCATTTTCTCATGTTCTGATAACTGCTGTACCACCTCGATCTTTTGTTTTCTTACTTCTGATTGCAATTGGTGCCTACTTTTACCGAAAATATGGATACAAACATCTGGTAAATATCTGCGCTGCGCTGGTTAACTAATGACTGTTTTTGGTTATCTGTCGTTTTTGAAAGAATCGCTGGGCATGCAGGTACCAGTCTGATCTCGAATGAAAGTCAATTAAATTTACTACAAGTTTATTACATATAATATTTGACGTGGGATGCGTATTTTAGAAGATATTTTACGAAATAAGTGACCATTTCGAAAAAATTTCACTTTTTGGAAAAAGCGGCCTATTTTCTAAGAACTGTATCTTGGGAACCAATAGCTGTATAGAGATTGTTTTGATCTCAAATTATTGAAAATTTAGTCTACTTTGAAAGTGTATAGAGTGACTATACCGGTCAGACCCTTCCTTCACTGAGATATTGAGCAAAAACTGAAAAAAGTCCGAAAATTTCTAGAGTTTTTGGGTACTCCGCCGCTAGCACAACACTTTGGAAATTGTAAATCTGGTTTTTTAATATTGGTTTAGGTCCTAACAACATATAAAAAATTCAGAACGACCGGACCTTTTGCAAGCACGACCGCCTTTTCATGTTTAACTTTACTGAACTAGTATATATATATATATTATATATATTATACATATTATATATATTATGGTTATTATATATATTATATATATTATATATATTATATATATTATATATATTATATATATTATATATATTATATATATTATATATATTATATATATTATATATATTATATATATTATATATATTATATATATTATATATATTATATATATTATATATATTATATATATTATATATATTATATATATTATATATATTATATATATTATATATATTATATATATTATATATATTATATATATTATATATATTATATATATTATATATATTATATATATTATATATATTATATATATTATATATATTATATATATTATATATGTTATATATATATATATATATATATATATATATATATATATATATATGATTTTAGTATGTGCAAAAATTAAATTTATTACTAGCCAAAATAGAACGATATATAACGATTATTAACGGCTGGACCGATTTGGATGAAATTCTATAAAATTATTTTATTAAAGATTTTTTTAAATTTTGAAATGTCAATTTCGATTGTCGTTTCCATAGTAACTATAAACAATATTCGTTATATATCGTTCTATTTTGGCTATTAATAAATTTAATTTTTGCAAATACTAAAATTATATCAGATATTATATTTCAATTTGATCACACTAAAATTATGATCGCTAGAGAGTGATTTAAGTATTCTTAGGAAATTCGATTAGTTAAAGCAGACGTACATTTGCTAAGTTATTTGGACGTACAAACTTAAGTCGCAAAACTCGAAAAGCTAGAAGGGAAACATATGCAAGAGCGAGCCAAACTGACGAGCATCGCAAAACGCGGAATGAAATTGAATGGAATCGTTGGAATCGAAATCAACAACATAGAAATGTTGCGCTTAACCCCTATCGAGCTGCATTTAATTATAATGTGGAAATCGATTACAGTTCACAGCAAATCGTTGCTATTGGACCAATGAACGTTGTGTGTCAATATTGAAAGGCATTTAAGTTTTAAAATGAAGCCCCCCAAGTCAAATTGGCGTGATTGGTATCGCCAGAAGAGCCACTACATTCATTGGTTTCGGGAAATGAGCCAGATTCTAAACATTTTCTGATTCATATCGAGCAATAAAATAATTGGTTTCAAATGACGTCATATGGCGCAACAAAATTTATTCGAGAAAAATTTAAGCTTCAAGGTAAGTATATTGAAAAACAATAAACTTTTACCACCACGTCCTGATGCAAAATACGTTTGCAGCTTTCAATTGAAATGGTGTATCAACTGAAATGGTACATTTGTACATTTGTAGCTCGGTAAATTGCCAAAAGTAGAAAGAAGTGAATGTCTTTAAAAAAGGTGATGATGGAATGGGAGTGCTGAGAAAGTATTTTAAGAGCAACATGGGTGGGCCACATGGTGGTACAAACAATTCGCTATACAATATCCTATATTACATCTAATTATTATCTGTTTACCTTTGCAGATTCAGGGTCAAATATATCATCTAACAGGTTTCTTATTGCGAACGCGGGAGAGTGAGTAGAAATTTTTGCAAATTTATTTTATGAGCGATTCAACGAGACAAGTCGATCAGTATTGTCTACACAACACTTCGGTGAAAAGACCAATTGAACAATTCCAAATGTTTTTCCATCATCATCACAACGAATTGGTTGCATTATTCACGACCGCATGTCATCAAAGCCGATAAGACGCCTGCAGGACAACCCGCAAGACGTTTTAATGCGCCAACAATTGATGAAGTCTAGAAAATAAGACTATGAATGTTGTGTATCATAAAGCATTCGAATAATAAACAATATGTTTTTGGAATAATTATTATTATTTATTAATTATACCCATTCGAATTCAATATTCATAGTTAAGACAGGGCAACCTCTGTCGGGTCAGCTAGTATATATATATATATATATATATATATATATATATATATATATATATATATATATATATATATATATATATATATAGAGAGAGAGAGAGAGACCCGGAGCAGAACGTGGTGTCAAGGACGGGTTATTATAAACACATATAAAACTTTTTTTTTGACATGAAAATTTTTGACATGACAATTTCTTGATATGAAAAATCATACACATCTAGGGATGGGGATTGAACCCACGACCACTGGCATTCTTGACCAATTGTTTACCAACTGAGCTACCTTAGATGTTATGGTAGTGCTATGCATATGATCTTTCACTATCATTTTTTATGCCATTGTATTATTAATTTTGTTTGTTTAATATTCACATATTTTTAAATGGTTTTTTTGTTAACTAGCGTCTATTTATTTCCATTGTTAGTATGGTTGCATTTGGGATATATTATACCAACGGAAGCGACTAGCGTTTACTTTTATTTGACATTTAAGTAATATGTCTAGTGGAAATGCAGAAAAAATACGTTTATGCACAAAATTCATGAAATGGACAGCCTACGTATTCAACCTTCTATCTATCTTCGCTATGTATTTCCGCAGGTGAAAAATGGTATGAAAAACTCAACAACTGTTGTCAGTTAATATGCAAGAGCATCCAGGGATAGTAAAATTAGCCTCTTCATTTGAAGTCTGATGTCAGTTGTATCTGCTGGATGCAAGACATTGTGGGACATTGTGGCAGAATGGACTGCCCATTCGGCAAAATGGGGTACCTCATTCCGCCCCACGCGTTCCGTCCCAGAGAGACGATTTGGGTTATGTGAGTAAGCTCGCTTGCAAAAGATACGTAAAAAAACATTTAACTACACCAAACTAAAGACAATTAAACGTTCTTGAAGCATATACTAACTAAAGTGGTAATGTATACAAGTATATAGACCTTATCCTGGTTACATGATCGACATAAGTTACAATACAGAAGCAAAAAATTACACAACTAAAACTTCACGCACCGATCAAGAAAAGTAGACTAACATGAATATCGTAGTTGAACAACCTAGTAGCACCTCCTTGACACCGAAAATCGGCAAACTTCAAACCGCCCTGGAACCCTATTGTGTCCCGTGTCCCCTATATACATATATATATACATATATATATATATATATATATATATATATATATATATATATATATATATATATATATATATATGTATATATATATATATATATATATATATATGTGTGTGTGTGTATGTGTGTATGTGTACGCGCTATGGATACTGCAATTTTATCGAAATGAAATTTAGTACGTGACGTTCATTTTGAATTTAAAAAACCTCGCTTGGTTATGGTCAAAATCGGAAATAGATGGGCTTATAGATAATACAGATAAACAGGTAAAAAAAGTTTTGTTACTAAACAAGATTTTTTTGTTAGACCTCCAAGATATAACACTACTGCGCATATATTTACCTAGTTTTACACTACTGAGCATAAATTTATCCCATTTTAGGCTACTGGACATAGATTAAACTCGTTTTACTTTAGTGAACATAGATAGACCCAATTTTACAATACTGCGCATAGATTGGCCTTATTTTACACTACTGCACATAAATAGACCTTATTTTACAACAAGCCACATAGATAAATCTCATTTTAAACTACGGCGTTTATGTGGACCTTATTTTCCACTATTGTACATAGATTGGCCTTGTTTTACAATGCTAAGCATAGATGGGCCTCATTTTCCACAAATGCAGACGGGTTGAACCCATATTTCATTACTGCACAGGAAATTACTTCGTATTACACTACTACACAAAGATGGATCTCAAAACACAGTTCTGCTCTGATGTTTCTGAGAAATGTTTGAATAAAATTTAGAAAAATGGATGAAAACATATTCCAAGTGTACGACGTTAAACTATTGCTATGCAAATTGAATAAATTATATATATTACAATACAATGTGTTCAATGTTCTTTTTACAATAAAACAAATTCAAATTTCCTCCAAAGGAAATGCAGCTATTGTTTTTGTATCGATGATAGAATTTAAAGTATTAAACATGTTTTGAAAGTAAGAATTTAATTTTGTAAATAAGTATGTTTGTAAATTGAAATCGGTAAATATGTAATATCCAATATACACAGCCGATGGGCTAGTGCGTTAAGGCGTCAGACATGTGGGATATTGTATTGTACTGACCCCTTTGAATACGACCATGGCTGAAACGTAACTGAATATTTTAGGGGGAATTTATAAAATAATATGTTTTCAAAAAACTATATTTTCTATTTGGTACAAACAAGCACTCTTCATAAACAGAGGAATTTACCAATTTCAAATTATTTTAAGTAAACAAATGTTCGATTAAGACTAGAATTTAAAATTGGCATTATTTGATTATTATCAGTTCAAAATTACTATTTTTTTTTTTGTTATTTAAGGTTGCTTCAACAATTGAGTCATTAGCGACCATATTATCACTGTACCATTCACAAAAAAAAAAAAAATTACTATTGTTCAAAGTTATAAATTAAATATTGTTGGATTAACAGTCAGTTTAAAAATTTGTTCAAATAAAGTCAGTTGTACATTGTTGTATTAAAAAGAGATAGAGATTCATTTATATTGTGTAAAAAATTTTAATTTAAATTAAAAAAAGTATTTTTTCAAATCAAATCATTTCAGGTTTGGATAGTATAAAAGGACTTTGTTTTATTAAGTTTTTTTTCTAAAGTGCGTGTTGTCCAATGACACAGGTTTAGCAAACTATAACGAATATTTGTGTTTCTTTTCTTGTGTCGAGTATCAGAATCTGTTGTAGATTCTACACCGCTCCTTTTGAAGACTAAAGAAAGCCAAGATACCGCGACAGTATAATGAATAGAGAGTAATGGCAATAGTATTTATTTTTTGGAAAAAACAATGATTTGTGATTAACGCTGTATTACGAACAAGTAAATGAAATAATCTTTCACGTTTCGATAACAATTAATTATCATTATCAAGAAAGGATTAATTGAAATCAAACAGTTAAAACAAAAACTACCTAAGAAGAATAAAGATTAAAAAGAAAAACCTGGTTTATTGAAATAAAAAGTAGAAGCATGAAAATCAAAGCCGATAAGGTTTTATTTATCAGTTTACTGAAAAAGAAACCATGTAGAAAACAAATCCATGTATTGAATCAAAACAGGTACAAAGTAGAAACGAATTTAAATACTACAGTAAGTAAATACGAAAACAACGAAAATCTTGTATACTTTAATAAAAGGAATTAAAATTAGTTAACGAGATAAAAAAAAATTATATGGAATAACAGATTAACACAAGTAAAATATATGAAAAATGCACAAACCTTAATAACATAACAAATTTAGAAAAGAGTAAATCTTTCAAAATGATAAAAATTTAAACAATTAAAAAACAAACCAAAACAATATACAAAAAATTTGAATAATTTGAATAATTTAAATAATTTGGGATAAAATTATTAAAATGGATCCAAGAAATTAGGGCCAATGGAAAGTCATACTAATACAATTTTGAAACCTTATAAAGTCATTATTTAAGACGTAGAAAACACCAATTGTTAAAATTATTGAAAGATCCCAGATGAGTGAATGAATAAAACCTCTGATCAAATAAAATTTAAGATTAGAACTTGGTAAAAACAATTAAATACTTGTGCAGCAAAAATATAGAAAACGAAGACAACACACACTACACTAAGAGTCACAAGAAGTATGAAAAACTATAAAATTATTAAATAAAACAAATATTTGAAATTTTCGTAGAATGACCTTATAGTTGACTAGTTTCGGAACACAGTTCCTTTTTCAAATAAAAAATGAAATGAACCATTTTTACATACTGTAGCAACATGGTAAGCATTTTCAGGTACTCAACATAACATTGTGAATGAAATCTAATAAGATTGGAAAAACTTAAAACTATAAACATTTTGGCAAATTATACAAATTATTTAACATATAGGTGTACATTGTACATTTGTACAACTACAAAAAATAATTCATAACATTCATAACATTTATGAATGAAAGGCAATCAAATTGGGACAAATTATAAAAATTTTAATTGACAAATACAATTTTTTAACATACAGGTATAAATAACATTGTGGAATGGTTAATTAAATTGATTTTAGGGTGTACTTACACAACTATTTGATAAAATTTTGCCGACAATTAATAATTTACATAAAAAAATTCAATAAGGGGTTGTTTTTAAAAGCCAATTGGTCATTTAGCATGGAATCGTAATTTTTGAATTTATTTATTTATCATATTTCCAGATTATTTAAAATACGTCCTTTGGGTTGGGTACGTAACATGTCGAATTTATCGTTAAACGAATGATTTTGCGAATGAGGTCTTCAGAATGCCTTGATTCTTCTCCTTTACCCGTAAAACAAGCTTTACGTTCTGAAATACGAGTTTTAAACATTCTTCCGGATTGACCAATGTATCTGGAATGTCCGGATTGACCTTAAATGCGTTACTTGTAAGTTTGTATACACCGCTTCGTTGGTCCTCAAAGCTGTTTTGAGATTTAATGTTTTCAAAAGTAAGTTCTGTGATCGACTGGGATAGATTCGAGAAAGAGTGAATCATATCCAATAGAAAAAAACTATATACATGAATACCTCATTTGGTTTTTTTGTGACTATATAGAAAACTAAATCATCCGCAATAAAAACAATTGTTATTATCATAAACAACTGTTATGTTTTATCTCAATTATTTGTAAATTTGTTACATAAAAAAGAACGGAGAAGCCATTATTATTATATCAAAGTAGATTTAATAAGGAGAGTTAATTATATTTTTAAAACTAGTATACTCGATATAAAGACTTCGGTTCTTTTCCTGGGTCAACACGGATGAGGTTCAGTTTTCTTGTTTTTATACGCTTTTTTTTTTGACTAAACCTATAACATCCAAACCATTGTAAAGTGGTTTTCATCG
Organism: Nineta flava; assembly: GCA_963920215.1. Taxonomy (NCBI): domain Eukaryota; kingdom Metazoa; phylum Arthropoda; class Insecta; order Neuroptera; family Chrysopidae; genus Nineta; species Nineta flava. The sequence goes on from OY986044.1 coordinate 22,043,474, forward strand.
TTTAATGTTTATAACATGAATTAATTATATGTAATAAAATATTAATATTGTGACCACGACATACTTGAATAAAATATAAGCAGTTTTACTCTTGAGTAATTATAACTACATATTACTCTACATATGTTAATAACATAGGTAACGCTACGGGAGACTTGTTTTCATAATGTTGTAATATCGTAGGTTCAATTCATTTGCCCGATTATCTATCCCACACGTATTGTTAAAATTTTACATATGTTATTATTTAACCTAACTTTTGTTTACTCCTGCTTACGTTTTTATTTCAGATTTGTCAACATGAACGATAAACTTTAAAAAATAGGCATGATCGAACTTTAGACCTTGTTATGATTATTTGTTTATTAAATGACTTATATATACAGGGTGAGTCAAAAGTCATGGAGTTGTTTGAAAGGGTGGATGGGAATGGAATTCTAAGATGAAAAGTCCTTGGACATTTTTGCACCTGACCCACCGTTAATTAGATATTAATTAAATAAACTATCCAATCAGAGAAGCGCAATAACGGAATAAGAAGTGGCGCGGAATGAACGCAGCGGCAGCAGGAACACCTAGAAGAGCGAACTCTCTCCACCACTACCGTAGAGCGAGTAATCTTATTTGTTTCAAATCCGGTATATTTTTTATAGCAGAGCTTTTAAAAATTTTGACAAACGACTTTTTTTTTAATCTAATCAACTGAATAATTCAATTTTTATTAGATTACTTACGATAAAATTTCATTTAATAAACTGCGTTTATTCCGCACCATTTCTGTTCCGTTAATGCGCTTCTCTAATTGGTTACTTTATTTAATTAATATCTAATTAAAGGTAGGTCAGGTGCAAAAATGTCATAGGACTTTTCATTTTAGAATTTCATTCCCTATCCATCCTTTCAAAAAACTCCATGACTTGACTCACCCTGATATATATATATATATATATATATATATATATATATATATATATATATATATATATATATATATATATATATATATATATATATATATATATATATATATATATATATATATATATATATATTTATATATATATATATATATATATAACTAAATAAAACAAATATTTGAAATTTTTGTAAAATCGCTTTACGCTTTATTTGACTAGTTTCGACGCACAGAAAAATAAGTATATTGTTGGATTCTTGTTGTTTTCCGGTTTATAATTGAGGCTTCGAAGCAGTCCAACTCCGTAAACTTTAGATATCAATTTTCAATTTAGATGGTTAATCTTCCATGGTAAAATGAACTGGAACAGCTTCTGATGATTAACTAGACTACTGACTGATACTGAGACTACTAGAACAACCAGTCAGATTATTGTCAGTGACTCTAACACAAAATTACTATTATTTTAAATATAATTTAATTGACTTTATTTATTACAACAATGAAAACACATTTTGATTATAAATAACTATAATTTCGGCGTATTTCAACAAACATTCAGAAAGATAATTCGATTTTGTACTGATTGATTTGAGTATTTATAGGACGATTTAGGATATATGTCAGTAATTTTGATTTAGCGTGTGTATGCCATGTGGAGAGGTAAATTTTGTAGTATTGATGATTTATTTGTTAATTTCCTGTTTAAATTAGTAAGCCAGTGACTTCCCAACAATACATATACATATACCGGTTGTTTAGTTTACATCTTCGCATAGAAGATCTCCCACGAGTATGAGAGAGTACATATATATACATTAAGCAATGTGTAGGAGAAGAAGGTCATATAGGTTTATTTTCTTACTTAAAGTTAAAATGTTGTGTGCTGAACAACAGAACAAATTATAACAACTGATCTGTTCACTTAAAAAAACCCCACTCTCCCAGCGTCATCTAATTGAATGCGTATCGTACGACACATAAAACACACAACAGTTTAACATTAAGTAAGAAAACAAACCTATAAGACCTTCGTCTCATACACATTGCTTAATGTATACATATGTACTCTCTTCTAAGATGTAAACTACGTACTAAGATGTAAACTAAACAACCGATATACATTTTTGAAATATTTTTCCCCCCTCTCCACAAAGTAACACAATCCGTGCAATGAATCATTTTGCAAAAAAGCAAAAATTAATGATACATGAAAAAGGACAAAAAAACGCGTTGTATGAATAAAGAATAATAGACAAATTAATATTTAATATAACGAATAACAATTATTTTTATTTCGTTACAATATACACAATATATTATTTTTATAATAAAAATTTTGAACAATAAGTTTGTTATATTTACACTGCGTTTTTGAACTGAATAAGGTTACAAATTTTCGAATCATTAAAATTGATATCTATAAAATTATCGGATATATGGCGAGGAAATTGTAAATTCCGATTGAGCATTTAAATCAATTGCAGGTGCATTTCTAATCAATTATCGATAGTAATTGGTTTGAACTGGTTACCTCAACTTCATCGCTTTGGAGGTTCAAATGCAGGCCTACATGCTTGTGTACGAATTTCGTTATATAATCATGTACGTTTCTTCGTATTTTTTACTTCATTTCCATAATTTCAAATTGCGCAACGTTCTGTGGCAGTTCAGTTATACAAACTCTTAACCTATAAAGTTCTGGCAATTTAACTGTATTAAATATATTCGAGCACTGAAACTGCATCCCAAAATAAAAAAATAAAGGATATTCGTAACCAAGCTTTTAACCCACGGTCAGCCAAATTTTTATCTATTGGTATATATATAATATATATATATACATATATATATATACATATATATATTTACATATATATATATATATATATATATATATATATATATTATTTATATGTATAAGTATATATATATATATAAATATATATATATATATATATATATATATATATATATATATATATATATATATATATATATATATAAATATATATATATATATTATATATATACCAATATAACGTGTAATTTATGAAAACGGAAAGAAACGATAGTAACCTTCATTTTAAAACAAATTATGTTACAAAATCTTCATAACACTAAATTGTTCTACATATTTGTAAACATGCGGCAAATTAATTTTACCATAGAAACTTGGAGATACTAAAAACCCAAGAATATACAGAATATACATAATATACGTCTGCACACACATATATACGTTATTTATATATATATATATATATATATATACACCTATAGTTTTCGGAAACAAAACCCATGAGTTACTTTTATAATGTTCATTGATATTGTTCATTTTGCTCATGAAGTGTCATTCGTATCATTATTGAATTTCCTTTGTAAATTAAATTAAATTATAATTTCGATAAAATAAAAGAAAAAGACTGTATATTTAGACAAGTATTCTTGTGTACGAAATTATTATTATTTTCTTCGTGAAACAAAATCAACGAACATTGGTTTCTGTTTTCGAAATTATACATCTGTAAATATAAATATGTACACTCCCGTTCATTAAATTGAACCACCAGTGAGTCACATTCTAAGCGTATATATTACTAAATATATGTATATTACAAACAGGAACACTTAGAATGGGAGTGTATATGCATTTTGGTTTTTCATTTTCCAAAAGTTTGTTTCTATGCTAAATTATACAGCCGCGTATTTAAAAATATGGAACTACAGGATTGTGTTACATTATTTATTTTAAAATGAAGGCTGAACTGTTTTATTTCCGTTTAAATTTATTATAGATCAATCAAACTAAGTGATAACAGTGTCTGTAGTATTGGAATGCAGTCATCCAATGGGAAATTTTTTGGGTACCAAAACACTAGAATTATTTATGCACATGTTAGTTTAGACACCATATGTTTGTAAAATCTTACTTCATTGTAAAACTCTTTGGTCGTATTGATAATAGTGTTTGGATAATATTTTAAAATTTACTTACTATAAAAATTAATAATCAAACTTTATCAAACTTTATGTTTTGTGATGAAAAAATTTTTGCAAAAATGTTTTACTAATGACACTATTGGCACCCCTTACCTATGCAGTGTATTTACCTCAGTCCTTTCTTGTGGTTTAATTCTTTATAATGTATATAGATAAATACTAACTATATTCAGTATTCACATACTTATAGTACAATACTATGAATAAATAATATAATATTGTATGCTTACTAAAATGCAGAAAAAAAATTTTGTGCTAAATAATATTATTATATCTGAAATTCTATAATCAAACACTTTATTTGAATATACTGAAATGTTTAAATGTACGTTATAGACTAAGAGTTGGCTACATAAAAGTGAACTGATCGAACATGGACGTGATCGTCAATGCAAGAGCCACATTTTGCAGAAGTCTCAAGTGAGGTGGAGAGTGTGGTTGGAAAATCAAACGTATAGAGTTTTGAAAAAAAATAACAGATCGAACATAGTTCTGAAAATTGGTGTATGGTCTAAGATCCGGCATTAGTGAAAACCTTCCCTCATCTATTAATTGATTGAAATATTATTGAAAACGCTTATTGCAATATAAACAATTTGGCAATGTAATGTCTGCCAGGGTAATTCTGCTGCAATTAATTATTTAAAAATTGATTTTTTTATAATTAAATCGCTCACATGGTTAATTGAATTTTGCTTGTTAAATAACATAGTTTACGATACGACAAATCTTGTAATAGCAGGCAGCGCTGCTTATTACTGCTACGGTTATCTGCAGTGTTCAAACTTAAAGTAAACTTAGCTTACTGCCCTCATATATTAATTGAAAAATATTTAGCTTATTTAAAAGTTTAGAATAATTAGAATACATCCATAACTGGCAGCCATCTTAAAATCCATTAAAATCAATTGCAGCCTATATAAGAAAAATTTTAAAAAATAGAAATTAAAAAAAAATACCTCCATTTATAAGTGTATTTACACTAATAGTGATATTGTGTATAGAGAATGCAGAGTTCATGATAAACGGAATACACTCTACATTCGCATGATCGTATACTTTCCTTGTTTGTTACGTTGACTAATGCAATAGTCTCCCTTTCTCTAGAAGGTATTTTTTTTAATTTCTATTTTTTTAAATAGAAATTGATTTTAATGGATTTTAAGATGGCTGCCAGTTATGGATGTATTCTAATTATTCTAAACTTTTAAATTAGCAAAATATTTTTCAATTAACATATGAGGGAAGTAATCTTAGTTTACTTTAAGTTTGAACACCTGGCTGCAGATAACCGTAGCAGTAATAAGCAGCGCTGCCTATTATACAAGATGCCTACTATTAATTAATTAATGTTAATTGCAGCAGAACTACCCTGGCAGACATTACATTGCCAAATTGTTTATATTGCAATAAGCATTTTCAATAATATTTCAATCAGTTAACAGATTAGGGAAGGTTTTCTAATGCCGGATCTTAGATCAGTTGTATTATATATTGAAAATATAAATTGAAAAAAAATGTTCCCAGAAGTGTAGGATGAGGCCCAACCGCTCCCGGAAGCGGTAAAATGGTTAACTTTAAGTTGAATTTGAACTCATAAAACATAGTTCTGAAAATTTGTGTACTGAAAGTTTACGATACAATTAGACTTTTCATAAATTTGCAGAAGTTAAAAGTGATGCTACATGACTAAAAAATTTAACACGTTTGACACGTGTGAGGGTCACCCCACCCACACTCTCCACCTCACCTGAGACTCTACACGTTTAACCCCCCCATCCACACTCTCTGTCTCACCTGAGACTTCTGCAAAATGCGGCTCTTGCTTTGACGATATCATGCCCGTTTAGTTCACTTTTATGTAGCCAGCGCTTAGACTATTAGTCTTCTTAAAAATCTCTATGAAATAATGAAAAAGCAACAATTATCAATGTAGAACTTCTTTAGGTATTTATTATTTAATCATTGACATGTAATATCTAGAAAATTTAAGGCTCTTTGTGTTGTATTGCTACTATTATAACAGAGATTACTCTATTACCACTACTATAATTCTTCTCCGTAATAATAGTAGTGATACAGCATGCCACGTTTTGATAATCCACGTCAATTATTAAATAACAATTACCTACAGAATTATCTACATTGTTATTCGTTGCTTTTTCGCTTTCATAGAGTTTTTTAGGAAGAATAAACTACTATCAGATATTTCAGTATATTCAAATAAAATTTTTGATCATAGGTTTTCAGTTAAAATATGTGTATGTAAAAAATAATATTAGTGTTTAATTTAAAAAAAATTCGGTGTTTAGTTTTAAAAAAAAACTAAACACTTTATAGAAAATAATTGAATTATCAATTATTTTCATAAATATGAAATTAAGTTAATTTAGTAATTTTAATTAAAAGAGTTATTATGATGTATTTTTAAAAAAAAATAATGAAAACTAAATATACGGTACTTTAGAAAAAAAATCCAAAGCAGAGTATTGTATGTGGAATTATGAAAATTAGAAAACGATCGGTGCTAACGCGATACACGTAAATATAAAAAAAATAACACGTTGAACCGAAAGTCTTTCAATAAAAGCTGGGCCCATTAAAAAGATAATATTGAGGTAGTAAGATCTTTACTATCCAGTAAGTGTCTAAGTTATCGACAAGTGATTCGAATCTGAAAAAAATAAAAAAGTACAAAAAAAGGAACAAAACAAAATATATGTTAAAATAAAATATATTTGAAATAAACAATTTTTAATTTAACATGTTGATAGCATAACTATCCTTAAAATATTAACTTTGGTTGTACAAGTTATGAAAACAAAGATTACATGAATATGTGCTAGATTGAACTGTAGTAAAAGAAATATCGTATATAAAAAAAAACGACACTACAGTAAAAAAAAAATATGTTCAAATATGTCTGATTTGCAAAAATATAAATATGGATTACAAATTTAATTCAGATACATAGTTGTATATAAAAGAGACATTACGCTTCTGTAAAAAAAAAATACACGGCCAAAAAAAACGCCAAGCGTATACAAACAATATAGTTATAAATTGAAAAGTCATTGCATATTCACATAAAATATAAATTGTACAACAAAAATATGTATAGAATGTGTATTGAATTGTGACAAGTTTGAGAGACCACAAGTTTCGGAATAGTGAATTAAATAAATTATACAAAAAAAAAATATACTTAGATACAATCAGATAGAAACCATTAATTCGCCCATTCGATACTTCAGCACAATCCATAAAAAATATTCAATTTGTAAATTGAAGAAATAAAAATTTTAAATACCATCTGATTAATTCATGTGAATCAACTAATTTTAGTAACTGTCTTGAGACAAGTACTTTTAGTAATTGCTTTCTTTTTGTAACTTCACAGAGAGAAGTAATTTTTGTAACTGATTTGAAATATGTGCAGAAATATCGAAGTAAGCTTGGATATACGCAAGTCATATCCAATCTAAGTAAATGCTTGTTGAAATTATGTAAATTCTCAACTCGCATAAACCAATAATTATATAAATTATTTTTTTTTGAATAATAAAAATATGAAAAAATATCAATAATAAATTTTAAACAGTGGAGTACTAAAAAAAATATTCTCCAAATAATTCCCATTTTTGTAAGCATACATTTACCTACTATCCGACAAAAAACAGAAAGCTGAGAGGGACCAAGTATTCGCACACAAAAATGTATTGATGTCCCAGTAAAAACAAAAATACTCGACTTCAAAAGTAATGAAATAACTCAATGTTAGGACCAAATTTATTAACAAAGATGAGAAAATGATTGGTATGTATTTTATGGTAAGTGGTCAGATTTTATAATACTTAATATACAAAGCAATAAACTTGCCAAGTATAATATGAAAACCCTGCCCCTGAAAAACTTACCGGGTAAATATATACCAATCGTTTTCTCATTTTTGTTAAAAAACTTGCTCCTTACATAGATTTGACTACTTTTAAAAGCGAACAATTTTGTTTTTGCCGGGATCTCAATACTAATAATGTGTAAAAACTTGGTTCCTCTCACATTTATGTTCTTTGTCGGATCTCATTACTTTTTGCAAATTTTTTAATACTCACTGAATTTTTGATTCATGAAATAAAATACTTATATAGTCTAGATATTTTTGAGTAGCATAAAACACATCATATAGAATATCTCTTTAACCCCTTTATCCCCCGTAATTTTAATTGTATAAATAAATTATATATCTGAAATCATTACTTATTTCAATAAATTATGTGCCTGAAATAATTATTTAAAAGAAAATTTCATAACAGCAAAATATGCAATTTTATTTATTAAATACTACAGTGTAAAATAAAAATAAATTAATAGTCGTTCAGTGTGTGACACTTTTTACAGCACTCAGGAACATGCAATGCAACAATGCATTGCTTGCACTCCCATGTTGTATCGCTCCTTTGTTATACTTTCAGCGTACTTTGCAATCGTTGCATTAAAGTGTTATCACGAGTCTACTCGTGGTTGTTTCACAAAGTAAATTTAAGTTACACGAGTCTGACTCGTGATTATTTTACAAAGTAAATTTAGGTTTACACGAGTCAGGCTCGTGATTGTTTCACAAAGTAATCATAGGTTTTAGAATCCAAGATATATCTATCTAAACATAAGTTTACACGAGTCAGACTCGTGATTACTGCACAAGGGGTTAATCTAAAAAAAATCCAAAAATGTATGAGAGGTAAAGTTCTAGATATTTAACTTTACTTGAATTCGCTTCACGTGCTATTTGAAGTGCCAGAGTGGATACAGGATATACATCCACCTGTACGACAAACATAAATCTTCACTAGCTACGTCCTTTGAAGAAGGTTCACCACCTATGTTCGTGTAGTCTGTACGTCCGTCAGTCTACGCGATGTCTGAAGGATCCATCTTAAAATATAAAATAACTTCAAGGGCTGTTACTTGAAGACAGTCTGATGCAATCTCAGTGTAAGAAGGGTTCTTCTGATGGCACCCTTCTACATGGAGGTGATAGGGTAACGAAGATAAGACTTCCAACCAGAATAGTGGAAAAATTTGATTCTAAAAGGCGGCGTATAGCGCCAAGGCAACCCATAATGAGAATATCCATTTTGACTGAGTAGCCAGAGTGTAGTTGTCGTACCCCTTTGAGAAGATCAAGCTATTAAGTCCGTATTTGATACTCATTCAAGGCTATATTCGTTTCTGCGGGCAAAAGATCTCGATGACCTTAATAGTCTTAGCTGAAATATCCTGAGTTTTACATCAGGCTTAGTGGCAGAGAGTTGCCTGGTAGTTGTGAACAAGAAATTCTAAAAAATAATACATTTCTCGCTTTAAGATTGGCATACGGTCCACTTCATACTTGTGTCTCAAGAAGTAGTACAGCACACGCAGAGCAGCGTTATGACGATGAATGTAGTTGGTCGAGGCATGGATACGCCAAAATGAGGTGCATCAGCGTTTCCGTTTGAAATTTACACGCTCTGCACTGGGTAGTGGAGGCTGCCACCTTCCAAACTACACCCCGGTGTGTAAGAGTGGATATCACACAATCTTGGGATAGCCACTCTTAATTTCAATTTGCTCCACGTAAATAACATCTTCCTTGGTACTCGATGCGCAAAATCACTGAAGAGCCTCACTCACTGAAGGACGAAAGTGGTAATTTGAATGTGACACGACAGTGTTGAGGGTAACAAAATGGTAAACGAACTTGTCTGTGAGAGAGCCGCGCTATATTTACCGAACCCAAACCACATCTGTCCTTATCGACAAGGTAGATAAGCCTATGAACAGGAAATTGAAACTCACGTCAGGCTGCTGACGTTAATGATAGATAGGTACAATGCCGGTAGAGTTATTGTCAAAAACCGGAAAGAGATAAACGTTCTGTAAATTGTATATTGTTGCACTCCTCGAGCACAATTTGTTCGGGGCAGAAGAAAAATTCTGACACCAACAGAGCAGTTAGTTAAACCTCAAAATCGTAGGCTTATTAATGGATAACTGTCTCAAATATTTGAGACTTACGTCAATCACCTGGAAGACTTTATACTACCCTCATATTTTTAATTTGCAATTAAAAACGAGTAAAATTATTATGGTTAAGAATATTACTAATACGAGTAATATTATTAAGTTGGTTTCTCGTTAGTCAGAAAATAATCACTTACATATGAATACTTTATTTATTTTATTAGATAAAATTAATTTTGAATGAACTGACACTCAAATTTTGCATATGCTGGAATTTTATGATAATTGTCTTACTCAATCGATTATTAAAATTTACATTGTTGCTTTGATAATTTTAAATTCTCACTGATCGTAATTGATATTCTAACTATTTATCCGATTCTAATTACATTCTGTTAAATCTGTTACAAAACCTTCTATCTATTATGAAAAAATGTTGTTTCATAGATATCCTTTGTGTGTGTATTATAAAAAAATGTTGTTTCATAGATATCCTTTGTGTGTGTATTATGAAAAAATGTTGTTTCATAGATATCCTTTGTGTGGGTCATCTTTATGAAACAATATTACATCTTACATCTTCATAGATAAGGGTCGTATTCAATCTCAGAAAACTAAACCGATGTTGCACAGTATATTCCACTATTTTGAATTAATTTAAAAAATACCGCGACATCTTCGGGCATCGTTTGAATCTATTTTAAGATATACAGCGACACTTTTCAACATAATTGTGTACCTTATTCATATTTCCAATCTATAATTAACATATACTTTTTATGGTGTTTTCAGTCCTTGCTGTTTAATTGTTATTTTCTTTGGTTGGTCGATGGGGAAAAGGAACACATAAAAACTGAATTTTGATGTAATAATTTATGTATTTTCACTGGATTGCATTTTTACAAAGAACTAACAACACAATGTGCGTTTATTTTATATACTATATAAATCCGCCACAAAGCACTGAAATGTCTTTCAGAAAAAGCTATTACACAATGAAACTTAACAAGATCTGCCAAATGAATGTTAATAGACCAAACTTTTTAAACTAAACGCTAAAAAAATAAAAAAGGCATTAAAAGACGATTACACCACTTTTCAAAGTGAAATAAATCTTTTCATTTTATCAATTTCTTACATTTTAGCGAATTTCCTGAACCAAAGTCAAAATTTCGCAAAAATTTCTACAAATGTTCATCGATCCTACCTAGTAGATGTCAAAAACCACCGTATATGCGCGGTACCGTACGCGCGCTGCTCGTGCGCATCGAATTCGTCATATTTGGACGGCGCGCGCAGCGCACAACGATCCATCTGAATTCGGTTTTTTCAACGAACACTTTGTACGTTTGCTGTTCATATGTGGACATGTTCGTGAAAGGTTCGTCGTTTTTAGCGCGCATGTGATTATTTTTTTTTAATATTAATTGAAATGAAAAATTTTAGTTCAACTTGAACATTTTTCAAGCTGCACTAAAATGTAAACATTTTAATTAATATCTTTAGATTCTTTCAGGCTTAAATAACGGGTTTTTTTTGATTGATTCAACTTCACTTCAATATGAATATATGTTCGTGGGTGTCCTATGGATCGCTGGAGGTTCGTTGAAATCAACAATTCCAACGAACCAAAGACGACGACACGAACACCGCTTAGGGTTCGTGGCGCGTATATGTGGACGCACCTTTAGAATATGGTTAAATATTAAAATAGTGAACAAATTAGAGTAAAAAATGTCTACGCGGCCATTTAAAATTATTTCAGATATTTTTTTTTGTTGTGTGTAGATCTTCAATTACTTCCACCAGTTTAGTTTTTATTTATATTTCCCACACAATAAAGGTTGCCATATTTCACCTAAATATACATCCCACGTACGCCCTTGAGGGTTAAATTTCCAAAAATCTAAAAGAATATGTTTTATTATTTGGTTTTAAAAATACCTACACCAAGCCTCACTTCAATATGAGTATATGTGTGATTCTGCTCTAAATGTTACTTTTTGACTAAATATTTTTTAATTCTGTAAGCGAACTTTTTTCGTTTTTTGATGCATACTTTCATTCTATTTTACAGTAACAATAAAAGTACAAAAGTATTTTGCTACAACTATAAAATAAAATAACATGTATTTAATATGTATTTTACTATAACTGAATATATTTTTATTATTTTTAACATGGTACTGACAGCCACGGTACTGACATTTTATATTTTAATAGTATAATTTTTTTGTTATGAATTTGCTAATATCCAATTAAAGTGTAATTAGGTTAGTATTAAGTACAAAAATTTATCAGCTATGATCAAAAAAGTCAATACGTAATTAAGTTTAATTATGTCACAGTACTGACAAGTAAATTTATAACATACCTTTTTAAAAACTGAGTTTAAAATTGACACAAGATCGTAACATTTTTTCATTCTTGTGATGTTTGTAAACATTACACAGTTGACGTACTTTCAACATGTCTTAATAGTAGTTTCATTAATCTCGAGTTAGATGTTAGTTCATTGTTTTAAACTGATATACGAGAACAAAATATGTTAATTTACTAAATATTTTTTAATTCTGTAAGCGAACTTTTTTCGTTTTTTGATGCATACTTTCATTCTATTTTACAGTAACAATAAAAGTACAAAAGTATTTTGCTACAACTATAAAATAAAATAACATGTATTTAATATGTATTTTACTATAACTGAATATATTTTTATTATTTTTAACATGGTACTGACAGCCACGGTACTGACATTTTATATTTTAATAGTATAATTTTTTTGTTATGAATTTGCTAATATCCAATTAAAGTGTAATTAGGTTAGTATTAAGTACAAAAATTTATCAGTTATGATCAAAAAAGTCAATACGTAATTAAGTTTAATTATGTCACGGTACTGACAAGTAAATTTATAACATACCTTTTTAAAAACTGAGTTTAAAATTGACACAAGATCGTAACATTTTTTCATTCTTGTGATGTTTGTAAACATTACACAGTTGACGTACTTTCAACATGTCTTAATAGTAGTTTCATTAATCTCGAGGTAGATGTTAGTTCATTGTTTTAAACTGATATACGAGAACAAAATATGTTAATTTATTTTAAATTGAACTATATAAATTAAGATTTAGCAGGTAAATTTAAATTGTTCTTTGCGACAAACAAAACCAATTTAAAGGCAAATCCGAGAAAAATACATGACACGGTACTGACATTGAAGTAAGATAATGTGTTCGTTCGACTGCAATTAATATTATTTAAAAATACTGATGAAATATGTTTCTGAGGATTGTATTTATATAAAAATTTATTTAGTAGATTGATTATGTATGACCAGGGAAAGCAAACAGTACAGGCCATAAAAAATCACAGTTAGAATGGAATGACTTATATTTTTTTTAAGAATATGCCACCTTGTGGTAATGTTTCTCGTCACAAATAGCTTATGGGGTATTTGATACCCTATCCTACCACCGTAGATTATATTTGCAAAATCCTCAACAGATAATGTGTGGCTATAGAGGTTGACAAGTAAATTCATCAAATTTGATAATGACAGGATAATGATAATACTTCTTTAACGTACAAAATTGGAAACTCTATTATGAAATCTTATTATGAAATCTTAAGAGTTGAATTTCGCAAAACACGTGTCCAGTTACTGAGTTTTTAGTAAAGCTATACCCAGTTTCAATTCAATCCTTTCAATTACCATATATAATTTTTAATACACCTAATTTTTCAGCCGCCCATGACAAACAATAAACATATTGTCCAGTAGTTATGTTTATCACATAAAAATGGACCTCGTATCTAGATCTGCACAATATATTAACAAATTTGCTTAAAAGCTCATAATATGTTATTGTAGTTTGGCACCATTCCGCATTACTCTGATATCGTTAAAGTTAAGTATCATTCTCGTCCAACCTTAAGCACACATCGTTCATTCATAAAATGTTATATTTTGTATACCTATGTTTTAATAATTTGAATAATTTTCCAACATGTTTTTAGTCAAAGGTTTTTCCAATATTATTCGATTTCATTCTCAATATGCTATATTAAGTTCCTGAAAATTTTTACCTTGTTGCTACAGTATGTAAAAATTATTCATTTCATTTTTTATTTCTGAAGAAAGAACTGGGTTCCGAAAATAATCAAATAAAGTGATTTTACGAAAATTTCAAATATTTGTTTTGTTTTATAATTATAATGGATTTTCGTTCAGTAACGACCCATTCAATACATAAAACTTATTTTGACAAAATGGAAACCCGTCTTCTAAAATCAAATATTCTATAACAAAAGATGCACTAAAAAGTAAAAAAATAATTGCATATTCTTGTGCCAATTTCAGTTCACCAAAGCAAAAATTTTTAAATATATATGTACAATTATTGTTATTTTTGGAGGCGGTGTCAACATAGAGAAATTCACATAACTTTTGGACACCGCCTCCAAAAATAACAATAATTGTACATATATATTTAAAAATGTTTGCTTTGGTGAACTAAAATTGGCACAATAATAATTTTTTTACTTTTTAGTGCATCTTTTGTTATAGAATATTTGATTTTAGAAGTCGGGTTTCCATTTTGTCAAAATAAGTTTTATTTCTCGCGTTTTAGTGACTTTGAAGTTCTATAACTGATTTTATTTGTCTAAATATGGGTAGACCTACTAAACGACCAACTAATTTTTAGTGAATTTTTTTGAACACTTTTTTTTTACCCGTTTTTTTTATTTTTATAATTTTTAGTGCATTTTTTTATAACAGATTTTCAGTTTTATTTACAAGCATTTTGTTTTTTTTTTTGTAAAAATTTTTTTTTTTGTAAAAAATTTTTTTGAAGTCGGTTTTTAAAAAAATTTTCTTATTTTCCCATTATGAATGAGTATACCCTTTCAAAAAAAAAAAAAATTTCGCAGAAATCGGTTATCACATATAAAATGAGGATTTTCCTCAATTTCCCGGAGATCCCCTCATCAGAATGCAATTTGGCGACAATGGGACTAATCGGGAATCAAACCCTTTCAAACAAAAAAAAAATTCAAAATCGGTTCATAAATGACGGAGTTCTGAGGTAACAAACATAAAAAAAAAAAATACAGACGAATTGAGAACCATCCTCCTTTTTTGCAGTCGGGTTAAAAACTTAAACACACTGTTAAAATATTTTGAGTAAGGTACTTCCGTAAATTACTCTGTATACATACTGAGTCTGGAGCAACTCATATATTCAATGCAATTCATATGCAATAATCAATGCAATTCATAAATTCATAAATACATTATAAAAAACGTAATTATTTAACAGTCATTTATTTATTAATTTTATGTTTCATACATAAATTAAAATACTGTTGCAAAACACATGAGAATTATTGTTTTTCTATGACAATAATGGATTTGAAATGAAACAAACAGAGAATAATTGAATCAGATAAACATAGTATAGATTTTTACACAAATGTTTATAATATACTCGTACATGCATTGCCTTTGGTGATTTGGTGTTGATATACTCCCTAACGGCACTATTTTATGTTTATTAAATACCTATTATTTAATGTATTATATTTATATATTATATATATATATATATATATATATATATATATATATATATATATATACATATATACATATATATATATATATATATATATATATATATATATATATATATATACTATTCGATGCATTACATTTCTAAAAAAATTTAGAACGATAACGGGTAACTAGTAAACGCAAGAGTGGGCGCGCAGATGTGGACGGAAGGAGGCCAATCTCAAGAAAGGAATCGTCTGGTATACGGGAGACCTAAAGCAAACATAAGCCTCAACTTGGGGAAATATACCACGGTCTTTCAAGCAGAATTCTACGCAATATTGGTTTGCGTCCAACCAGCGTAGAAGCTATATCAACCAGAACGTAATATTGTCTCGGACAGTCAAGTTGCTCTAAAAGTCATTTCTGGAACCGAGGTCAGGTCACCTCAGGGGTAGTCAAGGATTGCCTGGAGGAACTGCTGGAGCTGCCAAAATGGAACAATATTAAATTGATCTGGGTGCCGGGTCACAGTGGTTTCGAAGGAAACGAAAAAGCAAATGCCTTGGCAAAGAAAGGAGTCGGAATACCATCATAGGCCCAGAGCCTATTTTAGGAATTCCAAAGATTGCATGTAAACAGGTGATCAACAAGTGTCAAATGCTAAATACCTTTACCACTGGGAAAATGTACCACGGCGCGAAAAATACTGTTTCAGAGTGCAACCAAGCGGCTGTCTCTCGAAGCACTGAAGCTGAACAGGATTCAACTACGGAAGGTTGCTGAAATTATTGCCGGACATTATCCCCTGCGGAAGCATCTGCACATAAGGGGATACCTTAACAAGTTCATTATGTGCAGATTGCGTGGCTAGGAGGAGGAAACCTCCAGCCACATTATCTTTGACTGCGAACCTCTGGGTTACAGCAGATACAGGATATTCGGTGCATCTCACCCCCAATGTATGAACCTGCAGGAAGGCCTGATAAGCAAGCTCCTGGCTCCTGCCAAAATATGGGAGAAGCGATCTCATCGGGATGAAGTAGAAGGGGGAGCACAATGAACCATAAGGTCGAAGTGCAATACTTTTTAGATCCAAAGATGTATTTATCTATCTATCTAAGAGTGTTATACATTGTGATTTTCAAAAGGACTCTCAAATAAGTAGAGATCTAAGCCTAAGCCTAGGTTAGGTATAAATTTCGATTTTTTCCCCAATTTCCTAGATCAAAACTTTTATTGTATTTTACAAATACGTATTTTGACTACAAAGTAGTCATCATCAGTATGAATTAGCTAATTGTAATTATTCTCCGAGCAGATGTTACTTGTTGCTAATTTGTGCAGACCGTCACAAATTAGCAACAAGTAACATCTCCTCAGAGAATACTTACAATTAGCTAATTCATACTGATGATGACTACTTTGTAGTCGAAAAACGTATTTATAAAATACAAAAAAACATTTTGATCTAGGAAACTGGGGCAAAAAATCGAAATTTATTTCGAAAAATCCTAGAGTTCTCTTTAATATTATTTATATTAATATGGCTTCCGCGGCCATATATGTGCAGACCGTCACAAATTAGCAACAAGTAACATCTCCTCATAGAATACTTACAATTAGCTAATTCATACTGATGATGACTACTTTGTAGTCGAAAAACGTATTTATAAAATACAAAAACACATTTTGATCTAGGAAACTGGGGCAAAAAATCGAAATTTATTTCGAAAAATCCTAGAGTTCTCTTTAATATTATTTATATTAATATGGCTTCCGCGGCCATATGAGAATAATAAATTCCGCAAATTAGCGGAAAAAATTACTTTGTTGCATTTTAAAAAAAATGTAAATTACACGGCATCTTTCTTAATTTGTGCAGACCGTCATCAAATTAGCAACGCGTAACATCCCCTCGGAGAATAATTACAATTAGCTTATTCATACTAATGATGACTACTTTGTAGTCGAAATACGTATTTATAAAATAAATAAAAAAATTTTGATCTAGGAAATTGGGGCAATCGAAATTTATTTCGAAAAATCCAAGAGTTCCCTTTAATATTATTTATACTAGGTTAGCTAATTTAAAACACGACCCTACCCAAGTACACGAGTTATTCCGACCGTTTCCAGACTTTTTGGAAACCCTATATAAATATATATATATATATATATATATATATATATATATATATATATATATATATATATATATATATATATATATATATATATATATATATATATATATACTATGTATATATATATATATATACTATGTATATATATATATATATATATATATATATATATATATACTATGTAACGCATATACATATACAATTAACACACATTATTGTTATATTATTATCTAACCATGCACAACATTTAATCAATAACATTTGATATCTGAATCATTCATTTTATATTGCTTTCTTTTTGTATTAATCGATCAGTAATTATTCATAATTAACAATTATTAAAAAAATCATTGTATCGATAACGCCTACGCGATAAGAAGCCACTTTGTTCCTTTTTTGAAGTAGTATGTAAGCAGCTACTCTCATACCGTCATTGTCTGGAAGTAATTTGTACAATTAAGAGCTTAGCTCGATAATAAATAAGTTTAGAAAAACTCTGTTGATGTAAACGGAAACATTGAGGAACATTCAAGAAATTGGATAGATCAAAGTCGTTGTTGGTGTTCCCAGCGGTTTACTGGGAACTATATATACTGAGGATATATATATATCCTGTATATATCCTGTATATATCTTTTTTTTGTACTTGCCGGTAGGGGTAAATTTCAAAAAAATAATTAATAAAAAATATAATATTTAGTTATTACTAAAAATAATCAATAATCAAATTAAAAAAATACTCGATTCTTACCAGCTCGAAACTTGATTAGAACTGTAGCTTGGCAACTCACGCACATCCTGTCGGGTTTCCGAACCATAAACATCAAAACACTTCCTGTCGAGTTTTGAATTGATAACTTTTTTTTTAATCGAATGCTCGAAGGAGTACACACCCTGATTTCGCAATTTAATAAAACAATTTCCAGACGAGGATTGAACGACTGTTATATAGAGTGATACTATACAAGTTCATCTTTTCATCTAAAATACTGTCTAAAGTATTGTTTAAACTTCGTCTAATTTAATTTATTTTGCAATTCAATAGTTAGGATTGATTTTATTTATTGTTTCACGTCATTTTCGAATAAATATATTACTATGCAATTGCACCTATAATCCATACCTTCAGTTGAAGGTAATTTGGATGTAAGTCATATTTTGTTATATTGTAATTAATTCATGAGAATAGTTAATCGTCACAATCAGGTGACAGTTTATTTTACATAATATTTTCAAATTGATCAATTAGTTTCCATGCGTTTAATCTAAGTTAAATTTTGGTTCAAGAATCATTAGTCTTTTTTTTTATGGTATCTCACCTGAATTACAAGTTGACTGCGGTTTTTGGAAACCAAATTTATTCCTATTGTAATAAGCAGATTATGCTGTAAAATTCTAATGTGTGGTGTGTGATTTTCTTCTAGTTTTTTTATTTTTCTAATTTCCATATTCCATACATTACTTCAGCTAACTGCACTTCTTGTTTTTTCTTCAAGTTTAATAATTATTTGTATAGTGTGTTAAATTTTTTAAACGCATGGAGACTGTTTACGTTGATTCGGTGATAAACACTTGGTGTAATTCAATATATTTATATAATTTGTTTGCACGGGCATATCTATTTGTATCTGCTTAAAAATAGGTATGTTTTAATTTGTCAACCAATCTAACCTTCTTTGGTCTGTTTTATACAACCGAACGTTACAGTGGTGTAACAGATTTAAAATTATGCATATTATTAATTCTTGGTTTATATAAACGTTATTTTTTTATTGCAAGTTCTTGATTCTTCCTGATTAAATCTTTTCAGAGATTCACATCTCAGGGCACAATTAACATCCATCTCAGCCGTAGTAGAAATCGAGGGCCCAGGAATACTACAACACTACCAAGGCTGCTTCCACATATATGGTTTCACTTACGAAACACTTTGCACTCTGTTGTCTTTATTTTCCCACTCATCAAATTCTCTAAATATATATTTATATGTATTATATATATATATATATATATATATATATATATATATATATATATATATATATATATATATATATATATATATATATATATTTATATATATATATGTATATGAATTTTAACGATAGTGATTTTTAATATCTAGTAGGTAAGATCGATGGACATTTAAAGAAAACAAGAGCAAATCGGCACAAATCGATACAAAAACAAGGTACGAAAACCATCGGTACAATCATCGGTACAAAAACAAGAGCTGCA
This sequence comes from Nineta flava, assembly GCA_963920215.1. Classification (NCBI taxonomy): domain Eukaryota; kingdom Metazoa; phylum Arthropoda; class Insecta; order Neuroptera; family Chrysopidae; genus Nineta; species Nineta flava. The sequence continues at coordinate 22,063,341 of OY986044.1, forward strand.
TTTCCTTTCAGAAAATTCACTAAAATTGCATGCATTCCATGACAATCCCCGATCACTATACGCATTTTTATCTAATGTGAAGTATATTCTTTGTAGAATCCCTGAAGAATTATGTAATACAATAACAAGAAAATTATGCGTACGTTCAATATGAATAATAGGACCCGCAGACGATGTACTAAATATGTATGGTACATAACTAGAATCGAGCAGTATAAAATTAAACTTAAACGCTCATTTCTCAGTTAAAATAAATGAAAAAAAAATTCATAAAAATGCAAGCGCAGTTATAGCAAAGTCCTAACTGTACGGTTTGTTTAAATGTATTTTTAGCCAGATAGTGAGAACCATTAGGATCAGTAGTACGTACAAGATCTCCCAGTCTTAAAGATTCTTAAAGTATCCGTAAGTTTTGGGTAAAGAACCGCAAACCTTAGTTCTTGCTGGATTCATAGATCTCTATGTCGTTGCGGAGATATCGCGGAGTCAGAACGTTCACTATTCTCTTAAAGAACAAGAATATGTCAAACGTGTAGTCACGAAAACTTTTATAAGCTTTGCCGTAACAAAGTCCAATCATTACTACCAACAAATTAATAGAACGTAGTCCCAAGTCATATATACCCCGAAGATATAATACAACTAGACCTTATACAAACTTTCAATCTAGGCCAAGTATTAATACCATTCACTCGTTTGAATCATTCATAATCCCGTTGATCACAACCACAACCTAATAATTTTGGGTCACATCTGAACAGACCTCTTCCTTTACCGATTGACGGACATAGGAATCAAATCAGTGTTCACTCACGTCATCCATTGTTTCCTCCAGATAATCAACGACAAAGACGCAGGTTCAAAGTAGACCCACATTAATTCCAGTAATTCCAAAGATAACACTGACTATTCAGGATACTTTGGCGCTTGGCGATCAAAGTCAGCTGCAGCCACACATCCTACCAAATCCTAGTCTACATACAACAGTCCTTGTCCTCCACTCACATCCTCACATCCTTAGGCATCATAATGAACCTTATGGTCGACGTGTGTCCCGTCCAGGACAGCCACTCTATCCAACTATCTGACCTGGCTCACTTCGTCGAAGACTTCGAAGATGAATGTTATACCAGTTCTGACTCCGCGATCTCCCAATGAAATAGAAATCTATGAACCCAGCGAAAACAAAGATTTTTGGTCTAATCACCTAAACCTTACTGATACTTAAATGGCAATACTCGTATACTTTTCTTCTATCCACATCTCATCAACTTTTCCAAAACTCCTTAAATTCTTGATTGATAAAGGTTCTTCAGATTCATTTATAAACTATGAATATGTAAATGAAACTGCTTATTAAAAACATAATCCCATTAAAATTAAAGCAATACTTAGTACTAATGTTTTGAACAAAAAAATCGAGCTACACTCATTCTCTGAATTCAATCAGATTTATATTTCAATTTCGTAGTTTTTAAATATTAAAAATATTAATCCATAAATATTTTGTTGGATGGATTGGACTCAACATAATTTTTTAGCAACCGCTTACAATTCAAGCCAAAGTTCATTTTTGAGCAACATTCAACCAATGCAATCACTTCAAGAAAATTACCTGATTACCCGTATATGTTCAAACTGAAGCCCTTTTATCAAAAATTTATTACCCAAACATTTTAAATTCCCGAAAAATATACAAAGCACATTCTAGCCCCGATCATTAACTTCACGAATCAAGAACAAACATTTTTATATTTCAACTCTCGTATGTTTCAACTCGCATCTAATGAGAAATTCGTTATTAAAGTTAATTCGAGTTTATAATTGCAATCAAGAAGAGAAACGTTATTTTATAAATATATGTAAAAATTACGAAGACTAATTTCTCAGGGAAGATCAAAATCTAACTTTTTTATAGCAAATAAAATACCGAATAATAACCACTGAAACCCCAATTCACGCAAAATCGTATCGTTAGCCCAATGTTCACTAAGAGCGCAACCAAATGGAGAAAATGTTAAAGGTATAAGTCGCCCAAGATTGAGCCCTTGATGAGGCTATATGTATTATACCGAAGAACATGGAGAATAATAGTACACTACCGCGAACCCCATGAAAAATGTTAGACGATCGATACCCATTACCTAATACCACAGAGATTCTAGACAAATTAGGTACACGTATGTTCTTTACTACCCTAAACTTTGCAACAGGCTTTTATTAAAATTAATTACGTCCAAAACACTGCTTTCACAGTAGAGCATTACGCTCGCATGCCATTACGTTCGCATGCTCCTTGGCTGAAAGAACGCACCAGCAATTTTCCATATTAGTGTTATCTACCTCTATAACAGATATAGATAATCTATCGAAAGTTCTTAACCGTTTACTTCAAGCCACCCTTAAAATCTACATGGATTTCTACATGGAGCAGTTGTTTTTCTCGGACACCTAGTCTCCGATCAACGAGTTAAACCTAATTCTGATAAAATTCAAGATTTTTTCAAGTTTTTTATTGTTGACATCAATAACAGAAAGTTCATTGAATCTACGTAGACTTGTGAATTTTCTTAAAAAATTGAATCGGAATCAAGTTATCATGGTGACATTATAACTATTAGTTTCTAATTCCAGGAACATTAAATTGAGTAACATAAAATGTGATCAGTAGAAAAATTGTAATCAAAACTGTGTTCTACAACTCTACTCATAACAAACATTCCTATTGAACTAATCTTAGAAAAGATGTTCCAAATTTTGTGTTTCCCCTCCTTCTTAGTCTTCATCTCTTGACCGATTGATTTAGATATACCAAGAGCCTCGCACGTAACAAAGTTCATTTCTTTTGAACGAAAATTGTGGTTTCTAGAGAACAAATAGACGCAGAAGCGTATATACTTGGTAGGTTTGTTGGTTATTTGAAGAAATTTTTCCAAAATCAGTTTACCGGTGCCAAAACCAATCGCTGAATTTTTGTAAGAATTTTTGTGTAGTAGTATCGTATAAAGAGAAAAACTTAACTACGCATATTTTATTTTTCAGTTTCTAATTAAGGTACATGTTTTTTCGCTTTTCTTTTTTCACAAGGGAAGAGAATGCAGGTGGTATTAGCGCAGTTCAATTATGTTTTCCAGCCTCCGGCATTAGTTATCAATCAAAATACAAAAGTAGTTATCAATCGACCAATTAGACTTCCAGCATTAGTTATCAATCAAAATATTTTTTACCTTCAGTCTGGAATTTGTATCTCAAGCATCATATGTTAATACTACCGGATTGTACCCACTGGAAGTGGTTTCATAACAATTATATCTTATCAATTTTATGCAATCACTCTGTTGAAACCTACACCATCAATACTCAAAAATATAATTTCATCATTTTCATTTACAGTATTCCTTTGTTGAGTAATCCATTCCTTAATGAAACACTGTCATATCGAATGTTATCGTAGTTATCTTTGCAAGTCCAATTTTATTAATAAATGACATACGTCAAAGAGAATGAGGAGGGGGGAAGTATAAAGAAAGAAGAAAACACAAAATATAAAACATCTCTCTTAATATTAGAACAATCGAAAAATGCAAAAGGAATAAAGTTGTAGAAAATCATGTTTGCTACAATTCATCACCTTATCATTTTTGCTCAAACTCTAATGTGTACAGAGATATTAAGGAATTTAATTTTCAATCTTAAACCGTCAATATTCAATTTTAATCTGATTGGAATGAAATTTGGTATTTGACGCGCTCCTCGTATTCAAAGGGTTTAGAGGCAGTGGGAAACACAAAATTTGACATATCTCCCTTAATATTCGAAAAATCGAAAAGTATATAAGAAGTAAAATTGTAGGTACTAAGTTTTACTGTAATTTTGTTTCAAATCATTTTTTCTGTTACCCTAATATTTACAGAAATATTGTTGGTTTAAGATTGAAACTAAAATTCCTCAATATTGCTGTACACACTTGTGATGAATTGTAGCAACATAATTTTCTACAACTTTATGCCTTACACATTTTTCGATTGTTCTAATACTAAGAGAAATATTTTATATTTTGTGTTTTCGTCTTTCTTTATGCCCCCCCCCCCCCTTTCCCCTTGACGTTTGTCATTTATTAATAAAATTGGCCTTGCCAATACTAAAATCATATACAAAATTTCATTTTGATCAGACTAAAATTGTGACCGCTAGAAAGTGATTAATGTATTTAAGGAAATTCGCTAAGTTGAAGCAGCTCCTGCGTAACGAATTTTTTTTATTCATATTTTGTTGATGACATAGAAACTATAAACTATATACTATAAATCGTTAATTATATAAGTTAGAGATATGCAAATTTTAATTTTGGCTATTAATAAATTAAATTTTATTTTATTTAGTCTTTATTAAATTTTTTATATATTATTGTATTGTCACTGGTTCATAATACGTCTGCAAAATTGTTCGAAGGTGGTGAAAGCTCACTTACAATATTCCATTACATGCATACATAGATACATTAAGGTCAAGGTAAAAAACAAAGCAACAATGACGGGATTACTCGTTTGGCATTGTTGTTAATCCTTTAGAATTCGTAAACACTTTAATAACTTGTACAACCTATTAGGTTTGTAAGAAAAATTGTAGTTTTAAAACACCAAACACAATAATATTCATATATCTCTAACAACTGTTTCAAGAATTATGCAGCACTGAGAACTTTTTAAAAAGAAGACTACATCCAAAATTTAATTACACCACAATAGATAGCTAAAGAATCAAAGAATTCGTTACGTGATAACTATGACGCATGGTGTGCGGTGGAAGGAGAAGTGCCGACATTTTGAGGTTGTTTCGCTGCGTCACATAATTTCCGTTTAGTATAACTTTTGACTCGGAGAAGCTACGACGTGCGTTTCAGTTTCAATCGTCAGCTCTCGTCAAGATCTATCGATTGCGTATATAAAACATTAGTGTGAAATAGTTATAGTGAATATATATGGCGTTAAAGTAAAAAATGAAAATAAATAATGCAATGTCGGTCTACACGTGTCGAAAAGCCAAATCAAAATAAAGAGATCGTATATGCTTGGAAATAGATTCTCAAGAGCAATCCAGTGATACCTCGTTACGTTACCCGTTATGTACACGTATTCACGTAAAATACATGCGGCCGTGTCTGCAACTCAGTAACACTACGTTTTTTTAAATACGTTGATTAGTTGTAGGATTTAGATGATCCACTTTGTTTATCGACTCGATTCTATCAAGAAAATCTGTTCGTTTATACTACTTCAATTAATTTTCATATGGTCAAGAAAGTACCATCCAAATTCTGACCTAACGCCTTTTAAAAATTATCATCTTATTCAACACTTACCGAAAATTTAATCATTGTTATCATGAAAATAAGTCGATACAAATCCTTTTTTCACGTCCATCATTAATAATATTGATGGTTACAGTTTAAAATAATTTAATAGTAAATTCAACGAACTTGTCGCGTACTCGATTCTAAATCTTAGTTTCTTTGTATATTTCGATACAATATATATTTCCCTTTAGTTTTAGCGAATTTGCAGCTATTGTTTTTGTACCGATGATATAGTCCCAGTTTTATTCTGATTAGAATGAAATTTGGTACTCAAGGGTTTTGGTATTTGAAAGGTCAAGTTCGTGAATGGGTAAAATCAAGGGGAAAGGGGAAAGGGAGGTTTAGAGGAGGACGGAAAAACTAAATTTGCCATATCTCGCTTAATATTCGAAAAATAGAAAATGTTATAGGAAATACAGTTGTAGAAAATTAGTTTTACTATAATTTTATTTCTTATCATCTTTTCTGTTACCCTAATATTTATAGAAATATTTACTATTTAAAATTGAAAGTTCAAATTCTAAATATATGTACACTTTAGACTTCGAGAAAAATGATAATGATTAAAAGGTAATGAATAGACCTTTTCATTTCAAAATACGAGTTGCTTTTGCTTCGGACAGATTGAATGTCAAATAAATCAATGTGCAGAAATGAGGAAACAAAACAATCTATTGTGGCAAACTTATTTTTCTACTACTTTACTTTTCATTCACTTTTTGATTGTTCTAAAATTACGAGAGATATTTTATATTTTGTGTTTGCTTTTTTCTCTATGCCCCGCTTTTCCTTGACCTATGCCATTTTATTAATAAAATTGACCTTGCAAATACCAAAATCATATCAAATATGACATTGCATTTTGATTAGACTATAACTGTGGTCGCTAGGGAGTAATTTATCTATTTTAAGGAAATTCGAGAAGTTGACGAAGCTCCAGCGTAACGAATTTTTTGAGTAGTTATCTCGGTAAACTAGTTATAAATTTTCGAATTATTATTTTGTTCCCTATACAGGGTGACTCCGAATTTAATCCAGATAATTTAATAGGTGATTGATTTCCCGAAAACAAGAAGAAGAGTGTTCATGAACTTGCATGTTTTCAAGCTTCGGTTTCTATATACAGGTTAAAGTTAATTAAAATTTTTTTTTTTCAAATGTCTCAAAAACGACTTGGCTGGTTTCGATTACACTTGGTACGATTTAGTTATAAGTATGTGGGTTAGTAATAATTCGAGTGTTAAAAATAACAATGCACGTTTGAACGGTTTGCCAGTTTGAAAAAGTGGAGATCTATAATTTATAATTATCTGGATCTATATGCATTCAGTGTGATGAAACACCAGAAATCCGGGAAAGAATTGCTAAAGAATCAAGAAGCGTTGGAACATTGAGGCAATTTTTAACTCCAAGACATTGTCTACAAACACAAACCTCAGGATATACAAATCCAAAATAAGCCTAACAGTGAAGTATGGAAACTGAATTTAAAAGAAAGAAATGCCTTTAATAGATGGGAAAGGCAAGTATTGAGACAAATATTTGGAGGATGGAGAGTAGGAGACTGGGAACAAACAAATAACTTTACAAATTGTATAAAAAACCGTGTATACAAACTTTAATTAGAACACAAAGATTGATATGTTTGCGTCATGTATTAAGATTTTCGTTAGAAAGAGTGGCAAGGCAGTTATTGACGAGTATTGACCAGCGGCAAGGCACGTATTGACCAAAACTGGAAAGAGAACGACACGTCGGACCAGGATCAATTGGATAAAATTAGCTAAGAAACACTTAAAAGAACTAGGAATTGGAAACTGGAAACGAGTAGCCAAGAACAGAAGCAGATTGAGATAAGTCTGCTCAAAAGTCAAGGCCCTTCCATAGTGCTGATATGTACATGCGGCTTAATTTGATGTACTAAGATTTAATTTAATTATTCCAGGGGCGCGCTGGGACATCCTAACTAGATATTTTCAAGAAAAATTTGAGTACGCCACTGTTTTTTCTCAAGTTTTATATTATTTTCAGAATAGTTATTAAAAATGCAATATTATTTCTGTGTATCTTGCTTGCTTTTTGAAAATAAAATAAAATTTCTCTGGAAAAATATATTAAATGTCATTTATAAGAAAATGAAATAATATATAAAAAGTAAACAAATAAGAATAATAACAAATAAACAGTAATATCATTTTCGTTTCACTGGTTCCAACTTGACGGAGCACCCCACTTCGGGCGGATTGTTCGAGAATGACTGTAATGGTTGGTCGATTAGGACCAGCTGTTTGGTCGCCTAGGTCTCCTAATATGAACACTTCAGATTTTTATTTGTGGGTGGTAGTAAAAGGAAAGGAGATTGAAACGTGTGTTAACACCAGAGACGATCTAATTATTCGAATCCCATATGCATTCAACAGTGTCAAAGAAAATTCGGCCACGACTTCTAGCGCAGTTCATTATTGTTAACAATTATTGCAATTTCGTTCAGTAAAATTTTTTACTTTTTATTTATTATTTCATTTTTTTTAAAAAATTACCTATGTTTTTCTCAAAAATTAAGCAAAGCAGGCAGAAAATGAGAGAGAGTGAAAAACTGTATTTTAGTAACATAATCTAAAAACAACATATTTAGTTTAGATGACCCAGCGCCTATACATTGGAATAAAGAAATTAAATCTAATTACGTCAAATTAAGCCACTTATAACTAAAAACGTGGTAAGTGTAATCGAAATCAGCTATGTATTTCTGAATCTTTAACAACCTGTTTCTCGAAAACGAAGCTTGAAAATATCTCTTAATTTTTCTTCTTATTTTTTGGAATGTCTAACGCCTATTCAATTTTTCGGTTTAAAATCTGAACCACCTTGTTTATTGCCAGTTTCGCAATATTTATAAGTTTTAATAACAAAATTTTATTTTATTTTGCGATTGCACGCTTTCGATTCCACGCAAAGCGTGGATTCGCAAAATAAAACTTTGTTATTAATATGGAATTCCAGGAATAACGCTCGCATCAATAAATGTTTAAGTTTTTAATATTTATTTATTTGTGTATACTTAATATATATTTATTTTCATATATATTTATTTGTGTATACTTAAGCGTCAACAATACGATGTTTGTCCAAATTCCATTTCGGTTACGTAGGACAAACTGTAGAAGACTAGCGTATACTTAATAGACTAATGTCATTTAATTAAAAACTGATATGAAAAAAATAACTCGTCAACTAGGAATGGAACCTCGGGCCTCTGGATATCAAGTCCAGCGTGCTTATCGCTACACCAAAGACGATTCTAACGTAACAGCCAACCTTTTCATAGCATTCTTATTTTTTTATTTTGACAGTATCACTTCTGTCAAAATATGTTTAAGTTTTTTTCAAAATTGGTTTATGAAAATCATGTAGTAATATAATATCATAGCACTTACCAATTTTTTACCAGTCCAAGTAGCCGAGCGGTCTAAGGCGTTATATCTGTGCAGTATGCAGTACTTGGAAACTGGGAGGTTATGGATTCGAATCCCGACATCGGCAGGTTGACAATTATAAAGATAAAAAAAAGGGCGGTTAATTGACTAAACTGTCGGCGTATGGAGAAGAACGAAGTAACCGGCTATGCTTGAGAAGGTTTTCTGCAGTTTCCTTCACCAACTCCAGATGAATATCGACATAGTCCTTATCATAGGGACTATGATCTCCACCTCCTTACATCCTACGGCATCACAATGGACCTTATGGTCGAAGTGTAGCCAGTCCAGGGCAGCCTTTACAATCTACCTCTACCTCTTTACCAATTTTTTTGTTTAATTTTTATTTTTTAATTCTATTCTATATTTCCGACATAATTAATAATAATAATAATAGTATGCGCCAGCAGAAACGAACCTACTCGTCTTGAAAGAGGAGTAAAACCGAACTAAATATATTGATCTTCCTCAAAACTACGACAACCAACAACCTTCCTTCTCATTCAAAATGGCTGTTCTCTTAATCGGTTGCTTGGGCGGTATTAGATCCAATCTTGAGTCTAATCTCTCCACCATTCCGGATTTTACGTCTCATATTCGTCACCTTATCACTTCCATGCAGAAGTCTGTCATCATAGGCACCCTTTTTTGCAGGTTCTACATCCGTGTGGTGCAGGGACGGAGACCTGTATGATCAGGACTAACAAAACAAACGTATCTTCTGACTTGGAACTGTGACAGACACTTTGGACATCGAGTTGACTGACGGACGTACAGACTACACAGAGGTAGAGCAGACAACCTTCTTTAAAGGACATAGTTACCTTGCAAAGATTTATGTTTGTCGAAGAGGTGGGTAGCGGCTGGAGTGTATATTCTGTATCTACTCTCCCCCTTTAACAGACAGAATTACGTTCAATATCTCACTCAGAATAATAATAATTAGAGGATAAAGTGTGTGAGAGGCCAATCAGCTACGCCGACTAGCAGTAATCAATGTTAAATACCTGGTCTTGTTTGGGCTAATAGCGTTAGTCCAACAGTTGGGTATAGCGTTAGGCACTATACTTAACATTCTGATTTCAGACACAATATAAATATTAGAAAAATGGCTAATGGATAAAGGAATATCCCACAAACGATACTACAGAATATCTGAAATAAATACTATAAACAAACATTTGGAAGAGGTATGAGTAATCCGCAGTATCCTATCTAAGTAATATTTTCATGACAGATCTAGAAGAAAAACGAACTCAAGTATTTTCCGAATGCCTGGCACAGATACATCGATGAAATTTTTATTATTTTTGATATTGACAAAGGAAATCCCCAAACATATTTAGAGAATTTAAATAAAATGAAATAAAAATCACAAGGAAAGGCAATAAATAAGAATTTGACCTTTATAGAAAACCTACACATACTGAAATAGTTACGACTAGCTAATTCATACTAATGATGACTACTTTGTAGTCGAAATACGTATTTATAAAATACAAATAATTGATCTATGCATTGGGGCAAAATTTGAAAGCCTCATCCGTTAAATTATATTAATTTGAAATCCCAATGTGATTTATAAACCACCCTATAGAATCGAATTGAGGACTTTGCTCGTTTTTCAAGCCGGTAGAAAATAACATTTTTAATGGAAATAAGGAACAGTTTTTTTTTATCTATTTAAACATGGTATTTGTTAAACACAAAACTTTAAATAGCAAAACTTTCGGTTACTTTGTTTTATATTTTTACCAGTTTTACATACTTTTGCATTCAGATGTATTTTTATACGTAACATAATTATATATACATATATATATATATATATATATATATACATATATATATATATATATATACATATATATATATATATATATATATACATATATATATATATATATACATATATATATATATATATATATATATATATATATATATATACATAAATATACGTATATATATATATATATATATATACGTATATGTATATGTATATTTATGTATAAATGTATATGTATGTACCTATACATATTAGGGTGGCCATTAATAAGGATGTTTTCGAATTGTTGTATTCCAGGAGCTTTTAAATGTTTCCAAAAATTCCCTGAAACTTTGGGCTTTAAGAAAAAAAGTCTGCTTTCCCACCAAAGTTTCTTATGGAAACAACATGCGAAAAACATGTTGTTTCATACTTTGTACTTTAAAATTTAATAAGTTGAAGACGAATAAATCTACAACAATGAGACATACTTATTTTAGAGAATTTAAAGGTCTTCAAAAAAGGTGTCTTTTCATTTTTCGTTAAGTCTACTGGTTCAAAACTCAATCGAGTTTTAAGTTTGATTTATATAAAATTATCAATATTAATTATCTAGTATATTTACAAAGAAAACAGTTATATCGTAAACTTGCAGTAAACAAATTTACAGAACTATATCTTATGAGCTTAATTTCAACTCATAGTTACCAGCTTTACCGCTTCTGGGAACGGTTAGGCCTCAACCCACACTTCTGGGAACATTTTCTTTTAATTTCTATTTTCAAAATGTAATACTACACCAATTTTCAGATCAATATTAGATCGGTTTTTTTTGTTTAAAACTCTACACAATTACCCCCCTCCTCCCTCACCGACACTCTCTATCTTCATTGCGACGGCTGCAAAACTGTCTCTTGCTTCGACGATATCATTAGAAACCTATGAAAAAAATATCACGTCTATATTCGATCAGTCCACTTGTATGTACCCAGCTCTCAGTCATAACAACATCCATCTGTTTTTGGGTTTGAACATATTTTAATTCTTTTCAGGTTAGTAAACATAATTATAATTGTTTTGGTTAGCTTTGGTTTCTCTATTTAAACGATAATATATAAATGAATAAGTAATGTCGATCTTCTTTGTCTAAATGAAATTCTGACTAACATAAAAAAATAACTGTAAGTAATAATATAACAATTTCTTTATGGATATGGTACAGAACCAGCATTGGTGGGTAGTTTTGTATGCATTAGAAATTTTTCTATTTAAGAATATAAAATTGTAACAATGTATTACAAAATAAATGTTGCATGCTCAATATTTTAGTACATAAAAGTTCTAGCATAAAACCCCTTTTAAACATATTTTGCCTATTTTTTTCATAGGCTAAAAATAACGTTTTAACGTTTTTTCTAAGAAATCTCGAAGTTACAGAATTTTGGACCGTTTAGAATGCCAGATAATTAATAACAAAGGAATCATTCTGTCTCATTATATGCATGCCCGCCCAACTATTATCTGTTGTATTAAGAAAAGATACTCGACAAAATTTAAATAAAAAACTAGGATAGTAAAGATAAATATTTCTTAAATAAATTTTTTTTAAATCGCGTTTTACCGTTTTGATTTCGAAACATAATAGTTTAAAATTTTGTTTCCTTTCAAAATTACATTAATTTGTATAAAAATATTTGTATGTGTTGTGTTTGTGTGTATGCGTTCTATAATAAAAGCTTACCGATTTATGACAAGACAATGCTCGTACTACCTTAATCTATTTATTTATAATTGTTGGGAAAATGGCTCATCAAACACTATTAATAATATAGGAACATTTTTTTAACTAAAATAATGATTTCCGTTTTCATATCGGCGTAAAAACTTCTCCAATTGGAAAGAAGCCATTTCGCTAGTGTGTTTAAGATACTTACTATACGAGTATTAGTGTTATTAGTTAATAGTTATAAATTTGGCTAAATAGAGTTAATATTTTTTCCGAATTCCAAATCCTCATATTGTTTAACATTATTTGTGGCTAAGGATTTTTACGAATGAGAATTAAAGCCACAACTTCTTATGAGAAGAAAATTCAGTCGTTTTAAAAACTGCTCAAATATGTCAAAAATCTATTTGAGAATTTTCAATTTAAAGCAAAAGCTATGAAACATGAACTACTTTACACATTAAAATACAACATCTAGTCACAAACGTGGCTGTTTTTGATGAAAACATTGAAAATACTTCATTCACCGCATTCGTTAATAAAGAAAGGCATTACTTTCATGAAAAAGTCTAGATATGACAATTATACTCAAAATAACTCCCAAATAATTATAAATTATTAATAAATCATATGATAATTGTGAATCTTTTAGCTTTGAAACACTATAGGATTATTTTGCTTATGAGGATTATCAAGCGCAGATCTAGAGACGGGGGGAGGGGATCATGGTAGTCATGATCCTCCCACCAAAATTAAATCTAATTTATTGTTTAATTATAATTTTATTGCTTCTTACTTATATCTTTCATTGAGACAATTAAATGGTGAGAATGAAATTTATAGTGTTACGTAATTTATTACTACTGAAAAAATCAATGTTTAAAATCAATCTTTATCAATTAATGAGTAACAAATAATTTCCAATTGGTTATTGATACGGTTTCCATGGTTTATATAGATTGGTTTCCATGATTCATTTGATATAAAGTTAATTAATTATTCAAAATAATTTTCAAGGATATTTCTTTTAAATAAAAAATAAAAATAACTATCTGAAGAAAATTAATTGAATTCTCAATTGACTAAAATTATCTTTAGCAATTATTTGAATAATTAACAATTGACATCTTAAAGTTATTTATAAACTTCTGTTTTCATTATATTTATTTACTTTTTAAACTCAAATAATACTTTATTTCCCGTGGTAAAAATTGACCCTTCAAATATTTAATTAGTTTAAAAAAGCTGGTTTTCTTTAATTCTAATTCTTAATTTGAAGAATAATAATAAAAATAATTTTCCCAAGATTAATACTCTTTTCTAGTGCTTTAGTAATTGAAATAATACGAATTTCAAAAATTTTTTAATGGATAATTTATTAGAAGGTAGTTTGGTAGTCGCAATCCAAGATCAATTTAAATTACAAATGAGTGAACATTTTTACGTTAAAATATTAAAAAAATAATTAAATCTAAACTGTGTGGTGAATCGTTTAGCATTTTTTTCTAGTGTACGTTTGAAACATTGCTCTATTTATTGAAAACTGTTTTAAGCGAATTTCCTCCAAAGGAAACGCAGCAATTGTTTTTGCACCAATGTTGGAATTTCGTAAAAACTTCAAATGTCCATCGCTCCTACCATGTTAGATGTTAAAAATCACTATCGCTAAAATTTGTATACTTGTATACATGCATATATATATATATATATATATATATATATATATATATATATATACATATATATATATGTATATATATATATACATATATATATATATGTATATATATATATATATATATATATATACATATGTACTTTTTTAAAATGTCTGTGGACTCTGTAGCGGACACAGTTTTATTCCGATTGGAATGAAATTAGGTATTTGAGTCGCTTTTGGTATTCAGAAATATTTACAATTAAAGATTGAAAGTTAAAATTCTAAATATCTCTGTTCACATTAGAGTTTGAGAAAAATGAATTGAAGGTAATGAATTGAAGCAAACTTGATTTTCTACAACTTTACTCCTTATACATTTTTCGATTATTCTAATATTAAGAAAGATATATAATATTTTGTGTTTGTTTGACACGAATACATAAAATATATTTTATTGTAAAAAATTTTGATTGTCGTTTCCATAGTAATTGAGGACTTTGCTCGTAAACTATAACGGTAAACGGTAAACTATAATCGTTATACCGTTTTTTTTTGCTATTAATAAATTTAATTTTTGCAAATACTAAAGTCAAATCAGATATTATATTTCGTTTTGATTACACTGAAATAATGACCGCTAGAGAGTGATTTATGTATTCTAAGGAAATTCGCTAAGTTGACGCAGCTCCTGCGTCATCTCAAGTTTACCGATCAAATCAAGTTTACCGATTTTTCTCAAACCATTAATTTCCGGTGTTATTGAACAAAGACATTCATAAGAGATAATGTATGTTTGCATAACTTTAATCAATTATATCTCTTAAGGACATTCGAAAGAGTCATTTTGCGGTGAACGACGTAAGGGGGGTATTAAACGACTGCGCATACCCGCAGTGTTACAGATTTAATGTATACGTTGAAACTGTATAATGCATTATTATTCTCGTAAATGCTTTTGAACATACCTTCATCTTGGCTCAAATAAATCCTTGTTTATTTAACCACAATTTACATAGTTTTATAAAAACTTCTCTGTATTATAAACTATGTTTTATCTAGAGCACGGTAGTGCGACAGGTCAAGTTTAAGGGGTTTTCTGCCTTTGCGCTTACAGTACTATTACTACACGATAAATCATAGCAGATCTGACCCCGAAATATCTTCTGAACGAACAAAGCTACAGTGCTGATTTTTCGAATATGAGCTATTTTGGGAATTATAAGAGACTTTTTTTTCAATCACCGTTAAGGAATAAACAGTTAAAAAGTTATTTCGGTTCAAAAACCGTAAAATAGCGGGAACGCCCACAATTTTTGGGAACATAATCATAACTCCAGGGCCTAGACCATAAGTCCTTAAAAGTTGATATTTTCCATGCAGTTAGATATAGTGACCAAACCGAAATGAAAACTATCAAACCACGAAATTTATATCGGGAAATGGAAAAACTTTTGCATTTTTGTTTTGATAAAATTAACATAGGAAATATTACTGCTATATGATTGGTCACTATTTTTTATATATATACTTAATTTAGCAACACACCACTTGTGAGATTTGTGCACGATTTTTTAAAACTTTGTTGCTCCACTTCGAGAAATGCTAGAAGGATGCGATTTTTTGCATTCGACGCGCAATTTTTGATACCTTAAATAAGAACCTTTGGGAAAATTTAATTTTTCCCAACGGAACATATGGAAAATCAAAAATAAAATTTTTGTGTTTAAGTTTATGCCATTTCCTGACATTTGATAAGGATGCGACTTTATGCATTCGACTCGGGGTATCTCAAAACCTATTTTTAGATCGAAAAAATCCAATTTTCCCAACGCAACATCCGAAAAAATGGGAAAAAAAAATTTGTGGTTACAATATTTTCTACATAGTTGTTTGATCAGATATAAGCAGTCGATTTTGAATATCGAATATGTTATAATGTTCATTGAACAGTTCAAATAAAAATATCCATCCATTGTTAAGTTTGTCTCAATATGAGTAAATTTATTCAAATATTATAAGCTTTTATTAGCGAATTTCCTCCAAAGGAAATGCAGCTATTGTTTTTGCACTAATGTTGGAATTTCGTAAAAATTTGTACAAATGTCCAACGATCCTACCTTTTAGATATTATAAACCACTATCGCTAAAATGTATATATTTATATATATATATATATATATATATACATTTCAAAAATTGGTGATATCCGATCAAAAACATGTATAAAAGGACCGAGTTTTCAGGGAATATTTTATATAATAGTTGCTCCTTAAAAAGTGATGATATCCCAATTAAAGAGCCGAGCTATTTATAAAGTAATTAGTTAAAACTAAAATGTAAGAATGTAAGTGCAAAGTAAAATGAAATAAAAAATTTGGTTGAAAAAATTTATTTTGTAAGTTTTTTCTTAGTACGTTTTTAAAAACATACTAAGTAAAAATTTACGAAATGAATTTTTTCAACAAAATTTTTTTTCATCACTTTTTAAGGAGCAACTATTATTTAAAATATTGGAGAATAATTTTTTTTAATACTCCACTGTATAAAAATTTATTATTGATATTTTTTCATATTTTTATTATTCAAAGAATTTATATAATTATTGCCTTATGCTAGTTGAGTATTTGCATAGTTTCAACAGGCTTTTGCTTAGATTAGAAATGACTTGCGTATATACAAGCTTACTTTAATATTTCAGCACATATTTAAAATCAGTTTGAATTAATACTTCTTTCAGTGAGTTACAGAAGGTACTTCGCTCAGTCTAATTACCAAAAGTATTTCTCTCAGTAGAGTCACACAAAAAAATAGTTACAAAAATTAGTTGATTCACATCAATTAATTAGATGGTATTTAAAAATTTTATTTCTTCAATTTACAAGTTGAATATTTTTTTATGGATTGTGCTGAAATATCGAATGGGCGAATTAATGGTTTCTATCTGATTGTATCTAAGTATATTTTTTTTTTGTATAATTTATTTAATTCACTATTCAAAAACTTGTGGTCTCTCAAACTTGTAACAATTCAATACACATTCAATACACACTTTTGGTGTACAATTTATATTTTATGTGCATATGCATTGACGTTTTCAATTTATATCTATATTGTTTGTATACGCTTGGTTTTTTTTTGGCCGTGTATTTTTTCTTTACAGAAGCGTAATGTCTCTTTATATATACAAGTATGTATCTGAATTAAATTTGTAATCCATATTTATATTTTGCAAATCAGACATATTTGAACATATTTTTTTTTACTGTAGTTTTCTTTTACTATAATTCAATTTAGCACATATTCACGTAATCTTTGTTTTAATAACTTGTACAACCAATGTTAGTGTTCTAAGGATAGTTGTACTATCGTGTATTACATTAGAAATTATTTATTTCAAATATATATTTTATTTTAAAATATATTTGTTTTGTTCCCGTTTTTGTACCTTTTATTTTTTTTTATTTAGATTCGAATCACTTGTCGATAACTAAGACACTTACTGGATAGTAAAGATCTTACTACCTCTATATTATCTTTTTAAATGGGCCCAGCTTTTATTGAAAGACTTTCGGTTCAACGTGTTATTTTTTTTTATATTTACGTGTATGGCGTTAGGACCGATCGTTTTCTAATTTTCATAATTCCACATACAATACTCTGTTTTGGATTTTTTTTCTAAAGTACTGTATATTTAGTTTTCATTATTTTTTTTAAAAATACATCATAATAACTTTTAATTAAAATTACTAATTAACTTAACCTTCATTATTTATGAAAATAATTGATAATTCAATTATTTTCAATAAAGTGTTTAGTTTTTTTTTTAAAAAAAAACTAAACACCATTTTTTTTTTTAAACTAAATACCCATTAATAATTATATAATTTTTTTTACATACACATATGGAAGCAGAGCAAATATCCATATGTGTCTTTTGTTTTCGATAGTTTTCACAAAGCTCGACTTGTGATTCTGAAATTCTTTTTGAAATTTGAAATGATTATAATTTTTTCTTTATATTTATTCATTTATATCTTTTACATTTTCTTTAATTCTTTAATTACATTTAACTTAGTACTAATTTTTTTTCTCTTTCTTCTATTTTGTTTGTGGTTTAAATTTTCATTATGCCGAGAACAACTCGTAATACACCAGGTACCCCAGGAGATGACGATCCTCCAGCTGCACCAGATGACGTATTCATCACGCCTCATCAAGTATCAGCGGTTAACTTAGCGGCTATAACTACGCAGATGCACACTACAGCTCAACAGTTCCATGCGTCAGTGCTGCACGTTTCGGATGTACAGCAGCAAATACAACAGCAAAGCATACAGATAAGTAGCATTACCGATGCCTTGGCAACAATTACAACTACTCTATCAAATAATAAAAGTTCAAATCAATTAACTTCAAATTTTAGTTTTTTTGCAAAACCGAGTATTGATTCCTTTATAAATAAAATCACTATTCTGGACATTTCGGTTCCAGAAAATATTATACAGTTTATTGTCGATACTCAACATTTAGTTGATATTAATTTTTTACCTATAGACGTTCTTTTGAAATCTTTAATCAATAGGTGTGCTTCGAACGCACAAACATTTTGGTCTACTTGTTTGGCTGACTCTTTGTCTTGGCAAAATATTAAACATAATTTATTACAAGTTTATATTCCACCTTTGACTAAACAGATATTAATTGATAGATTAGTCCGGCGAAATCAACCTGACACTGAAAAATTTTCGACATTTGTTCCTTCAATAATAAAATTCGCGAACATCCTACTTAATGATTCATCTGAATCCGAAATCATACAAATTATTTTTGCTCATGCCAATAATTCTGTACTATCTATTCTTGGTTTATATCAAATTCCCGATACTTATAAAGATTTGTATCAACTAATCACTAAAATTGAGGAAATTCAAGCGCGAATAACTACAACACCCGTCAGTGTAAACGTTACTCCAATTCAAAATACGCATAATGACTCTAAATTTTTTTGTACCTTCTGTAAAGGTACTAATCACAATTTTAAATATTGTTTTAAAAGAAAGAAGGATAATATAAATGTTAGTACTACGGTTCCAAAAAACTCGCAATAGACCCCAAGTTTCTTATTAATGATGTTATTTTAAATTATACTATTTTACCTCTACAAACCATTTTCATTCAAGGTTATCCTTTATTAACACTTTTTGATTCCGGTGCTACTGTTAATGCTATTAAAACTGCGACTTTTAACAAGTTAAAAGCTAACAATAGAAACATCGTCACCGAATCAATTGATAAAACTATTTCTTTGCCGGGAAATAATTTTTTAAAATGTAATTTAACTGCGAAACTTCATTTTAAATTGGCTAATTTTTCATGGACTCAAACTTTTTTTATAGTAGATTCATTACCGTTTGAGGTAATTTTAGGTGTTGCCACACTTAAAGATTGCAACATCATTTTGGACTTCTTTAAGTCGACGATCAGATTTTATTTTCATCCTAATGTTGAAATACCATTTTCGGGTTTTTGTAATAATAATCGAATTATTAATACCATTGTCGAAGCGAAAGTAAATCTTAATAGCAAACAAACCAAAGTGTTGCAAACACTTCTTCAAAACTTTAAATCGATTTTTTCTGACGTTCCTGGTCTTGCCAAGGGTTTTGAATATAAAATTAAGTTAATCGATAACATTCCGGTTTGTAAAGCTCCTTACTATCTGGCACCCGATAAAGCCAAACTTTTGGACGAGCATGTTCAAGAGCTTGTTACACAAGGGGTACTTTCTCCTTCGAACTCTAATTATAGCTCACCCGTCTTCTTTGTTAAAAAGAAAGACGATTCTTATCGGTTAGTCGCTGACTATAGGTTTGTTAACAAACATATAGAGTTTGATCCGATGAGTTCAGCCAGTATGGCTCATATTTTCGCTAGCTTAGGTAATTCGAAAGTATTTACACTCCTCGACATGAAATCCAGTTTTCATCAGATAAAATTATCAGATGACTCGAAACATGTCACCGCGATCGTCACACAATATGGTCTGTTTGAGTACAATACCATGCCTTTCGGGCTAAAGGTGGCTAGTCAATCATTAGCTCGTTTTTTAAATTCCAGTCTTGCAGAATTTCGTCATAAATTTCTTCTTATTTATTATGACGATTTAATTGTACATTCACCCGACATTGAATCACATTTAAATCACCTGAATCTCTTGTTCACTAAAATAAAGTCTATCGGTATCACTATTAATCCTTCTAAGGCTCGATTTTGTATGTCGAGGGTACGTTTGTTGGGTAGCGTAATATCCGCTGAGGGACGCTTTATAGACCCTATTAAGGTGCAAGCAATCAATGACATGCCAACTCCAAAAAACGTCAAAGAAGTTATGCGTCTAGTTGGGGCTGCGGCTTTTTACTCCCGCTATATTCCCATGTTCAGTCAGATTGTAGCTCCGTTAAACGATTTAAAAAAGAAAGGTGTAAGGTTCAAAATTACTAAGGTTCATCTTGATGCAATCTCTACTTTAAAAAAATCTTTAGTAAGTGCGCCTGTCTTAAAACATCCTAATTTTGACAAACCTTTTGTGCTACAAACTGACGGATCAGCTACTGGTCTGGGCGCGGTATTACTTCAAAAGTATGATGACGGTTTGCACCCCATTATGTACTGTTCTCGAAAATTGAATCCAGCCGAATTAAAATATAACAGTCATGAATTAGAACTTCTCGCAGTAGTAACGGCCCTAGATAAATTTAAAGATTTTTTAACCGACCGCAAGTTTACTCTACAGACTGATTGCAGGTCGTTATTGTGGATTTTTAATACCCCCAATAAATTTAATAAATTATCTAGGTGGATCCTTAAAATTTCGAGATATGACTTTACCCCGGAACATATTAAGGGCAAATTGAACAATATGGCCGATTTTTTATCTAGGTTATACGAAACTGACCATTTAATAGTGAACAAATTTTCTGATTCAAATCAAGATTCAGGCAAAAATTTCATTAAAGTTAAAGAGTTGCATAGCACTGATCCAGGTTATGCAAACCTTTTAAGAAAGATAACCAATACTTTGGATCAAACTGACTTAGAATCGGTGAATGAAGAAATCAGGAACAATGCGCAACTGAACTTTATTAACGTTTTAGCTAATACAAATTTTGATTACCTTTCTGTTAAAAACGAGCAACGTAACTCTCCCGAATGTAAAATCATTTATCAAAACCTTAAGGCTCAGATGAATGTCCCTAATTTTTGCATAAAGGATGGGTTAATTTATAAGTTCGTCGGAAGGAATCGACTAAAACGTATATTTTTACCAGATAATTTACTCGATTACGTTCTTCGATATTATCATGATTCCAAGTATGCTGCGCATAATTCAGTAATTAAAACATTCCGTGAAATTAGTAAAATATTTTACTATAAAAACCTCTATGCGAAAGTAAGGGACTATGTCAGAACCTGTAAAGTGTGCCAGGCTATAAGGCCATATACACGTAACGATAGGGTTCAGTTGAGTAGTTCCGTGCCGGAGTATACCCTACATACTTTGTACGTCGACTTTATCGGTCCTATTATTAGATCAAGTGAAGGTTTTAAGTATATTTTTTCTGTTGTAGATGGATTTTCAAAATTTGCTTTCGCCTTTCCATGTAAAAGGCAGACCAGTGACGTTGCCATTTCACTGATACAGAAGATTTTTCTGCAAAATGGATATCCGACGGTTGTTGTAGCCGACAACGGACCAGCCTTTGCGTCGATCAAGTGGAAAACCTTCTTATTTAACAATGGTATTAGAGCTGCCTACTGTTCGAGCTATACACCATCTTCGAACAAGAGCGAGTGCCTCAATCGACAGATAAAATATAATTTAGGATGCATTCTCAAGGAATATTCTGTACAACATAAAAATTGGTCTAAGTTTTTGAGTTTTGTAATTTTCAATTACAATAACTCCTACAAAAATACAATCGACTCAACACCAGCTGAAGTTTATTTTGGTAGAAAGTTATTGACACCGTTTGTGATTATAAACGAATTAACTGAGTTAATCACGAGTTCTGCTAAACCATCACAAGCACATATCCAAGATGCGTTAAAGATTGCTCACCAACAACGAGTCAATCAAACTTTAAATAAACCAACGCTGTCTAAATATAAAGTGGGTCAATTGGTTATGGTTAAAAACTTGGCCCCGAATATGAACAAGAATATTGCACCTAAATTCGCTTCAAAATTCAATGGACCGTACAAGATAATAAAGTTCACTACACCAACTTCAGTTAGGCTAAAAGCTCCAAAATCCAATAAGAAAACCTTCGGCATGTCGATATACAACATTCGGCCATACTATCTCAGAGGATATCAAGGGAATGGTAACGTTACTGCATCCTAATTAAACATCTTAATGTATTTAAATCTTCACGTCTAATCCACATTTGTAAGATTTTTTTTATTCATCTATTCATGTCATTCTTGGTTTAATATTTTCCAATTAGCATGTCGCTAATTTTTTTTGGCCCCCTGGAGTGGAGAATAATTTTTTTTAATACTCCACTGTATAAAAATTTATTATTGATATTTTTTCATATTTTTATTATTCAAAGAATTTATATAATTATTGCCTTATGCTAGTTGAGTATTTGCATAGTTTCAACAGGCTTTTGCTTAGATTAGAAATGACTTGCGTATATACAAGCTTACTTTAATATTTCAGCACATATTTAAAATCAGTTTGAATTAATACTTCTTTCAGTGAGTTACAGAAGGTACTTCGCTCAGTCTAATTACCAAAAGTATTTCTCTCAGTAGAGTCACACAAAAAAATAGTTACAAAAATTAGTTGATTCACATCAATTAATTAGATGGTATTTAAAAATTTTATTTCTTCAATTTACAAGTTGAATATTTTTTTATGGATTGTGCTGAAATATCGAATGGGCGAATTAATGGTTTCTATCTGATTGTATCTAAGTATATTTTTTTTTTGTATAATTTATTTAATTCACTATTCAAAAACTTGTGGTCTCTCAAACTTGTAACAATTCAATACACATTCAATACACACTTTTGGTGTACAATTTATATTTTATGTGCATATGCATTGACGTTTTCAATTTATATCTATATTGTTTGTATACGCTTGGTTTTTTTTTGGCCGTGTATTTTTTCTTTACAGAAGCGTAATGTCTCTTTATATATACAAGTATGTATCTGAATTAAATTTGTAATCCATATTTATATTTTGCAAATCAGACATATTTGAACATATTTTTTTTTACTGTAGTTTTCTTTTACTATAATTCAATTTAGCACATATTCACGTAATCTTTGTTTTAATAACTTGTACAACCAATGTTAGTGTTCTAAGGATAGTTGTACTATCGTGTATTACATTAGAAATTATTTATTTCAAATATATATTTTATTTTAAAATATATTTGTTTTGTTCCCGTTTTTGTACCTTTTATTTTTTTTTATTTAGATTCGAATCACTTGTCGATAACTAAGACACTTACTGGATAGTAAAGATCTTACTACCTCTATATTATCTTTTTAAATGGGCCCAGCTTTTATTGAAAGACTTTCGGTTCAACGTGTTATTTTTTTTTATATTTACGTGTATGGCGTTAGGACCGATCGTTTTCTAATTTTCATAATTCCACATACAATACTCTGTTTTGGATTTTTTTTCTAAAGTACTGTATATTTAGTTTTCATTATTTTTTTTAAAAATACATCATAATAACTTTTAATTAAAATTACTAATTAACTTAACCTTCATTACTTTATGAAAATAATTGATAATTCAATTATTTTCTATTCGGTGTTTAGTTTTTTATAAAGTGTGGTATATTTTTACATACACACATAATTCAATTATTTTCTATAAAGTGTTTAGTTTCTTTTTAAAACTAAACACATAATTTAAAATTTTTTACATACACAATATCTCCCCGAAAACTCGGCCCTTTTTTACAATTAGGTTTTTGATCGGATTCGATTATAAAGATCAAATTTGTAGTTTCTCCATAATGTTAAAAGTATGCCCAAAGTTAAAAGTATGATTTTCAATTTCGAAAAAAAACTAAAAAATGCATTTGAACTTACATTTTGAAGCATACCAATGAATTCGTATTGACTTTTTTTATAACATATTTAATTTACTGGAACTTTTCAGCATTTTTTTTCTCTTTCTTATGTTGGGTCAAGTTTAAGTGATGTTGCTACCAAACTACCTTAATTTTATTTTTTTTAATTTTTAGTCTGACCCCCCTCCAAACTTTAAGTCTAGATCTACGCCTGAGGATTATGTGGCTTCCTCAGTAAGTTATTGTGGGTTCCTTATGGGTTCTTCAAACAGTTTTAGTCGTGCGTATTTAGTCAGATATGTCAATATTCAAAACTAAGTGTTTAAAACTTGAGTCTAAAAATAAAATTGGCAACTTCCATACGCAATTTATATATTTTGTTTAAATATCACAAAGCACGGTAGTGCGTCAGACCAAGTTTAAGCTTAGACGCCTACGATACTATATTTTACAGGAATGATTAGAAGCGGTTTTAAGGCCATGCATCTCAGGTAACAAAAAAGCTACGAAGCTCAAATTTAAAACAGCTTAACAGTTTTCAAGATATTTAACCATAAAAATTGACATTTTGGTGACTTATCAAATTCATCATAAAAATCATAAATATTCAAATATATTTTCAGTTGTCCTAGAATGTTGATTGTTGGTAGAAAGATAGGTCTTAAGTTGAGACTACCCATAAAAATATGAAAACCGGATATTTCTCTCATCCCTGCAAGGGGGTTTAAATATCTATATCTAAAACGGCAAGAGATAAGAAAAATAAAAATAAATTTTTTTCTTCTCTAAAAAAAAAAAACTTTTGTTTCAAACTTCTTTTCGTAAAATTGTTTGTACCCGTATGTAGCCGTATATTAGTTTTAATCCGATCAGAATGAAAATTGACATGTAATGTGCTTTTGTGAATTATAAATGAAATTTGGAATTTCTTTTGGCTTAATTCGTTAGTAAGTGAAATCGCACAAGGAAAAAATTCGATACGCAGGATGCTTCAACTTAGCGAATTTCCTTAGAATACATAAATCACTTTCTAGCGGTCACAATTTTAGTCTGATCAAAATGAAATATTGTATATGATTTTAGTATTTGCAAGGCTAATTTTAATAATAAATGACATACGCCAAGTAGAAAGGGGTGCATAAAGAAAGAAAAAAACACAAAATATAAAATATCTCTCTTAATATTAGCATCATCGAAAAATGCGTAAGGAATAAAGTTTTAGTAAATCATGTTTGCTAAAATTCATCACCTTATCATTTTTGCTCAAACTCTAATGTGTACAGAGATATTAAAGAATTTAATGTTCAATCTTAAACCGTCTATATTTCTGTAAAAAATAGTGTTTTAGAAAAAATGATAAGAAACAAAATTACAGTAAAACTTAGTACCTACTACTTTTTGCCTTATAAATTTTTCGATTTTTCGGATATTAAGGGAGATATGTCAAATTATGTGTTTCCCCCTTCCTCTAAACCCCCCTTTCCCCTTGTGCGATTTTACCCATTAAAGAACTTGACCTTTTAAATACCAAATTTTGAGAAGTCAGCCATTAGGAGCTCCCCTTCATAATAAAGTTCCAGTTGGTGTAACCAAATTATTTCTGTTACAATATATATATATATATATATATATATATATATATATATATATATATATATATATATATATATATATATATATATATATATATAGCTCGTGCTTGGACGAAGGGAAAAAATAAGAATTCGAATTTTTGACAGAGTTTTGTACAAAAAGATACTATTTTTGGTATAATTTGCACCACGTATTGCCTTGTAAAATTAGTTTGCTTTGATAAACATTTAAAAAAATCCTTCGTTCAAGCATTAGTCAATCTTATCTTGAAGAAGATTGCAAAAGTTTGAACAAGATCGGTTCATTATTTCTTGAGAAATCTTGTCAACCGACTTCAAAAATAGAGTTTTGAGAAAAACGCAATTAAAGATAAACAAAAAAAAGCTAAGCAGCTTCCTCAATATGCTTCACAAGGCTGTTTCTCCTAGACTTCTACGTATCTCTTGCAAAGGAAATTCAGCTATTGTTTTTGTATCGATGATGGAATTTCGTTAAAGTTTCTTCAAATGTTCATCGATCCTACCTACTACATGTTAAAAACCACTAGCGTTCAAATTTATATATATATATATATATGTGTGTGTGTGTGTGTCTGTGGATTCTCAAGCGGTTAAATTTTCATCTGATTGGAATAAAATATGGATTTGACAAGTTTGTTTATGGGTTTTTATGTTTATGGTTAAACGGAAAGGAGGGTTTAAAGGAGGGAAACAAAAAATTTAGCATATTCCCCTTAATATTCGAAATATCGAAAAATTTATTAGAAGTAAATTTGTAGAAAAATACTTTTACTATAATTTTACAGAAAAAATTATAATTTAAGATTGAAAGTTTTCTATTATCTTTGTACACATTTGAGTTTGATAAAAATGATAAAGTTATGACTTGTAGCAAACATGATTTACTACAACTGTACCCCTTACACATTTTTCGATTGTTCTAATATTAAGAGAGATATTTTGTGTTTTCTTCTTTCTCAATTGTTCCCTTTCCCCTTGACCTAGGACATTTATTAGTAAAATAGGCCTTGCACATACAAAAATTGTACTAGATACGACATTTCATTTTGATCAGACTAAAATTATGACAGCTAGAGAGTGTTTATGTATTCTAAGGAAATTCGCTAAGTTAACGCCGCTCCTGCGTAACGAATTTTTTTTGTATGCGAAAACTTGGTGCTTTTCACATTTTTGTTTTTGGTGGGTTACAACCTTCTTGTATCATATTTGCCTTCTTACTGTCATGTTATAAAACAGAGACAAAAACCAACAAAAATTTAACATTTTATAAATTAATTGAGCCCAAAAACAATTGTGTTAAAAATCTTCAGTAACATAACTTAGTTCAAACTTTTATGGTAATAGTAATTTAAACAGTGTGAATAAAACGAATTGAAAATATTATTTAGAAATGTGATATTTTTATGCATAGTATAAATTATTACAGCAATGAAAAATAATACGAGTGCGTTGAAAATAAATATGATATATATTATTTTATAAAATACAACAAACAATGTTTTTACAGTATATAATAATTGTAATTAAAATCAATTAATTAAATCCAAGTGTTGCATTGTAGATGGGATTATTATTTTCATGAATATATCAGTATTATAATAAAAATGGTCTAGGATTATTAACATTTCCATTACACCGTAACAATATCCGAAGCATTTTTTCGAATGCCGAATGAATAAGGCACAAATAAGCGATAAAATTTTAAAAAATTAGCGCTTTTTTTGTGGCCATGAGTACAAATTACTTGAATGTTTTATAGCAAAATTTGGTAAATTAAGTAATAATTGAATTAACTCAACAACTGCATGTATTTATTATTAGGGTATGCGGCTAAAAAATGGTTAAATACGTTTTTTATTTGTGTGTATGATTAAGAGTATAGTATTTAAAAAAATAATTACTGTTGACTTTGAGTTGAACCATAGCTATTAAAATAATAAAACTTTAACCACAAAAATCGAAAAGTAATTTTTGAGTATTGTGTCATTATTTATATTATTTGAATTACTAGTTTTTTCAGATAATAAACACAGCAAACCCTTCAATCTGAATGAAAAAAAAAGTTTTAACGCTTACCAAATTAATGTTTTGTATATCTGCTGATTACCTGAGAAAATTTCAGATGTCACTTTATGCTTTAAAACTTAGATTTATGTTTATTTTCACTAAAATGTTGCACATGAAGCCTTTATTGAAAGTTTAAAAAAATGCACTAAAAATATTTACTTAAAACCAACAAATAAAACAGTTCAAAAGGTTTAACAGTACAGATTTTACGTAGGTACGTGTGAAATATTTTAATGTCTGAAAGTTCTGCTTGACCATCAACAATGGTTTGTCAAAAAACTCTTGAAAATATTACGCGAAATAAACTGACGTATATATACCCACAACAATAAAATACCGGCAGAGCTTTTACATCGCACACGCTTCAGCATGCAACTACTGAGAAATGCTTGATAAACATCATCAGTGTCTAGCTAGAAATATATATATATATTTCGACGACGCACCACACACAACAATTTGATTGTAAATGTTCCTGTTGTGTACATGGATATATGATGCTTTAGTAGTCGCAAGCATCACAGGATAAAAGAGCTTATTACATACTGTATATGGTATATATTATATTATATAGTTCTATGCGTGTATGCTGTGAATGCATACAATCTATTTGTATGATGTGAATAAATGTATGGCGCTTTGAGCTTTCAACAGGAAAAAACCTAGAACCGTACATACAAATCATAGTATTCTTAATATTCTAATTCTATGATGATATTCAATCAAATATTGTTGTTGACCTTTCTAGTGAAGTGTTTTTCTGGTGATTGCGGTTATTCATAGTGAAACGGAATAATACCGTTATATGTTGTCATGTGAGCAGAGGATTAATTAATATTATATCTAATTCAACATACGTTTTATGGACTTCAAAACATATTACAAAACTCCATACAATAACTAATTACAATTTGTTTTAGAAGGATATATTTTTATTTTACCTTTATGTTTGATTATATACAATCTTTTGTACATTCCCGTTCAAAAAAATGAACTGACCTGAAATGATAATTTTCTTACATTTCATAAAACTTCTCACGTTTGTAACTCTCTGTATAATGTACAATTTTATTATAATACACTAATATTGGGATCAAATATATTTGGTGAAAATATGTTTGATCCCAATATTAGTGTATTTTTTTTTATTGTATTGATATCAGTGTATTTATTATATCCATTAATTTTGAATATACAAAAACAATGTTTTGCACAGGGATAATTGGCGGATGAGTATCAAAAACTGCTCTGTCGCAATTTTTTTTATCAATCCTTTCTACATTCTGCACTGATTGTACATATGCATTTTGCCGTGCAGAACATTGGTCCCAATTTTTTACAGAAAATTTTTTTTAATAATTTGAAAACATTGTTGTTTTCAAACGGAATATAATTATTTCAAATTGTTTGGCTTTATCCAAACATAAAAGATTTTGTGAGTTTGTAAAATGAAATTAATATTTTAGAATGTATAAGTTTTTAAGTAGAAGAAAGTCACAAATTTGACCATTTTCTACCCATTAAACATCCACCAAAATGCATTTCTAAAACGAAGGGTTTTCAGATTTAACATTATAAAGATAAATCTATAATTCCCAATTTTTCCGTTTGAAAGCAACTATTTGAGAGTATGTAAACAATTTCGCTTTAAAAAAAGTGGTCAAATTTCAGTGTGCAAAAATTGTATTTTTACATTCAATACAATGAAAAAAAATTCAATAGCAAAATCGTATCAGAATAAATTTTGATACGATATTATTCGATACGATATTATGATACGGTATTATCCTATACTATAATTTTATTTAAAAAGTCTGTTTATATTTATTAATATTAACAGGTTTTTATGAGTTAGTGAACTGATGTTGATACTTTGATTAATATTAACAGGTGTTTACGAGTCAGTCAACTGATGTTTATAATTTCGTCAAAATTTAAAGATTCTAAAACTTTTTTGTTTTCAATTTTTAACAGGGATACGCGTAGGGTACTGTTTTAAAGACACGAAACATACTTTTGTAAACTTTGTGATGAATAGATTTTAGAAATTACCCGAATAAAAAGTTATTTTATTCTCAGACGGATATCTTATGGTGATCTTATTCTTTATTCTTTTTATTCTTGATAAATTTTTTCCAAAGAATATGTTTTTCAAAAAATGCAATCTTAGCCAATATGGACTTAATTACTCAGTTTTAATATTCTGTTTTCGTCAGCTATCCGATTTGGTTAAAAAGGGCCCCCCTTTCAAAATTTGATCTTCAAATAACCTTGAAGGTCTTGGTGTTAAGTTGAAAGTTAATTCAGATCATTTTTACCAAAAACGAAATCAAAATTTCCTTGACGAAATATTCAGGTGCGTTGTTTAAAATGAGCATTCTGTACAAATCTCAAAAAATTAATGAATATGATTTATACATTATATAAAACATAACTTCGATGTTGACCAGTTGTTATTTTTTTTTGTGTGTAAATAAAACTAAAATAAGTAGTATAAAAAGTAAGTGTGGAAAAAGAAATGGAATTATAAACTATATATATATTTTTTAAGAACATAAATTTTACATTACTATATGTAATGTAAAAAAATGTAAAGTGTTATATCTTCCTCTTACATACAAAAATTAAATAATATGTTGTATCTGTAAAAAACATTTACTACAAGAATAATTAAAATTGTGAGATACAGATTCGGTGCAGGTCTGTTGATTTTTTTTTGACGGGAGTGTATAAATTGGTTTTTTTATTGATCACATTTTTTTTATATGTAAATACGGTTTTAATCTATCTGAATGTAATCGATCTGTCTGTAATCTTTAAAAAGAACTGTGCCACATCAAAAATTAACCTTATAACAATTTTAAAAAAAGGAAAGCTCTCTTGTAATTGACCATTGACCGAAAAAGGTTTTACAGTGTGTTTCACGGAGAAAATAAAAAAATATTTCACTCCGTGAATAACGGAAGTCTTCATATTATTTATTGTCATTTTCCATTTGTTAAATTGTTTAATCGTTCATTTTTAATTCATGTTGTAAATAAATATATTCGTAAATTGAATATTCGTAACTTTCGTGAGTAATTTCTTTGTGTAAAATATAAATAGCTGTGATTTACAAATTTGTTTTCATAAACTATATTAGTGAATTAAAATAATTATTAATTGATTTTGAACAATTATTTTGTTTAAATAAAAAACATTAAGAACAGATAAAAACTTTTATTATGAATTCTTGTGTGTTAACATTAAATAAAATTAATAGGTTGATGCAACTTTTGACATTAATATTAATATTATTAATTAATATTTAATATTAGATGATCAAATAATAATTAAAGAGAACTCTAAGTTTTTGAAATAAAATTCCAAACTCGCACCAATACCTCGATTAGGTTTTGTATTATAAATACGTGTTTTGACTACAAAGTAGTCATTATCAGTTTAAATTATTAATTTACTCTTTGACAATTAGAAATAGATAGAAAATCGAAATCAATAGACAAAATAAAAATAAATAAATAATTACACAAAATAAATTAAAATAAAATAAATTTTATTGAAATTATTCTTGTGAATATTACTTTCTTTCATTTTACTCTTGTTAACATCACTTTTATTAAAATTACTCGTATATATACTCTCAGGATATATTATTCGTTGCTAATTTGGTGACAGTTTCACTACGTTTCTAGGTTGTGTCTTGCTTAATTATGTTTGACCGACGTTTAACTCAATTCTAAGATCGCTCTTGATTGGTGCTAATATTTCATTTGAATAATGTTTCAAATATTTCAGAATATTTCTTTGGAATTTAGATAATGGGTCGGTTCCAAATTCAGATTTAGTTAAAATTTTACCGAATAATTAATCGTCAGTATGTTCGTCTCTTTCTAAAGTTGCCAAAATATAAAAGCTCGTTTACTGCGCAACGCGCAGTTGGGACAACAGAGTTGAGACAATATAAGAATAATTTTGCCAACAAGAATAAATTGAATGAAAGTAATTTTAACAAGAGTAATTTCAATAAAATTTATTTTATTTTAATGTATTTTGTTTAATTTTTTATTTTTTGTCTATTGATTTCGATTTTCTATCTATTTCTAATTGTCAAACAGTGAATTACGACTAGCTAATTTATACTGATAATGAGTACTTTGTAGTCAAAATGCGTATATATAATACAAAAAACTCATCTGGGTATTGGGGCAAATTTGAAATTTTATTACAGTTAATGAAATACGAGAAGTTGGACCCTCATTAAAATTATTGAATGTATAGTCTTTATTTTATTAAGCGGGAGTTTTCAAGTGAATAAATTGAATTAATCGAACATATTTAAGAAAAAACTGAAATAGAAATCAAATTGTGCGTATTTAAAACCAAAAGCTCAGAGCTAGCTTTTTAGAAATGAGAAACGCGTTAGTAATGAAATATTTGAGTAACTCAACATTTTAATTATACTGCTTGTCCTGTTTGTTTAAACCTTCAATGGTTTTTCTCCTCAGGTGAACTAAGGAAAACAGAAATTTGAAGTGTTGTCGAAAACAATAATCAAACATATTTTTTTGCGTTGTCGGAAATTTATTTATACCGAAGCATTTTTGAAGTTAAACTTCTTTAATACCGTTATGAGAATCCAATCAGAGTTTATTTTCTGTGTGAAATGCTTAGTTTAGACTACGACAGAACTTGCGACACAAATGTCATACATAAATTTCATTACTGTTCACACTTTCACAGATATTTCGTGTCTGGATAATGTCTGTAATAACTTAGAACGAAACAGTTTACGCTCGGTAACCATGAATAAGCCTCGTGCGGTCGCTATTGCTGCTAATATTGTAATTAAACAACGAGTAATTATACAAAATAGACAAGACGAAGTTGATTCAAAATTGACAAGAACTAGTAGTTTACCATATATTACTTAATAAGTTGCGCGAAGAAAATCCTAAATCTTACGAAAAAGTCTGTCGAATGAAATATTAAAATTTTGAATATTATATTTATTAGAAAACGTTACTCCTATAATTTAAAAAAAAATCATTACGCAGGAGCTGCTTTAACTAAGCGAATTTCCTTAGAATACATAAATCACTCTCTTGCGGTCATAATCTGATATGATTTTAGAAAGAGAAAGAAGAAAACACAAAATATAAAGTATGTATTTTAATATTAGAAAAATCTAAAAATGTTTAAGAAATGAAGTTGTAGAAATTTATGTTTGCTACAATTCACCTACCTATCATTTTTCTCCAACTCTAATATGAACACAGATATTGAAAACTTAACTCTCAATCTTCAATTTCTGTAATTATTAGTGTTGCAGAAAAAATGAAGAAACAAATAAATAGTAAAACTAATTTTCTATATTAATGGAGATATGCCATTAATAAGTTTTGTGCTCCTCACTCGAACTTGATATATATACACCGTGTAACGGACAAACCGTGTTTTTATTTAAAGTAGGCGTTTACTCAAGCTTTATGTATTTTTTGTAACCTTATTGTTACATTATTGTATTTTTAAATTTTTAAATTATATTGAACCTAAAAGGCAAACTTCCTATGTTTATAAAAAATTTCTTATGTGAAAGAACATTTAAAATAAAAATCCAGAATACACTTTCATCAAGTCATTCACCAATGAGAGGTATGCCACATGGATCCATTCTCTCTGCTTTACTATATTTAATATCGCAATGAATAATATTATCGAAAATATATCGCGTCCAATTAAAATACTTCTTTATGCTGACGATATTCTCATATATGTTTCTACAACTAACCCAGAATACGCTCAGAAATATCTTCATAAATCCATCAATAAAATAAAAAAATGGACAGAAATGAATTCTCTGTACCTAATATCTATACCTAAAATAAAATGCATAACATTTTACAGACACAAACGTGAATCAATCAATTTAAAAATAAACAATGACACTATTGAGAATGTCAACAAGCATAAATTTCAAGGTTTAATATTTGATGAGAAACTTACATGGAAGACACGCATAGAAAATTTAAAAGACAGATGCATTTACTCTCTAAATTTTCTTAAAATAGTGGCCAACAAAAACATGGGATCAGATCGAACAACACTCCAAAAAGTATACAAATCGCTAATACTCAGTAAACTCGATTACGGCAGTGTAATATATATAGCAGCAAAACAGACTATCACCTCAAAACAAAACACCATACAAAATAATGCTTTATGGATCATAACTGGTGCTTTCAGAACTACACCAATAACAAGCTTTTATGCTGAACCAGGCATACCATCTTTAAAAAACCGGCGACACCAATTATTCCTCAAATATTGTGCTAATATTTATGAAAAACAAAATCCTGATCTCCTAAATATATTTAATAACTCCCACTACAACATTCACTTTAAAAGACTTAAAAATATTCCTAAACCCTTTTCCATATTATTCAAAGAAATCCTTAACCACACCAACATAGAAAATACAACATTCAAAGACATATTTACACCTTCCCAAATCCAGCAATTCCCTCCCTGGAAACTAATAAATTACAAAATTGTCTTCTCGCTAACAAATAATAATAAAATTAAAACCAGTGAAAGTGAATTTAAAAATTTCTTGAAATTTGTGAATCCAAATATCGTAATCATAAAAAAATAGACTCGAACGGTTCCAAAAATGATACCTCGACCTCTTGTGCATGTGAAGAAAATAAGAAAATGTATAAACTTAATCAATTAGCCTCAACTTTTACTACCGAAACTACTGCTGTTCTCAATTCAATAACCTTAACGAATAATATACATAACCCCACAGATTTTTTAATAATTAGTGATTCGCAAAGTGTACTAAAGGCAATAAATAATAAAACATCCAAAATTGTCCTAGTTAAACAAATTCAATCTCATTATAAAACAGTAAAAAGAATATATCCTTCTTATGGGTACCTAGTCATATGGGTATCTAGGGAAATGAGATAGCTAATGATCTTGTGATACAAGCCCATAATAGTACCAGCTTAATCCCAACTATTTCCAACCATGACCTGAGAAATCACATCGATTCATAGATTATCTCATTATTGACAAATAAATGGCAAACCATTGATAGCAATAAAAATAAACTTCGTGTAATTAAAAATAAACTAATACCTTGGGAGATATCTAATAAAAGTGATCAAAAACTTGACATAACATTATCACGACTAAGGACTGACCACACACTATTAACACACTCATTTATCGTACAAAAAAAGAAGATCCACCTACCTGTGAAAAATGTCGAACGCATCTAACAGAGACGCATATCCTTCTAGAATGTACTAAATACCGGCAAGTCAGAGGAGAACTAAATCATCCAAATAATCTTCCACAGCATCTTGGAGACAATCAACACAACGTCAAGCTTCTTTATAAATTCATAAAAAAAACTAACCTTATTAATAAACTATAACTTCAGTAAATAATTTAATTTCAGGACTTCCCTTTTAAATATATCCAATTATATAAAAGTATACATACTTACCACATTATATAAATATTAATCAGTTTGTATATTTCACACTGTGTAATGACCATGATATTAACATATACAATATATAAAAAAAATTCGTTACGCAGGAGCTGCGTCAACTCAGCGAATATCCTCAGAATACATAAATCACCCTCTAGCGGTCATAATTTTAGTGTGATCAAAATAAAATATAATATCTGATATGACTTAAATTAAAAATTAAATTTATTAATAGCCAAAAAAAACGGTATAATGATTATAGTTTATAGTTACTATGGAAACGACTGTCAAAATTTTATAAATAAATTATAAATTTTTGTATTTTATAAATACGTATTTCGTAGATCAATTTCCTCAGAATAATCGAAAAATGTATAAAGAGTAAAGTTGTAGAAAATTAAGTTTGCTACAATACATTACTCGATCATTTTTCTCAAACTCGAATGTGATCAGAGATATTTAGAATTTTAACTTGCAATCTTTAATTGTAAATATTTCTGTAAATAAATATTAGTGTAACAGAAAAATGATAAGAAACAAAATTACAGTAAAACTTAGAACCTACAACTTAACTCCTGATAAATTTTTCGATTTTTCAAATATTAAGGAAAATAGTCAAATTTTGTGTTTTCCCCTCCCCCTAAACCCCCTTTCCTCTCGTCCGATTTTACTCATTAACGAACTTGACGTTTAGAATACCAAAAGCGACCCAAATAACCAATTTCATTCCAATCGGAATAAAACTGTGACCGCTAGAGAGTCCACAGACATTTTAAAAAAGTACATAGGTATATATATATATATATATATATATATATATATATATATATATATATAAATTTTAGCGATAGTGATTTTTAAAATCTAATAGGTAGCATCGTTGGACATTTGAAGAAATTTTTACGAAATTCCAACATTTGTGCCAAAACAATAGCTGCATTTCCTATGGAGGGAATTCGCTAAAATATAAATTTAAAAAAATTATATTATATTTATACTTTTAATTTAAATAAAATGCGTTTATATATTTAAATAATATATTTTAAATTTAGAATACTTTTTTTTAATGTAACATAAAACTCTTATTAACTAATATTAACAAATTATTGAACAATACAAACAATATGAATAATATTAAAGAGAACTGAGAATATTGAAGAGAATAATATTAAAGAGGATTTTCCTAGATCAAATTTCCTAGATCAAATTTTTGTATTTTATAAATACGTATTTCGACTACAAAGTAGTCATCATCAGTATGAATTAGCTAATTGTAATTATTCTCCGAGGAGATGTTACTTGTTGCTAATTTGGTGACGGTCTGCACACAGATTTTTGGTATGTGCACAATTTATATTTTCTAAGAATGTACCAAAAAGTTATGTCAACCAATCAGCACCGATCACGTGTTAAGTGATTGGCCAAAGTTCGGCCAATGATGGAAGTATTGGACCACATGATTTTGATAGTTCAAGATCTCAAAATTGTTAATAATAAATTCCAAAACCGACTTAAAAAAAACTGTCAAAACTGATTTTAACTCTCAAAATCACATTCGATTTAACAAAAAAAAAAAAAATTTCAGAATTAAGATTGAATTGTTGAAGTTAAAACCATTTTAGAAAAATTGAAACGATTTGATTTCGTAAGTCGGTTTTGGAATT
Source organism: Nineta flava (assembly GCA_963920215.1). Classification (NCBI taxonomy): domain Eukaryota; kingdom Metazoa; phylum Arthropoda; class Insecta; order Neuroptera; family Chrysopidae; genus Nineta; species Nineta flava. The sequence goes on from OY986044.1 coordinate 22,100,275, forward strand.
TATTATTATTAATTTTGAGATCTTGAACTGTTAAAATCATGTGGTCCAAGAGGAAGGGGAAAGGAGGGTTTAGAGGAAGGGGAAACACAAAGTTTGACATATCTCCTTTAATATTGGAAAAATCTGTAAATACATAAGAAGTTAAGTTGTAGGAAATTAGTTACACTACAATTAAGTTTCTCTTCATTTTTTCTGATACTCTAATGTTTACAGAAATATTGTCGGTTTAAGATTGATAATAAAAATTCTAAATCTCTTTGTATACATTAGAGGGTGAGAAAAATGATCAGATAATGAGTTGTAGCAAATATGATTTTCTACAACTTAACTTTTACAACTTAACTACAACTATACTTTTTTCGATTGTTCTCTTATTTATATATGCCATTTATTAATAAAATTGGCCTTGCAAATACTAAAATTATACCAGATATGACATTTAATTTAAAAAAATTTAAATTTATTAATAGCCAAAATACAACGATATATAACAATGTATAGTGCGCTAGTATAGTTTATAGTTCCTCTGGAAATGAAAATCAAAATTAACATTTCAAAATTGAAAAAAATTATAATAAAATAATTTTATAGTTATTTTTTAGAAGTTAGTTTCTGTAGAAATGACTTTTTATTATACACACAGCAAACTAGACACACTACTAAACACACTAATGCACACACAGAATACCACATGACGATTTTCACCTAGTCACACCACCTAGTTCTTTAACGCGGGCTTATGGCGTTAAAGAACTTCGTTCCAAAAGTTTTAGTTCGTCAAAATTTTCGTTTTGTTACTTTAATTTTATGTTCGTTTGGAAACAGAAAATTTGTTATTTTTTGTTAAAAATAATATCAAGTTAAAAATATTTTTATTGTTTTGTAATTTAAAATATATTTTCAAATTTAAATACACAAAATTGTTCAATTGTTGAATCAAAACATTTTTTTAGTTTCTGCATTCATTTCAGCCGGGCAAAATTGTGGAACTATGCTAAAAGAAAAAATTTCAATTCGATGTTCATGACAAATAAATTATTAAACCATCAATTGTTAAAAGTGTAACGATAATCTTGGTAATTTATTCACAACTAAACAATTAGTGGGGGGGGGGGGGGTAGATGGTTAATATAAGTGCTGGATAGGCTAATAACCAGTTGAATGACTTTAGGAAATAATTATGTGAGAAACTTAATACTATTAAATAATTAAAAAAATACATAACGAGTATTGATGAATCTCACGTATAATTATACGATTATTAAAGAATTTTATCAAAATAATGTATGAATATTAATACTTCTCAATCAATGAATCCTGAAATATAAATAAAAAACTAGGACGAATCTCGGGTGCAATTTTAACTACCAATAAACTTTTTTTAATGCGTAAGAATTTTGTAAATATTAGAGAAAATAAAACTCAATATAACTATGTATAGAAAGATAAACCCAAAATGAAATAAATTTGAAAATAAAATATAAACTTGGAGTTTTGAACATTCATTTACATATCCAACATTGACAGAAAAATGATTGATAAACCCAAATAAAAAATATCAAATTGCTACAACGTTCTACATCACATTAATTAATAATATAAAAATTTTTTTACTAAAAAACAAAACCCGACTCCAAAAGAGGATCTAAAAAGTCTGCTATGAAACAATGCACTAAAAAGTAAAAAATAATTGCGTTATTTATTTACTTCAATTTACTTATAAATAAACATTTTTTTCAAATCAAATATTTTTATTTTTGTAGTTGGTGCTAGCCACATCAAGTGTCTTGTTGTGATTATAAAATGCTTTGTAGTTAAAGTGAAATTTAATGTTTGTTAATCTTGGGCTGGCACCAACTCCAAAAATAAAATTATTTGTTTTGAAAAAAATGTTTATTTATAAGTAAATTGAAGTAAATAAATAACGCAATTTTTTTTTTCTTTTTAGAGCATTTTTTCATAGCAGATTTTTTTAGATCCTCTTTTGGAGTCGGGTTTTGTTTTTTTGTAAAAAAATTTTTATTTTCTACTTTTTAGTGCATTTTTTAGTGCATTAAGCACATTTTTTTATCCGTTTTTGTTTTTTGTGAAATTTTTAGTGCATTTTTTCAAAGCAGATTTTCAGATTTTATTACATGCATTTTGTTTTTTTTTTTGTAAAAATTTTTTTATTTGAAGTCGGTTTTTAAAAAAAGTTTCTTAGTTTCCCATTATGAATGAGTATACCCTTTCAAACAAAAAAAAAATTTCGCAGAAATCGGTGATCACATATAAAATGAGTATTTTCCTCGATTTCCAGGGGACCCCCTGATCAGAATGCGATTTGGTGACAATGGGACTAATGGGAAATCAAACCCTTTAAAACAAAAACAAAAAAATGCAGACGAATTGAGAACCATCCTCCTTTTTGAAGTCGGGTTAAAAAGATTAAAATTAAAATATGTCTAAAATTCTATAGACAACTACTCAACCAGCAGTTACATATTTGTTACATAGTGTTCGTCTACGTATAGTGTTTGTATCAGTTATATCTACAACACGGCAGTGCGGCAGGCCGAATTTAAGGGGTTTTCTGTGTACGTTACCGTGCTGTTACTTATCGTTTTTTATTAGATTTTTGATGTCGATATAACTTTTGAACGAAAAGTGGTGAGTTTTCAAATATAGACAATTTACGGAATTGTAAGAGACTGCCTGGTTTTTCAATCATCGTTAAGGAATTCACAGTTAAAATGTACTTTTAATTCAAAAATGCAAAAATAGCGGGAACGCCCAGAATTTTGTTCAACTAATCTATTAATATTCTTCCCTACTTCTAGATATCCTGTAAAATTGCTATTTGGTATACTGTTCGATCTAGTACCCAAACCGACAGGAAAATTCCGAAATAGATAGTTTTTTCATATTTGTTTTGATAAATTTAACATTGTAAGTCCATATACGTATATACGTCTATCTTATTGGCCATTGATTAATTCCAATTGGTTAATGAAAATAATATTATTATTATAAGTTAAGTGTTTAAATTTAACCTACTCCCAGACATGGTAGAAGGATGCGGTTTTTTGCATTCGACTCGGAATACCTTGAAACCTATAAGAAAAATGGGAAAATTTTAATGTACCCAACGCAATATCCCCGATAACAGGGAAAAATAAAAAATTACGTTTTCTGTCTAATTATAGTGATTTCTACATGGTAATTTGAATATACTTAGGCAATACATTTCGCAAGCCGAATATGCCATTCATATTGAATAATTAGAATAAATACTTTCATCCATCATTTAGTGTGTATCAATAAGAGTACATTAATTTAAATATATAAATAATAAGATTTAAATATATAAATAATAAACATCATGAAGTAAGTAGTTTAGTTACATATGCGGTTTTTTGCGTTCAACCCGGAAAATGGGAAAAAAACACCAAAAATTACCTTTTTTACTTCTATACATGCTACAAGGTAGCGGTTTGTAATCTTTCTAAGCCACATAACCAAGGCCAAAGTCTACCTAGGGGTTCAAGGGGATAGAACCTCCAAGCGAGTAGAGCAAGTTCACTTTGACCTATCAGTATACTACTTTATGGTGTGTTCTTGGATTGAGTACAACTCGGATTCGCTGCTCCACTCACTCTTATTCCTTAACTACGAGATGAATTGCTTCTTAAAGATATATTTTTCACCATTCCATCCCTGGGTTGGTCCAAAAGAGGACCATAATCAGAAAAGGATTCTCGATCACGATTTGCGATACATTTTTCTCTTCCTATACCTTTTTCCCCATTCTGAAGATAGCTCCTTTCGCGGTTTCCTAATCCACCAGGTGGAGAAGTGTGAGATAAAGAACTGCGTGAGATGCATCGAATATCTGGTAAACCTGTTGTAAACGAGAAATGCGCAGTCAAGGAAGTGGCTGGATGTTTCCTCCCCCTACACAGTCTGTACATAATGGATCCGTTATGGAGTCTTATTGTGTGTAGATGCTGAATCCAGTAATCTTCTGAAGCTGTATTCTGTTCAGGTTCAGTACATCGAGAGATGTGCAGCATTTTCCCGAGCTTTTACTGCGGTATATTTTTCCAGTAATCACGGTGTTTAATATTCATCCACTCGTTGATAACATGTTTAAATGATGTCTTTGGAATTCCTAAAATGGGCTCTGGGCCTATGAAGGGTATTCCGACCTCCTTTTTTCTTTAGGTGTCTGCTTTTTCGTTTCCTTCGAAACCATTGTGACCTGGTTTCCAGATCAAGTTAACATTGTTCCGTTTTGCCAGTTCAGTAGTTCCTCTAAACAATCCTGGACTACCCCCGAGGTAACTTCAGTTGCAGGCAGACTCGTATTTTTCCTCTATGTTTCTGTACACCATTAATGTTTGGGTAGCTTTGGGGGCTCCTTTTTTAAGGGAAGGGTATCAGTTTGGTCTTTCCTGGGTTAATATAGACCCACTTAATCACACCAATCTGTTGTACTACTTATGGCATTTTGGATAATATCACAAAGCGTTGCTTCGAACGTACCCCTGGCTATGATTACTATGCCATCGACATAGCCCTGACAATTTATGCCAGAATCCGTCAATTTGCAAACCACCAGACTTCAAATTAGGGCGATAAAACTCTTCCTTGTGAGCAGCCACGAGTTATATCAGCCCTGAACGTATTTCCTTACTTGCTTCCACCTGAGTTTCGACCATCCTTGTGGCAAAAATCTCGCACTTCTATTTAAGATGGTAATGTCCACTCCCGCAATATCAGGGTTTCACTGACAGACTCTGTTTTTATATGATTATCAAAAAATTTTTCCATCTTTTTCAATAAAAAATGATGTAAGACTACTGTCAGGTCTGGCGTATTTGGGAAAAGTAAAAACTATTTCCCTATCTTGAAAACAAAGGTTACCTTGGCCCTTCTCTAAGTATTTGGTATATACCCAAGTGCTAAGCTACCTGGACTAAAATTGGCCAGTTGTGGCAATATTTCCTGATACCCTTTCTGACATCCGTCTCTTGAATGCCATTGCCAGTTCCATCCACCTTGTGCTGCCTGGCTACCTGGCTACATCAGTCTCACTGAGCTCTTCATATTTCTATATTGCAGATAGTAATATCGTTTTAATAGGTTTGCCAGTCTCTGTCTTGCTTTGCTCTATTTAAAAGAGAGCGCATCTCTGATATTAAGTTTGAAAACTAGCTATTCCACCATGATGCATTGCCAGGACCCCTATTCGTGTTTATAGAGCAACTGGATTCCTATGCATTCATTATTCACCTGGGTACGATCTTTGACCTAAGCCCCCCCCCCCCCCCGATTCAATCGACCCGACGTCTACGTCCATCTGTGACGTTTGTATGTGTGACGGAGGATAGGAGCGTTTTTCTCATTTCCGTGCCCATTCTGCATCGCTTGTGGAGTCTCTACTCGTTTCCTCTTTTCCCCTCTTTCTTCTTCTTCTCTACCTCTTTACCCTCTCTACCTCTTCTTAAGGCCATGAACGGTGGTTTTCCCGAATCTGTAATAGATTTTGTGCCCACCCATTTTAATGGTCTCACCGGATTGATAGTCCGTTCGAATGTTGAGGAGTTGGCATTCGCTTTTACCGCTGATAATTTTCCAGGATGAGGTTTTTATTCCCTCATTCTGGGCATTTATCAGGGCCAGCATCGTTTTCCTATTCTCACCAGAATTTTATTGCATGAAGATCGTGATGACATGAGTTCGTGGGCTCTTACAAACTGGATCTTACAGTCGCATCCAAAGGCGACTTCCTCCACAATTAGGTCCTCATGTATCGTCAGGTAGCACGTTATTCCTGACCTACTGAGGCCTCTTCTCAGTGGGTCATCCAGACCTCCCGGTGCCCTTTTGTGGGCGGGAAGGTTGGTTTTTACCCGTTTTCATTACGGAGGGATCGGAAGACAGTGGAGCCTTGCCCCTTTCCGTTTCCTAGCCGATTGTCTTTCCATCACGTGAGGTGGTCTTATTTGGTTTAAACTAGACAGATCATTACGAAGATAACGCTCTGTTGCTCTGTTGCGGTAATCTGCCTGCTTTGTTGCGGTAACAACTAGCAAAGTTGGCTATATATCAATAATAACAATAATGATAATGAAAATGGTCTGTAGAAGTCCATCCCCTCGTTCATGCCATTAATACTGGAGTCATGTCACATGGTTAAATGGAACTCTGGCATCGTTGGTTTCAGTGTTTGGGTGTTGCTCACTGTCCTCATCTGCCCTAAATATAAAGAAGAAATGGCTGACCAGAAAGTAAGCTCAATTATCATGAAACGTGCAGGAGTGTGATGGGCTCACGCTCACCAACTATGAACGCTGATGATGAAAATCATAAGGGAATTTTTACAGCGGAAGGTAGAAGAACAAGTGTTATCAAAGCCGCAAAAAATTTTTAAAAAAATCTTCCCAGGGCGGATCCTTTCAAGGCCTTCATAAAACGGATATGAAACGAAAACGAGAGACCAAAGACCTCACCTACATCCAAATCGCGAGTTGAGGAGACTCTGTAGGCGAAGAGAGGCTTACCGAGACCGGGGAGGTCCAAGCCTTGGGTTTTAACATTTTTGGTGATAGTCCTACATACAAGATACCTTCGAGGCGCCACTCGGATTGTGACTAATGAATTGCCGTCTCCAACATTGTGGCGTCGGGGTCGAATATGGGCGGAGTCGACCGGGATATGACGGGATGAAAGAATAAAAGGTGGCCGAAGAAGCGAACCAACACCATTTTGGTGCAACCCAGCCTTGATAAGGGAAATAGCAAACTGAAAACAGTGTAAATGCAATGAAATTAAACTACTCTACTATAAGCTTGTATGTGTATTCTGTTTCACTTGTCTTTTAAAGTGAAAAGGAATACACCCGTGAAGGGAATTCGTTCTTGTATACATTTATTGAAAGTACTTAATACTTATATAACTTCATTTAAAAAAAAAATACAATAAAGAAGTAATGTAACAACTAACTGAGTTAATTGTTTGAATACCCAGTATATACTGAGTTGTATATCAATATTTGAATTGTTAATATTTCTGCCTATTCAATGTTTATAAAATATGAATTATTTGTAAATGTTTGTTTTGTGTTAATAATTAATATGGAAACAGTAAAATTTTCTTGCATTTATAAAAATTTATATTAATTTTCTTGCGTTTTTTATATATTTAAATATTGAGTTATATAATTGAGTAAATCAACGCGAAGCGACTGTTAACGCAAGGCGTTGGTCAACGCGAGCCGTTAGGCGACGCGAAAAGTTAGTCAATGCGGAGCTTAAGAAAATCAACGGAAAGCTTTGGTAAACGCAAAGCGTTAACCAACGCGAAACGTAAGCTAAAGCGAACCGTAAGTCAGCCAACGCGAAGAGTTGGTTAATGAGAAGCGTTAGTTATTCAAAGAGAATCGGCAGTGATTCCACGCGATGCTCGATTTCACGCGAATCGTTAACGCTTAAGGTAAGCGTGAAAAGTTAGTCAAATCGTAGGGTTAGTTTACGCGAAGCGTTAACAAGCGTAAGTTATACAACGCGAAGCGTTAGCAACCGTAAGTTATACAACGCGAAGCGATAGTAAATCGTTTAGCAACGCTTTGAGTTTACCAACGCGAAACGTAAGCTGAAGAGGACCTCAAGTTAGCCAACGCGAAGCGTTGGTCAATGAGAAGCGTTAGTCAATTAGAAGTGTTAAGTCAACGCGAAGTGTTGGTAAACGCTTTGTGTTTACCAACTTTGCGAAACGTTAGCGAAAGCGAACCGTAAGTCAGCCAACGCGAAGCGTTGGTTTATGAGAAGCGTTAGTCAATAGGAAGTGTTAGGTCATCGCGTAACGTAGTCTAAAGCGGACCGTAAGTCAGCCAACGCGAAGCGTTGGTCAATGAGAAGCGTTAGTTATGCAAAGCGAAGCGTCAGTGATTCGCGAAGCGAGAATTTAAGCGAACCGTTAACCAACGCAAAGCGTTAACCAACGCGAAACGTAAGCTAAAGCGAACCGTAAGTCAGCCAACGCGAAGAGTTGGTCAATGAGAAGCGTTAGTTATTCAAAGAGAATCGGCAGTGATTCAACGCGATGCTCGATTTCACGCGAATCGTTAACGCTTAAAGTAAGCGTGAAAAGTTAGTCAAATCGTAGCGTTAGTTAACGCGAAGCGTTAATATACGTAAGTTATACAACGCGAAGCGTTAGCAACCGTAAGTTATACAACGCGAAGCGATAGTAAATCGTTAAGCAACGCTTTGAGTTTACCAACGCGAAACGTAAGCTGAAGAGGACCACAAGTTAGCCAACGCGAAGCGTTGGTCAATGAGAAGCGTTAGTCAATTAGAAGTGTTAAGTCAACGCGAAGTGTTGGTAAACGCTTTGTGTTTACCAACTTTGCGAACCGTAAGTCAGCCAACGCGAAGCGTTGGTTTATGAGAAGCGTCAGTCAATAGGAAGTGTTAGGTCAACGCGTAACGTAGTCTAAAGCGGACCGTAAGTCAGCCAACGCGAAGCGTTGGTCAATGAGAAGCGTTAGTTATGCAAAGCGAAGCGTCAGTGATTCGCGAAGCGAGAATTTAAGCGAACCGTTAACCAACGCAAAGCGTTAACCAACGCCAAACGTAAGCTAAAGCGAACCTTAAATCAGCCAACGCGAAGCGTTGGTTAATGAGAATCGTTAGTTTTTCAAAGCGAAACGTTGGTGATTCGTGCAGCGTGATTTCACGCGAATCGTTAATTAACGCAAACCGTTAACCAACGCGAACCGAAAGTTCAAGCGAGCCGTAAGTCAGCCAACGCGAAGCGTTGGACAATGAGAAGCGTGAGTCAATAGAAAGTGACGCGAAGCGTGATTTCACGCGAATCGTTAATGCTTAAGGTAACGTGAAAAGTTAGTTAAATCATAGCGATAGTTAACGCGAAGCGAAAGCACGCGTAAGCTATATTACGCGAAGAGTTAGCTGACGCGAAGCGTCTGTCGATACACTAGATAACGAGAGGAAGTTAACGCGGAGCGGAAGCAAGTTAACGCTGAGCGTTAGCAAGATAACGCTGAGCGTAAGCAAGTTAACGCGAAGAGCTAGTTAATCAACGCATAGCGTTGGTAAATGCAAAGCGTTAACCAACGTGAACCGTAAGCTTAAGCGAGCCGTAAGTCTGCCAACGCGAAGCGTTGGTCAATAAAAATCGTTAGTCAATAGAAAGTGTTAAGTCAACGCGAAGCGTTATTAAATCAACGCGAAGCGTTGGAAAACGCAGAGCGTTTGCCAACGCGAAACGTTAACTAAAGCGAACCGTAAGTCAGCCAACGCGAAGCGTTGGTTACTGAGAAACGTAAGTTATTCAAAACGAAATGTTGGTGATTCGCGAAGCGTGATTTCATATATAACTGACGCTTCTCATTGACCAACGCTTCGCGTTGGCTGACTTAAGGCTTGCTTGAGCTTACGGTTCGCGTTGGTTAACACTTCGCGTTAGTTAACGATTCGCGTGAAATCACGCTTTGCGAATCACTAACGCTTCGCTTTAAATAACTAACGCTTCTCATTAACCAACGCTTCGCGTTGGCTGGCTTACGGTTCGCTTTGCTTACGCTTCGCGTTGACTAAACACTTCTAATTGATCAACGCTTCGCGTTGGCTAACTTGTGGTTCTCTTAAGCTTACGTTTCGCGTTAGCGTTTACAACGCTTTGCGTAGATTGTTTATCGCTTCGCGTTGACCTAACGCTTTCTATTGATCTACGCTTCGCGTTGGGTGATCTACGGTTCAGTTTGGCTTACGTTTCATGTTGGTTAACGCTTTGCGTTGGTTAACGATTCGCTTAAATTCTCGCTTTGCGAATCACTGACGCTTTGCTTTGGATATCTTATGCTTCTCATTGACCAACGCTTCGCGTTGGCGACTTACGGCTCGCTTGAGCTTACGGTTCGCGTTGGTTAACACTTCGCGTTAATTAACGATTCGCGTGAAATCACGCTTTGCGAATCACCAACGCTTCGCTTTAAATAACTAACGCTTCTCATTAACCAACGCTTCGCGTTGGCTGGCTTACGGTTCGCTTTGCTTACGCTTCGCGTTGACTAAACACTTCTAATTGATCAACGCTTCGCGGTGGCTAACTTGTGGTTCTTTTAAGCTTACGTTTCGCGTTAGCATTTACAACGCTTTGCGTAGATTGTCTATCGCTTCGCGTTGACCTAACGCTTTCTATTGATCTACGCCTCGCGTTGGGTTATTTACGGTTCAGTTTGGCTTACGTTTCATGTCGGTTAACGCTTTGCGTTGGTTAACGATTCGCTTAAATTCTCGCTTTGCGAATCACTGACGCTTTGCTTTGGATATCTTATGCTTCTCATTGACCAACGCTTCGCGTTGGCGACTTACGGCTCGCTTGAGCTTACGGTTCGCGTTGGTTAACACTTCGCGTTAATTAACGATTCGCGTGAAATCACGCATTGCGAATCACCAACGCTTCGCTTTAAATAACTAACGCTTCTCATTAACCAACGCTTCGCGTTGGCTGACTTACGGTTCGCTTTCGCTTACGTTTCGCTTCCGCTTACGTTTCGCTTCCGCTTTGCGTTTACCAGCGCTTCGCGTTGGTTTACTAACGCTTCGCGTTGACTTAACACTTCTAATTGACTAACGCTTCTCATTGACCAACGCTTCGCGTTGGCTCACTTGTGGGTTTCTTCAGCTTACGTTTCGCGTTGGTAAACGCAAAGCCTTTAGCAATGCTTTACGTTGATTTACTAACGCTTTGCATTGACCTAACGTAGGTCAATAGACCTACGCTTCGCGTTGGGTGATTTACGGTTCGGTTTAGCTTACGTTTCGCGTTGGTTAACGCGTTAACAGTCGCTTCGCGTTGATTAACTCAATTATATAACTCAATATTTAAATATATAAAAATCGCAAGAACAATAATATAAATTTTTTTTAATGCAAGAACATTTATACTGTTTCAATATTAATTATTAACACAAAACAAACATTTACAAATAATTCATATTTTATAAACATTGAATAGGCAGAAATATGAGCAATTCAAACATTGATATACAACTCAGTATATACTGGGTATTCAAACAATTAACTCAGTTAGTTGTTACATTACTTGCGAAGCGTTGGTCAAAGTGAAGCGTGAGTTATGCAAAGCGAAGCGCCAGAGTTTAGCGAAGGGAGATTTCAAGCGAATCGTTAATCAACGCAAAGCATTTACCAACGCTAAACGTAAGCTAAAGCGAACCGTAAGTCAGCCAACGCGAAGCGTTGATCAATGAGAATCGTTAGTCAATAGGAAGTGTTAAGTCAACGCGGAGCGTTATTAAATCAACGCGAAACGTAAGCTAAAGCGAACCGTAAGTCAGCCAACGCGAAGCGTTGGTTAATGAGAATCGTTAGTTATTCAAAGCGAAGCGTCGATCATTCGCGAAGCGTGATTTCACACGAATCGTTAATCATCGCAAAGCGCTAACCAACGCGAATCGTAAGCTTAAGCGAGCCGTAAGTCAGCCAACGCGAAGCGTTAGTCAATGTGAAGCGTTAGTCAATAGGAAGTGTTAGGTCAACGCGAAGCGTTGGTAAACGCAAAGCGAAACGAAACTCAAAGCGAACTGTAAGATAGCCAACGCGAAACGTTGGTTAGTGAGAAGCGTTAGTTATTCAAAACGAAGCGTGGGTAATTTGCGAAGCGTAATTTCACGAGAATCGTTAAACAACGCAATGCGTTAACCATTGCGAAAAGTAAGCTAAAGTAAGTTAGCCAACGCGAAGCGCTGGTTAATAGGAAGTGGTAGGTAAACGCAAAGCGTTTACCAACGCGAAACGTACGCTAAAGTGAACCGTTAGTTAGCCAACGCGAAGCGTTGGCCAATGATAAGCGTTAGCTATCCAAAGCAAAGTGATTCGCGAAGCGTGATTTTACGCGAATCGTTACCCAACGAAAAGCATGAATCAACTCGAAACGTAAGTTAACGCGAACCGTGTATCAGCCAACGCAAAGTTTTAGTAAATCAACGCATAGCGTTGGTAAACGCAAGGCGTTAACCAACGCGACACGCAAGCTAAAGCGAACCGTAAGTCTCCCAAAGCGTAAGTCCTAGTCCCAAACCGTAAGTCTCCCGCGAAGCGTAGGTCAATGAGAACCGTTGGTCAATACGAAGGGTTAGGTCAACTCGAAGCGTCAATCAACACGAAGCACTAGTTAACGCGAAGAGAAAGTTAACGCGGAACGTAAGCATCTCAATGCTTAGCGTTGTTAAACTTAAAGCGTAGCGTAAGCTTAAGCGAACCGTAAGTCAGTAAACGCGAAACGTTAGTCATTGTGAAACGTTAGTGCATGGGAAGCGTTAGGCGATGTTAGTCACGCGAAGTGGTGATTACTCAACTTGAAGCGATGGTTTGGCTGCGTTAGTTATTCAACGCGATCGTTTTTAAACGCTAAGCGTTAAAATAAGGCGACGTGAAGCGTAAAGCCATCAACGCGAATCAATAGCCGATGCTGCGTTAGAAAGTCACGTAAGTAGCGATATATATCGATATGTATATATATATATATATATATATATATATATATATATATATATATATATATATATATATGTATATATATATATATATATATATATATGTATATATATATTTTTTTTTTAGAGGAGGGGAAAATCTTTGAAAGACTTCCGGCCAATAGCTGTTGACACGGGGAGTGTCGGATTCATACCGACTAAACCCCCCCCCCCCTTTTCTCCATCTTCGTGTGGTAATAGGGCCCTCAGAAACCGAGTTAACATTACTTCTGAGGGACCCTTCACAGTGCCTGACTAATGTATATATGTATATATATATATATATATATATATATATATATATATATGTATATATACATGTATATATATATATATATATATATTTATATATATATATATATATATACATTAGTATATATATATATATATATATATATATATATATATATATACTAATGTAATTTTGTTGTAATGAAAATTATTAAGAATAATTTTTTTGATTCAACACACATTTTAATTATGAAAGTAAAATATTAAGAAAAATATTTAACAAATTAATATTTTTCTCCTTGCAAAAAGGAGTTTTTTTTTGAAAGTACAAAAAGAAAATAATATAGCTCGATTTATTTTTTTTCTTAAACAAAGTTTTTTTTTTTAAGTCGAAAAATGATAATAAGATTAATAGATACTTTTGATTTAAAGTTTTTCTATTTAGAAAGAAAAAAATCAAAAATTGAAAAACATTATTGCATATAATTTAATTTAAGAGAATCAAAAGTTATTTATACAAATTGAATGTTTTACAAAATAACATAAACAGATCACAAATAAATAATTTTGTAAAAACAAGACAATTTTTGTAAACAGACGTAAGCTAGCTTACAGTTATGAATGTATCATACAATTTGTGTATAGATTTTAAATTGACACTGGCCCGGTGCTTAAGTCTCTGCTTAAATATCAACCAAGCGGGGTATGACTATGGGTCAAACCCAAGGAGAGGTATAAATTTTAATTAATTTTATAAATTGTCTGAACACTCCGACTACGTCCATGGGTGTTGATATACTAAATATTCTAGAAGCCTCCATGCAAAAATATATTGTCAAAAACATAATATTTATTCATAAAAACAATCATATTCTAGAACGACCCATGGTGGGTATATAAACCGTGACCAGTGTCGATTCAAATCAGTTTTTTAGATCAGCCATTGTGCGATTCGTTCAGAGTTTTAAATCGTGTCTGATGAGTTTTAAATCGATCATTGTGCGATTAGTATAAAAGTTGAAATCAAGTATTGTCTGTTAGTTCAAAGTATAAAATTCGTGTTCAATCCAGATCAAGTTAAAGTTGGAATTTGTACAAGTAATTTGATCAAGTAATTCGAAATTTAACATTGTGTGAAAAAGAATTAAAATAATTGTTGAAAAAGAAATTGGATAATCATTTTTTTTTTTAAGCAATAAAATCAGGTTTTTTTGTTTCGTAAAAACTTGTGTTTAATTTAATTTTTTTTTTTCTTTTCTTTAAACAAAAACGTGCGTGTTGTTCCAATTACAAAATATTTAGTAATATCGTTTACTAATATATTTTTTTTTGTTTTGTCGAGTATCGGAATCATTGCAGGTTCGGGCAGCGCTCCTTTGAGGATAAAGAGAGCCAGGATACCGCGACAAGTGGCGACCGTGACAGGACCAGGAGACGCACGGAAGAAGAAAGGAATTACAATGGCAAGCCGCAGCATTCCCATGCCACGTCTGCGTGAGATGATGGAGGCCGAAGGGCTGGACAGCACTGGCACTAGAGAGGTCTTACAGGCAAGATGGGAGGAGCACCAATCTAGGCAACAAGGAACACCAACTTCAAGGACTCAAGGACCAGCCAACCCTACATCGGAACGACAAAGAAGTTTGGTATCAGAACCGGAGGAGCCAATTGCATCAACAATGGAAAAGATGTTCGCGGCTATGATGTCAAACTTCAAAAATTTGGATGAAAGAATGGGTGATCGACTCAAAGGATCTGAAGAACGGATGGATGAGCGACTTGGAAGTCGACTTCAAGAGTCCGAAGAGAGGATGGGCAACAGACTTCAAGAGTCCGAAGAGAGGATGGGCAACAGACTTCAAGGATCGAATGAGCAAATGGGCAACCAATTAGAAGAAAGAATACAAACCATACAATACGAATTGGGGGAGCGAATGGTGGATCTGAGGGACGCGTGCATACAGCGGATCGACCAAATAACCACGGATGTCGAAACTGTGAAAACCGACATCGTTAACATTAAAGCCGATGTCATTGAGAATCGCACGCAAATCAAAGGCTTGGAGGAGAAGATGCACGATCAATACAACAAAGTCGTGGATGACATTATACGGATCGAGCAGAATCAAACACAGCAACTGCGAGACATGCGTATTGATCCACAAGAAGTTAATACAGTCATTCGCTCCGCCGCATTGGACACAACGACGCTTCTGTCCATCATGCCGGAGTTCAGTGGTAGACCGGCCGAAGATCCAGTAGTTTTTTTGAACAGAGCAACGGCATTACTACGACAAACGCATCTGCCCGTAGATTGTTGGATTGAGATGGTCACAAAAAAATTAACAGGACCAGCCAGAGATTGGGCATTGATGAATCGTGGGTTGGGCTACACCTTCGATGAGTGGAAATGGCAACTGGAGAGTTTCTTCAACAGTATAGGAAGGAAAGCCAAAGCCGAACTGGAATTGATGACCGTTTCCCAACCCACAGGATTGAAGACAGAAGCGTTCGTCAACATGAAGGTGCAGCTATTCAGAAGAGTGCACGCCGATAGGAACATTGATGACGTGGTGCCCATAATATTGAATTTACTACGCGACAATGTACGACCGCTGGTGAAGATTTCGAATCCAAAGTCATTAGATGAGCTACGTATAACCGTTAGAACATTGGATGAAGAGCCAGCGAGGAATCGGCAAGAACCACCAGCAAGAGCACCACCACCACCACGTCTTAGCAGTCCAGGCACGTGCTTCGTATGCCACCAAGCGGGGCACATAAGTCGAAACTGTCCCAGAAGGGGACAACAAAATAGACCTGGGCCGTCGGGAAACTAATTCCAGGATCAATGAAGGAGGAAATTGGTTCTGGGGTACACATTAACCTCCACAAAGACGCACAACATCGGCGTGAACACCAACAATTACCGGTTCATTTGACAACGATGGAGACCAAGAACTCACACCAGAATGGGCCAATTGTGGAAGTTGATGTGCGTGGAAGATCAATATTGGCACTGATCGATAGTCAAGCATCACACAATTTCATAAGTGAAGAATTGGCAAGAAGTATTGGTAAATGGCACCCTGTCAGAGATAGTACAGGGAGTGGAGCCACATGCAATAATACTTTCAGAATTCTTGGGAAAATGTGCATGGATGTGATGATATCAAGAATGAAGTTCAATGTTGAAGTAATGGTTGTACCTGGCCTACGGAACCATTTGATACTTGGTCATGAATTTTTAACAAAACATGGTGTGAGCATCGATTACCGGAGTGGTATAATTTACTTGGGGTGTGATAAGAGAGTCCGCATTGCATGGAGAAAACCAGATGGAGCCCATAGAGAAGTGGCAACAATTAACAATGCATTGGGCGAGTTACAAATTAAACTCCTTGAGAACCAAGAGCAGTTAAAAGATGTCATTCGGCGACATCCCAGCGTTTTCGGCAAAGTTGGAAGGACAAAAACGATCACACACAAGATTGAGATTACGAAGAATTCCCCCATTAAATTACGACCATACCCGTACAACAATGAGAAGCAACGGGTATTAGAAGAGATGATTGAAGAGATGGAAGGCGATGGCATTATAGAACCATCCACATCGCCTTGGGCCGCACCCGTCGTATTGCCGAAGAAGAAAGATGGTACTTTTCGATTGTGCGTCGATTACAGAAAATTGAACGATATCACAAAGAGCAATGCGTTTCCGATTCCAGATCTGCAAGAGATGTTGAGAAAAGTCAATGGAGCAAAAATATTTTCTACATTGGATCTTCAGACTGGTTATTGGCAAATTGAGATGGAGCCACAATCGAAAGAATACACAGCATTTACCACCCCAAGAGGTCTCTATCAATTTCGCGTCATGCCGTTTGGATTGAAGAATGCGCCAGCTACGTTCCAGAGTTTAATGAACGAAGTACTATCTGGATACATCGAAGATTTCTGTCAAGTTTACCTGGATGACATATTAATCTACAGTCGATCAGTCAAGGAACATTTACATCACCTGGATCTTGTACTTGAAAGACTAGAACAACATGGATTAACTTGTAAACCAAGCAAATGTGTCATTGGCAGCAACAAAGTCAAATACCTGGGACATATTTTGAGCGAAGACGGCATTGACAGAGAGGAAGAGAAGAATGAAGCTATCAGTAATCACCCTGTACCAAGAACACGAAGACAATTACGACAATTTTTGGGATTATGTGGTTGGTACAGGAGCTTCGTGAAGAACTACGAAGATATAGCTGCACCTCTAAGCGAAATGCTAAAGAAGAACATAAAGTGGCGCTGGCTAACATTGCATCAGAAGGCGTTCGAAAATCTGAAATCATCAATTGTGAATGCACCGAAACTAGCACATCCAGATTTTAAGAAGACGTTTTGTTTAAATACGGACGCTAGTGACGTCGGATTGGGTGCAATATTATTTCAAATGGAAGATGATGGCAAGACAAGACGAATAATAAACTACGCCAGCAAGAAACTTGGACCCACAGAAAGAAAGTACGCCACGACAGAAAAGGAATGTCTCTCGATAATCTGGGCATTGAGGAAGTTTCGAGGATATCTGGAAGGAAGACACTTCAAATTATACACAGATCATGCAGCGCTCCAATGGCTGAACAAAACCAAGGATAGTCGAGCCAAATTGACAAGATGGGCATTAGCATTGGGAGCCTATGATTACGAAATAATTCACGTCCCCGGAAAAGATAATCAAGCCGCCGACTCCTTGTCCAGACAACCACAGGGCAAGGCTGAAGATGAAGAAGTGGAGGACATTCCAGAGTGGGTGATTGAAAAGAGGGCAAAAACACCAATAACCCTCAACGTAATTGAAGTGGAAACACCCACACTCGACGATATTAGACGATGGCAGGATGAAGATCGTGATGTGAGTGCCATCAGAAGATATATCAATGATCATAATAGTCCACTGAGAAGCAATCTACGTCGACGAGTGGACAGAACAAGAGCTAATTACAACGTAGCTGACGGGATCCTCTGGTACCATAGTCAACAGATGGTACAAGAAGTGCCAGTGGTTCCCGAAGAACGCCGACTTGGTTTTCTGAGAAAATATCACGACAGTGATGAAGCAGCACACCCTGGATGGAGAGAAACGTATCGTCAGATCCGGAACCGCGTGTATTGGTATGGGATGCAAGATGACATACGCAGATATGTAAAAGGGTGTGATACGTGTGCTAGAGTGAAGCCACTGAACAAGAAACCAAGCTCAGCAATGAGAAGTCGAAGACCTACTTCACCATGGGAGGTAGTCAGCATCGACTTGATGGGTCCATACCCACGCACATCACGTGGAAAAACGAATATATTGGTTGTGACTGATCTTTTCACTAGATGGATCGAAGCATTTCCATTGGGGGCCACGTCGACCTCGAAGATAGCCCAAGTACTGAAAGACGAAGTATTTAGTCGTTATGGATATCCAAGAGCAGTACTAAGTGATAATGGTCCCCAGTTCAGATCAAAAGAATGGAAAGCAGTGAACAAAGATTGGAACACAGAGATATGGACAACACCAATATATCATCCAAGAGCCAACCCCACGGAAAGACAGAACCAGGAGTTGAAGAAGTTGTTACGATTACATTTGTTGGATCAAGAACATAAAAACTGGGATCAACAACTGCACAAATCATTATTTGCGATACGTAACAGAGCGAATAGAACAACTGGATTTTCGCCTGCCCAATTGTTACTGGGGGCTGAAATGAAGAAGCCTGGGGATTGGCAAATGCAAGTCGAAGAAGAGCCTCAAGAAATTGAAGATTGGGCCAACGAGAGAAGCCAAGGACGTCAACAGAATGTTGAGATAGCTCGGCAAACAATATTGGCCAATGCCGAAGTAAATGACCAAGTGGAAACAGGACTCAGTTATCAACCAGGAGAGTCCGTCTGGATGCGCAATCAAGTGCTCAGCAGTAAGGTGGAGGGTGTCCATAGTGGATTGGCACCGAAGTGGAAAGGGCCTTACAGAGTGCTGAGGAGTTTACCAGCTGGAGTATATGTTGTGGATACAGTGCCTCCCACGAAAATACATGGAGGTCTCTTGAAGCCGGCCAGTGCAAGGACCGCCGCCAATGGGAATCTGGGAAGATTGAGTGTGGGGAACGAGGTGTTCGGCCAACTACTTCCAGATCGATTGGGGGGTCAAAGGCATGGAGGTGATGGAAGACGACGGGATGTACCAAGTGTGGACGAGCCAGAGGCCAGAGCATTAGAGCCAGGGTACAACTTGCGGCCCAGACGACCGGCAATCAACACCAGGCGCCATTGAAGAGTGAAGAACTGATGTGTACGTACACTTTAAGTTATGCTAGCTAGCTAAATGTACTAATACAATTGAAATAATTCAAATAGTTCTAAGTCAAAAATTGGTCGACCAAATATAATAAGCAAATTAGAAAATGTGTGTTGGAATCTAGAGGGGGAGATTTTGTTGTAATGAAAATTATTAAGAATAATTTTTTTGATTCAACACACATTTTAATTATGAAAGTAAAATATTAAGAAAAATATTTAACAAATTAATATTTTTCTCCTTGCAAAAAGGAGTTTTTTTTTGAAAGTACAAAAAGAAAATAATATAGCTCGATTTATTTTTTTTCTTAAACAAAGTTTTTTTTTTTAAGTCGAAAAATGATAATAAGATTAATAGATACTTTTGATTTAAAGTTTTTCTATTTAGAAAGAAAAAAATCAAAAATTGAAAAACATTATTGCATATAATTTAATTTAAGAGAATCAAAAGTTATTTATACAAATTGAATGTTTTACAAAATAACATAAACAGATCACAAATAAATAATTTTGTAAAAACAAGACAATTTTTGTAAACAGACGTAAGCTAGCTTACAGTTATGAATGTATCATACAATTTGTGTATAGATTTTAAATTGACACTGGCCCGGTGCTTAAGTCTCTGCTTAAATATCAACCAAGCGGGGTATGACTATGGGTCAAACCCAAGGAGAGGTATAAATTTTAATTAATTTTATAAATTGTCTGAACACTCCGACTACGTCCATGGGTGTTGATATACTAAATATTCTAGAAGCCTCCATGCAAAAATATATTGTCAAAAACATAATATTTATTCATAAAAACAATCATATTCTAGAACGACCCATGGTGGGTATATAAACCGTGACCAGTGTCGATTCAAATCAGTTTTTTAGATCAGCCATTGTGCGATTCGTTCAGAGTTTTAAATCGTGTCTGATGAGTTTTAAATCGATCATTGTGCGATTAGTATAAAAGTTGAAATCAAGTATTGTCTGTTAGTTCAAAGTATAAAATTCGTGTTCAATCCAGATCAAGTTAAAGTTGGAATTTGTACAAGTAATTTGATCAAGTAATTCGAAATTTAACATTGTGTGAAAAAGAATTAAAATAATTGTTGAAAAAGAAATTGGATAATCATTTTTTTTTTAAAGCAATAAAATCAGGTTTTTTTGTTTCGTAAAAACTTGTGTTTAATTTAATTTTTTTTTTCTTTTCTTTAAACAAAAACGTGCGTGTTGTTCCAATTACAAAATATTTAGTAATATCGTTTACTAATATATTTTTTTTTGTTTTGTCGAGTATCGGAATCATTGCAGGTTCGGGCAGCGCTCCTTTGAGGATAAAGAGAGCCAGGATACCGCGACAATATATATATATATATATATATATATATATATATATATATGTATATATATATACATGTATAAAAATTGTATAGATGATTTTTGATAGGACAGATGGACCTTTGAATAAACTTTTTGCAAAATTTTGACATTTGTACCTACTATTTTGACCTACTACCTGAGACCAACTATTTTTTTGAAAAAGAAAATCACTTAAACCTTGACCTTATACATATACCTGGTTAACAAAACTAAAATAAACATAAAAACAATACTATTTGATGTATATTATGATTGCACATGTGCCCGTCATCGATCGACTCATTTTCAACTTTAAGCACAAATTTTGAGAAAACGGTTGACTTTATGAAAAAAGTTTTCAAACAAAAGTTGTTTATTTTAAAGAGAAGAAGATTTTTTGTTAACAAATTTTTTTTCGATCTCCTACAGTTTCGAACACATAATTTTTCCCCTCTGGCCAGAGGAAACACGTTCCGATTTTGCCCATTAACGAACTTGACCTTACTTTTTTGGTCTAGAACACACACAAAAATTTTCAGCTCGTTATCTCTTTTCGTTCTTCAGTTATCGTGTTCACAGACGGACGGACAGACGAATAAGGCCGAATTAGGCCATTTTATGAATACCTTTGTGAAGCATTTTTATCAAGGATTAATATTTTCAAGCGTTACAAAGACGGGACTTAATATAATATACCTTGTATATTTACATATACAGGATATAAAAATAGTATGTGTAGTTGTTATGTATACCTACGGGTCCATGGAGACCATGCCTTCATTCGCCTGTCATTTGTATTTCTCATTTTTTTCAACTTTGAGGACTAATTTTGATAAAACTATTGAGTTTATGAAAAAAGTTTTCAAACAAAAGTTGTTTGTTTCAAAGAGAAGAAGATTTTTTGTTAACAAATTTTTTTTCTATCTCCTACGGTTTCAAAGATATAATTTTTCCCCCCTAGCGGGGGGAAACACGTTCCGATTTTGCCCAATAACGAACTTGACCTTACTTTTTTGGTCAAGAATACACAAAAAAATTTTCAGCTCGATATCTCTTTTCGTTTTTGAGTAATCGGCTTCACAGACGGACAGACGGACAGACGGACAGACGGACAGACGGACGAACGGACATGTGAAAAAGGCCGAATTAGGCATTTTATGAATACCTATGTGAAGCATTTTTGTCAAGGATTAATATTTTCAAGCGTTACAAAGTCGGGACTAAACTTAATATACCTTGTATATTTACAAATATACTGGGTATAAAAATATGTTTACCTTAAATCAAAAATAGTTTAAAAATCTTTCTTGTGGCTGCTCTTAGCAGTCTTCAACTAATTTTTGAACAACCAACAACAAATAATACTTTTCTGAAAACATGGGGCATACAGTAATAAAATTTATTGAAAATTTATCATAATCTTGAGAGTGTAAGGTATCTTATTAATTTTTATTGGGGATCTGAAAAATTCAAGTGAGTTTTATTATTTATTTTTAATTCCAATTTATTATTCAAAAACTAAAATTTGATGAAGTCTTCATTATAAATTGTTCCAATATTTTATTTTAAATAGTTGTTTTTACTATATTGTATATTTCAAATAAATCTTGTGTTTGAGAATTTTTCTATGAAATATCTTATACAAAGAATTCATAAGTGTATTTTTTTGCTACACAATTGGTTATGAATTCTTTATTAATATTTTGCTTTTGAAATCTATTTTGAATTAAGACATTCATTAATGATTTGAATATTCAAAAGATTTTCAGCTTTCATATTTGAAAAATGAGTTAAATTTTTTTACGTATGTTTCAATTAAAAATTCTTACCACATATTATTGTATTCGAATACAAATCAACTTTTTACATCAGTAGTTTAAAACAAATTTTTTTTATTAAAATATCACAAACTCAAGTATATATTTTTTGTTGTTGGTCAAATAGAAGGTGCCACATGTAGTTTCTTATATATTAATCAGTTAGTAATAATTCAAGGTACTTACTAATAAATATTTTAAAAAAGAATCAGTAGTGTCCTATGATATATTTTTAGTGTAAAATTTACACTAAATATATATTCATTTTGTATATAAATTAAAATATTGTGGAATATTATTTTAATTTTGTTCTAGGAACAAAATAAAAACGTAAATTTGTATTTCTTTTTTGTTACATATGGTTTAAATTGTTTCAACTATTTTTTTTCAAATTTTAACATTGTAAATATTATATATGTAATATTTTTTGATCATTTTTAGTAAATCAATGATTATCTTTCAAGTTTTTGAAAAATTATTTTATGATTCTTAAATATTTACATCAAATCGTAGGTCCCGTCCTCTTTAACATCTTAACGTCATGTTGAATTCAATTTTGGGTCCAGCATTGAATTCAAAACGAAACTTGTGATCTACACTTGTGGACTCTATAATATTGGATTTACCTGTATGGTTTTGAATTTTCAAACTGAAATATGACCTTTATGAATCCTTCAAATATGTTGGTTTATTTAAAAAACAAAAAATATCTAACACCAAGTTTCTTTTTTACTATCAAGCTTAATATACTACTGGTAAAACATACACCTCTGTGTGTATGTTTTACAGAAAACACATCTAGGCCCGGCAGAACCATATACCCTTAAGGGTAATGCCGGTCTTCAGTGTGATGTTCTGTCATATGTGGCAAGGATATGTGTTGCAATATTAATAAGGGAATACCTGTCTTTCCAGGACCTGCACCTCGACACTCTAAATAAATCTCCAAGCAATCACCTTAGTAATATTTGGATAACATGAACTCAGAGTATGCACAATCTATTTATCAGACTATGATTTCAATATCGAAGAACTGGCAACTACTCCAACCTACCACAACCATTTTTTTATCTGACTCTTCTTTCAAGCGAAAAGGTCTATAGCTACATGAACAATCCGTGAACAGAAAAGGCTATCTTGGGAGCAAAATATCGCGGTTTTCAATACTTCCACATCATCTTCGGACCTATGGAAGAGGGTGAAGGCAATTCCGGGGAAATCTTTTCAATCACCGCACCTGTCCTCCTTAACCAAGATGGTCCAATCATCGCGTAGAATGTCGAAATTGGAGCATATCTGCACTTCCCAAAATTATGACCCAGATTTCCTGCAGGTCGAGGCTCATCACGAACAACAAGACGATTACTGGTGGCGCTAAAGTGGTCAACGGATACATCACCGGGCCTCAATACAATACATTATGCCATGATCCAGAGCTTGCCTTATCCTGGTAAGCGCAGATTACTGGATCTGTAAGCGTTTACCCTCAGACGATAAAGATTTATCGCAACCAACATGCTACGATACAATATATTTGACTTGCTGCTTCTGTCAGGTGTTTAAAAAAATGATGAACAGTCGTCTCGTATGGTAACTGGAACCTAGCCCACTGATTAGTAAATATCAGACGGGTCTTCTCCAGTACCATTCGACAACAGATCTACCTGTTTGCCTTGTGAATTCCATTCACGACCAATTTTGGGGAAATCATATTATATTATGGCTTGGAGTATTGATATTCAAGTTCATAACCCGGGCTTAATAAGCTCTCTTGACCAATTCATTAACAGTTTTATATGTAACCGCAAATTTCGTGTGCGGGTTGGTGTAAATGACTCGTGATTGATGTTCCCTAAGCTCTGCCTTATAAACCATTTCTGGAGTGGAAAATAGTTATGTGTGTGTGGGCAATTGCAATCAGCAATAGCTCACTCATTTGGTCGCTCTCCCTACACTTATCTGTGTACACTGCCGAATTATATGCAATCTTTCAGTAACTGCAATATTGTGAAGAGCTTTTGAATCTTCGCAATACATTCCTCATTTGTTCTAACTCATTAAAGGCGCTGCAAGCACTTATATGCCCTCTTTCAAAGGATCCTATGGTGCCTCAAAGTTTTGAGTATTCCACGTGTTTCAATATATACCCAACCTTTTTGTATGAATACCTGGGCAAATGGGTATGTAGTGGCCGATAAAGGTGTGCGAGTCGTTGCAGATTCGGACCACCTCGATGACATTCCAATACGCCCAGAGAACATTTAGGTGTGTACACACTCTATAATTTAAAAAAAATGACAGCAAGATTGGTAAAACCGTTCTTGGAAAGAGGGGTTTAGAGGCAGGCGGAAACACAACATTTCATATATCTCTCTTAATATTGGAAAAATCTTAAAACATATTAAGAGTAAAGTTGTAGAAAATTAGTTTTACTATAATTAAGTTTCTTATCATTTTTTCTGTTTATCTAATACTTACAGAGATATTGACGGTTTAATATTGAAAATTTAAATCCTAAATATCTCTGTACACATTCAAGTTGTAGAAAAAATGATGAGGTAATGAATTGTAGCAAACAATTCATTGAAAGAGGGGTTTAGAGGCAGGCGGAAACACAACATTTCATATATCTCTCTTAATATTGGAAAAATCTTAAAACATATTAAGAGTAAAGTTGTAGAAAATTAGTTTTACTATAATTAAGTTTCTTATCATTTTTTCTGTTTATCTAATACTTACAGAGATATTGACGGTTTAATATTGAAAATTTAAATCCTAAATATCTCTGTACACATTCAAGTTGTAGAAAAAATGATGAGGTAATGAATTGTAGCAAACATGACAACTTAACTTCTCACATATTCTTCAATTTTTATAATATTGCGTGATATATTTTCTATTTTATGTTTCTTCTTTCTCCAAGCACCTATTTCCGCTTTACTTACTACCCCTTCACTTGTTAACTCCGAAATTATGAAATAAAAATTATGGCATGAATTATGAAATGAACACACTTATAAACATGTCCAGCGAAAAATAAAAAATAAATTAATAGTAAAAAAACATTTTTTAAAACAAGCTTTTATTTAAATGCTCTTAAAAGAAGAAAATATACTTAAATCAAACCCATAAATTTATTACATTGTACAATTGATATGATATAAAAGCTTGTCGCGAGATTAATATATATGTGAAGCAAATTTACTTGATATAAGTATTTTTTTCTCTCAGTGTACATGTAATACGCTCAGAGAAAATATTACCCGTTACGTACACGTATTCACGTAAAACACACTACCGTATCCACTCCCCCCTTTTTAAATTAATAAATATCTTATAATTTTTTTATCCAACAATTTTCACTAAATAGATTGAGAAATATGAAGTAACGAAATAAAAACTAAAAACATGAAAATAAAATATGTAAAAAAAAATTTTTTAAGTTAAACGGTTTTATTGTAAAGAAATATAATAATGATGTAGATAATGTACTAAAAGCTAAAAAATAATTAGGTGTCCGTATGGAACTCGACAAAATAAGGCGAACAGTAAAATATAATTTTTTGATATCTCGCTTCGTTTTCGAGATATCGATATTTAAAGTTTAAAATTTTTTTCTTCACATTTCGATATCTCGAAAAAGAAGTGAGATATCGAAAAATATTATTCCAAATTTTCGTCTAATTTCGTCGTGTTCTATAAGATCTGCCTCCAGATCATGGCACCATATGAATCGTAGTATCCCCCACATTATGTCTTACTCTTAAAATATTTTTTCCTATTTGCTTGATAAATAATAAAGCTTTTGCCATAATTTAAAATATGTACCTGGGACACCATAATATTAGGGCGGCAAAAACGACTTGAATTAAACTTTAGTCCCTACTATATGGGCTCCTCTGAGATTTACAGTCCTGCCTCACTAGCCAAAGTCTAATTCCTTCTCAATTGAATGACGTATAGTATAGTACAGTAGTAATTCCACATGAGTGGACCTTCCCCGTGGGATTGTGCCATTTAGTGGTTTGCTACAATATTTGAACACCGAAACATACCATTAGGAATTGGTTTATAGAATTGTTGAATAACGAATAATAAAGAAAATGAACCCTAATTTCAAATTCGTATATCAACGGAAAAAACATCATAACCCACATTACATTTTTACATCCCACACTTGCTCAAATACACATTAAAATGGAAAGACAACATGACACATCTGATAAACAAACAAACTAAACATTAAAATTATAATTATTTTTGAATGAATTTTAATTATAGAAAGTGATTTCAAAAATTTTCACAAAAGCTATGTAACACTTGCTAACGAAATATTGCGAATTTACACGAACACCATATTGTTATTATTATTAAGTATATTGGCCAACAGCTAACACGCTATGTGTACAAATGCTACGAAATATATGCCAAAGCAAACTTCGAATTATATAATATAAGATAAAATGAAATAGAAACTGCATTACATTATATTATACAGTATATATATACATATATATATATATATATATATATATATATATATATATATATATATATATATATATATATATGTATATACATATATATATATATATATATATATATATATATATATATATATATATATATATATAATGTATATATATTGCGGGGTTGAAAAGGCGTATCCTACTTTACATACAGTCACGCCTTTCAATTTTCGAACACACGGGAAGACTTTCATTCATTAACATGCGATCAAACTAATGACATTTAAATAGACTGACAATAACTTGTCATTAATTAAATTCGATTTATATTCAATAGAAAGTAATAGTGTTTGTATGTAGTTTAAGCCGTATAAACTTCATCTGCTCCTGGATGTTGTAAGAATATTCTTGTAAGTCCTCAGACCACACATTTTATATATTTAGTCTACTCAGTCCGACACTATATCTTTTACGTACATATCACGGGTATCTAATAACGGTTCGTAATATTTTCGATTGAAATCGTCAAAGAATCATAAAAGTCATTGAATCAATCATTGAATCACCTAAGTTTTGATGTGAAATATTTATTGAGGCGAGTTAGACCGATTGTTACCTGCCAACGGCCTGGCGAAATTTTCTCGCCATGCGATCAACAAATTGTTCATAGGTGATATCACAGATAACAAATCAGTTTTATTGACGTATCCTTTGAGTTGGAAATGAGCTTCATCAGAAAATATGATTTTTCGGTAAAAATGCTCATCATCGATCAAGCGGTCTTCGGCCCATTGAGAGAACCGAAAACGCACCGGATGGTCATGTGGCTTCAGCTCTTGCACTAAATGAACTTTGTACGCATTCATAGAGGTCTTTATTCAAAATTATTCTCAAAGAAGTGCGTGAAATATTCAATTCTTGAGATCGACGACGAGTTGATGTTGATGGTTGTTCACGTACACTGTGAGCAATAGCAGCGATATTTTCGATTGAGCGCGCTGGAAGAGTAGGTACAGGGTTTTTTTATCCAATAACGATCCAGTTTCACGAACTCGCTTCACAAATTGTTTCACAAACTGCGTTTTTGGCACATTCTTTTTGTCAAATTTTTTTCGTAAGTTTCTTACAGTTTGAGTAGAAGACTCACCACTTTGGAAATAAGTTTTTAATATTTCCCAACTTTGTTCAAGCGAAAAGCGACCCATTTCGTAAATTTCAAACAAAAACCTAACTTTCTGTCACATCGGAACTGTCATCAAACCTTCCAACATCAAAATAACCTATAGTTCAAATTCCAAACGTTAGATGCCACACCCTGTATATATTATATAATTATAATTTACGAAAAAAAATTAATTTAAAAAAAAAGTCAAATTTGCATAAATTTTAGAATTTTAAAAAAGCATTTTATTTCGAGCTTTTTAGAAGGAAAAAAACTTTTAACAGTGGGTATTACCGCCTCTTGCTCTAAGGACTGTCTCAAACCTTCTAGGCATTCTTTCAAATAAGCTCGCTACACCGTGTTGAGTGACTACTTCCCATTCAGGACTAAAGCTATTATGAGCTCCTGTGCTCTACCAGGTAGGTTAATTCATCTTTTTGTACGTCGGGCAAGTTCATATCATATGTGTTCTATTGAATATCACTCTCGGATACGTTTTGGTCATATAAAAATCCGCATTTCAATCGTTTTATTTTAATGTACCCTTTGGAATCCCCTGCTTCTGAGACTGCCCAGAAGCACCGTATGGATCCCTATGTTGCTTTCTATTATTTTTTTGTTTTTTGTTTAATGTTTGTAACCTCAGAACTCCGTCATTTATGAACCGACTTTGAATTTTTGTTTATTATTTTAAAGGGTTTGATTTCCGATTGGTCACATTGTCGCCAAATCGAATTCTGATGAGGGGATCCCCTGGAAATCGAGGAAAATCCTCATTTTATATGTGATCACTGATTTCTGCGAAATTTTGTTTGTTTGTTTGAAAGAGTATACTCATAATGAAAAAATAAGAAACTTTTTTAAAAAAACGACTTGAAAAAAAATTTTTTTACAAAAAAAAAAAATGTGTTATAAAAAAATGCACTAAAAATTAGTAGGTAGTTTAATAGGGCTACCCATATTCAGACAAATAAAATCAGTTATAGAACTTCAAATTCACTAAATGAATCGGCGGGATACCTAGAAGCGCGCCCAGCGCAGCAATAGGAGTTGTTCGCATGGATCCAGTGACACTAAGGCCTACGAATCTAATCAGGTCCAACTTTTTTTCCTGGCTACGGCCAGAGAAGATATTGTCCACCATACTACACAGCCAAATATGACCGTTGGCTTTACGTTCATTGTAAGTAACCAGTGCACCTAGTGAGGTTGGAGTCCCCAAGACTCCAACCTCACAAGGTCCAAATGCTCTCCTGCACATCCAAAAGACACTATTTGCCTTGGTTAGTCTCCAATCCAATTGATCACCCCGGTTTAATTTTGAATCCAGGATGACTCCCAGATTCTTATTCTGGTTTGTGTAATTTGAATGCCAGATATGCTGATAATCCGTTGAGAAACTCTTTGTCTCCTTGTTAACAGTACACAACCTGTTTTTTTCGGTTTGACAGAAAGTTCTTTGTCAATGCACCAACGCTCCACGTACGAGAGCGCTTGTTGCATTAAATCATAGATAGTGCCCTCGTTCTTGCCTTTGACAAGAATGGATATGTCATCAGCCTAGCCTTGAGCAAATATCCCTGATTCCTTGAGACCGGTTTGTAAGCTATCTACGACGAGGCACTACAGATATGGCGAATGAATTCCACTTCGTGGACACCCACTACCCACATAGCCTCTAAGTAATTGTTCCCCTAAATTTGTGGTAATGCACCTCACCTCGAGCATGTTGCTGATCCATCTTACCAAGATATCCTCTACCCTGCGCTCAAATAATGAAGTGCATATCACATCAATTGTTGTATTCTTGAAGGGTCCCTCGATATCAAGGAAGACCCCTAAGGCCAGTGCCTTTTCTGACAGCGCACCTTCTATCGACCCTACTAGTCGAGCATCCAATGCAGCATCCACTGAAAGGCCACAAACTGGCACTCTGAAAGCGGTCTCTCTACAAGACACGTATCTCGAATATGCTTGTCTATTAACCGCTCAAAAGTTTCGAATAAGAATGATATTAGGCTTATCCGCATGAACTCTTTTGCGCCTACGTAGCTTGGCCGTCCAAGTTTAGGTATGAACACCACGCGGGATTCATCCCATTTCCTGGGTATGTAGCCCAAAGCTAAGCATGTTTTAAAAATCTCCTTGAGCCTTCCAATAATTATATCCAAGCCCTGTTGTAGCAGTGCTGTGAAGATGCCGTCAGTACCCGGAGACTTTTAAGGAACAAATCTTTTTGTAATGCTTACAATGAGTTTTGCAGTGGCCTAATCTTTCCTGTTTTCCTTTACTCCATCACGCCTCTGATCGCCTAGTTCTCCCATGGTAAAGCCAGGGAAATGCGTGGACAGTAGAGCGTCATAGTCTCAGACACTGTAAGTGATTGACCTGCCAGTCCGAGTCCAGACCGGTCATTTTCGCTTTGTTGGAGGACTCCAAAAACAACAATAATTGTACATATATATTAAAAAAATTTGGCTTAGGTGAACTAAAATTGACACAAGAATATGCAATTGATATTGATATTGTAAACAAAGAGTAGTCCTTACGGTACTAAATTTGTAAATATTGAGAGTTAAAATTTGTATGTTTATCATATAAAACATACCCCGATTGATGTTGTCACACACCTTTTATTAAATAACAATAGTAATTTTCTTTAGATTCTTTTAAAAAACTGAGAATAAGTTAATTGAAGATGTAACA
Organism: Nineta flava; assembly: GCA_963920215.1. NCBI lineage: Eukaryota > Metazoa > Arthropoda > Insecta > Neuroptera > Chrysopidae > Nineta > Nineta flava. The sequence goes on from OY986044.1 coordinate 22,130,922, forward strand.
AATATCTTTCTACAAAAATAACATAAGCAAGCGGTATTAGTTATATTATAAATATTGTTTAAATGCTCAAATTAAAAAAAAATTCCATTATGTAAACTACAATAGATCAAACAGTGTTATATTTTGCCGCTGCTTGCATACGTAGAAATTCAAAAATACGTTCATTGCGTCGTTTCTCCGATCCGGCAACATGTCATTCTAACTTAGATTATTTTCGTACTGTTGACATGCTGTAAAATTTTTGAAGTTTATTTTTTTATATTGGAGAGTGCAAATAAAATAAAACGAATTCGTTTGAAGAATGGTAGATCCGTAAAAAAAACTGTGATAAAATATTTAAAGCTCTTGCGCGTATGTTTGAAGCAAAAAAAAAAAAATAGAAACTACACTCAATGAAACAAGTTCTGAAATTCCCGATGAAAACTGTTTAGTTACATTGGGGGAATTAGCAAAGAACCTCAAATGTACCGGCTGCAAAAGTCTTTTAAACATGTTATTCTAACTTAGATTATTTTTATGTTGTTGACATGCTGTAAAATTTTTGAAGGTTATTTTTTTATATTGGATAGTGCAAATAAAATAATAATGAGTTCCCGTTTGAAGAATGGTAGATTCGTAAAAAAAATAGTGATAATTTCGACTGCAATGTAGTCATCATCAGTATAAATTAGCTAGTCGTAATTTACTCTTTGGCAATTAGAAATAGATAAAAATTCGAGATCAATAGACAAAAATAAAAATAAATAGAAAATTAACTAAATTAAAATATACTAGATTTAAAATATCATAAATTTTAAATTATATTGAAATCACTCTTGTTAAAATTTCCTTCATTCATATTTATTCCTGTTAACTTTACTCTTATTAAAATTACTCTTATATTGTCTCAGGAAATTGTCACGAAATTGTACAGCTAACCTATCGGAGAAACGACGTACTGAACGTATGTTTGAATTTCTGCGCATGCAAGCAGCGGCAAAATATAGCACTGTACTTCAGTATATATGTGTACTATATTTCATTTGATCTATTGTAGTTTACATAATGGAATTTTTTTTAAGTTGAACACGACTGCTCTTTGGGAACGTCCTTAAGTAAAAAATATAGTCCAAAATGAAACAAAATTATAAATAACGACCAATTGGACAAAAAAAAGTGTACTACGCGAATGACATCAAAAACATCCACGTGAAATTTAGAAGTAGGTAGGTAAGAATCTATCTAGTTTAAATTAAAGAAATTAAATTAAAATAAAATATACATAAATAAAATTACCCCCCACTCAACCAAACAAAATGTTTACTATAAAATAAAGGAAGAAGGCAATTACACGTACCTACTCAAATTTAAAAAAATTCGTTACACAGGAGCTGCTTCAATTAGCGAATTTCCTTAGAATACATATATCACTTTCTAGCGGTCATCATTTTAGTGTGATCAAAATGAAATATCATATCTGATATGATTTTAGAATTTGAAAAATTTAAATTTATTAATAGTCTGGTAGCCAAAGCCAATACCCCAAAATTTTAGTAAAGTATATATATGTATACTCCAAAGTATATATATGTATTTTGTTAATGTTTACCCCCTTCAAGTTTATGTTTGAAAAAAAAAATAGCCTGGGTTCTTCCCCATGATAAAATCTATCTCCTTGACAAAATTTCATTACGATCCGTTCAGCCGTTAAGTCGTGAAAAGGAAGCAAACAAAAAACAGGGTTACTTTCAAATTTATATATATATATATATATATATATATATATATATATATATATATATATATATACAGTGTGTCTACTTAAGTTGGCTCCATATGGAAAACTTTTTTATTATAAGGTTTACGAAAAAAAGTTATTCTTTATAAAAATCTCTGCTTTCGAATATATTAACATTCAGCTATTTACTTTTGACATCGAATGTACAGGGTGCTACAAATTGAAGAAGTTCGATAGGAATGTTTTGACCACTTCAATTTTAAATTGAATCCTTCTCATACACATTGCTTAATGTATACATATGTACTCTCTCATACTCGTGGGAGATCAACTATGCGAAGATGTAAACTAAACAATCGGTAATTCAAAAATCGTAAAATAGCGGCATCGCCCAGAATTTACCGTATATAATCTATCATAGTTTTACCCTTCTTCCCTACATCCTTAAAAGTTGATATTTGGCATACAATTAGATCTAGTACCCAAACCAACAGGAAAATTTAAAAAACTCGAAATTTATATCTTGAAATACAAAATTTTTGCATTTTTGTTTTGATAAATTTAATATTGTGAAACGGATACCTTATACAGTACATTGTGATTGGTTGACACGTGATTCGCGTAGCATATCAAAAAGTATATATATTTTCAATAGCTTTATTTGAAAACTAAACGATATCTTTATTCCAATAGGGGAATATTAATTTTTATAATTTAATAAAGTAACTTTTTCTAAATTTTTCAAAAAAAAGAAGATTTTGTTTGGATCTAATTTATATTGGATCTAATTTATACGTAATTTTGTTTATTAAACAAATTTAACCCACTTCTAGAAACATGCTTGAAGGATGCGGTTTTTTGAATTGAACCCCGAATAAATTGAAACTTGGGAAAGCTTGAATTTTCCCAACGCAACATCCCCGAAAAGGGGGAAAACACCAAAAATTACCTTTACCTGTATCTAATTATAATAATGTTTTTGTGATTTCTTAGCGAATTTCCTGAATGGAAATAGAAGTACCTACTTCAGAATTTTGCAAAAATTTCTTCAAATGTCCATCGATCGTGCCTAGTAGATTTATATATATATATATACATATATATGTGTTTGTAATCGCTCTAGCGGTCACAACTTGAATCTGATTGGAATGAAATTTGGTATTTGAGGAGCTATTCAAAAGGTCAAGTTCGTTAATGGGTAAAATCGGACAAGCAGAAAGGGGGACACAAAATTTGACATATGTCCCTTAATATTCGAAAAATTTATAAGAAGAAATGTAGGTACTAAGTTTTCCTGTAATTTTTTGTAAACATTTTTTCTGTTACACTAATATTTACAGAAATATTGAAGGGTTATGAATGATAATTAAATTCCTTAATATCTCTGTACACATTAGAGTTTGAGCAACAATGATGAATTGTAGCAAATATGATTTTCTACAACTTTATGCCTTACGTATTTTTTCGATTGTTCTAGTATTAAGAGATATATTTTATATTTTGTATTTTCTTCTTTCTTTATGACCTTTCCCCTTGACGTATGCCATTTGTTAATAAAATTGGCCTTGCAAATACTAAAATCATTTCATCTACATTTCATTTTGATCAGGCTAAAATTATGACCGCTAGAAAGTGATTTATGTATTCCAAGGAAATTCTCTATTCTTCTGCGTAACGAATTTTTATTTATTGTGTCTTAAAACTTTTTCGAAGGTATTTTATTTTTTGACGTATTGTATCCTATTTTTTTGAGCTCAACAATAAATAAATATTATTATTATTATATGTTTAAAATTTAACGAATATATGTCAGTTGAAGGGGGTGCCACCCACCTCTTCAACAAACCTAAATCCTAACAAGGTAGTTATGTCTTTTGAAGAATGTTCACTACCTTATGGTCGTATAATCTATACGTCTGTCAGTAACGCGATATCCAAACGTCCGTCTGTGTTCCGAGTCAGGGGTACGTTGGTCTGTTATGTAGTGTTCTCGTCGTACAGGCTCCGTCCTTGCACCGCACAGATGTTGAACCTGCAAAATTTAATATAAAAAAACTTGAAGGTAATACTTGAAGACAGACTCTTGCGATCTTAATGTAGGAAGGGCGCCTTTGATGACCGCCTTCTACATACAGGTGATGAAGTGACGAAGATGCACCCAAGGCAAGCGATAATGAGAACAACCATTTCGACTGAGTAGCCAGGGTGTAGTTGTCGCAGTTCTTGGAGACGATCAAGGTATTCAGTCCGTTTTTGATCCTCTTTCAAGACTATATTCGTTTCTGCAGGCGCAGAGAACTCGATGACGTAGTCTCAGCTGAAATAACCTAGAGCACCATATCAGACTTAGTAGCAGAGAGCTGCCTGGTAGTTGGGAATGAGAAATTCCAAAAGATGATAAATTGGTCGTTTTTAACAACAAAGTCGATTTCTCCGGGAGTATGGGACTTGCGTATGTTCCACTTCATACTTGTGTCTCAAGAAGTTGTACAGCACACGCAGAGCAGCGTTACGAATAGAAGTTAAAAGAGTAGCTAAGGGGAACAACCATTTCGACTGAGTAGCCAGGGTGTAGTTGTCGCAGTTCTTGGAGACGATCAAGGTATTCAGTCCGTTTTTGATCCTCTTTCAAGACTATATTCGTTTCTGCAGGCGCAGAGAACTCGATGACGTAGTCTCAGCTGAAATAACCTAGAGCACCATATCAGACTTAGTAGCAGAGAGCTGCCTGGTAGTTGGGAATGAGAAATTCCAAAAGATGATAAATTGGTCGTTTTTGACAACAAAGTCGATTTCTCCGGGAGTATGGGACTTGCGTATGTTCCACTTCATACTTGTGTCTCAAGAAGTTGTACAGCACACGCAGAGCAGCGTTACGAATAGAAGTTAAAAGAGTAGCTAAGGGGGTTGTTTTCCAATTTTTTAGAGGAAAGCGATACAAAAGTTTAAGTTTTTCGAATTATCTTCATAATTTATATTTATTTAGCGTCGAATGCAAAAAAAAACTGCATATTTCTAGCATGTATACAAGAAAAGGGGTAGTTTTAGGGGTGTTTATCCCATTTGCGAAGGGTAACGGTGAAAAATTTAACGTTTTTAAAATAATCCTATTATTTTAAATCCGTTCCACGTCAAATGAAACAAACCACATCTTTCTAGCTTGTCTAGAAGTGGGTTAGGTTTAGTATAGATCAGTCAGTCAGCTTCACTTTCAGCTTTATAGTAAATTAGATTTTTTTTCTTTTTTTAATCAAGGCTGAGCCCGATTAGTTTACCGCATGGACATAGTCAAGTGACGGTAAACTGTGTTTTTTATTTTTTTGTTCTAGTTTGTCATGTGAACCGGAGAATGTGTGTGAGTGTGCGTGTATATTTGTAAGGGTGTTTGTGTTCTTATAGTGTGTGTAAATATATGTTTGTTTATTGTGTTCTGCGACATCGCCTATTGGGTGGCGTGTGTGGTGTTGTACTGTCTTGTGGTCGTTTTCGTGTTTGATGAGCGAATGGGGTGTTGTCCATCGGTTTGAGGAGTGTGTTATTTGGTCATGTGTGAGTCGTATTAGTGTTACAATGTGTGAAGTGTTTTGTATGAGGTTTTGATTTATTGGTGGTGGAACGTGCATGGGTGTTGTGGTTAATGTACTTATGCAGTGTTGTGTTTCTTATGTAGTGTTTTGTGTTTGCTTTGAAATATCTGATGGTGTTGATATTTGGTCTTGTGTGAGGCTTGTTAACCGAACAATCGGTGGCGTGTTATGTGTTTCGTTTAGATGTAATGAGGGTGGTGCGTGTATGAGTGCTGTTGTAGTGTGAGTAATGATTGTATGGTGATGGGTTCGTTTCTTATGTAGTGTGTTGTGTTTGGTTTGGAGAATGTGGCGATGGTGCGTGTGTGACTGTTGTTGTAGATATGCTGTGTTGTCTCGTGTATATTTCTTGTGTTGTGTTTTGCGTGTGTAATTTTGTGTTGTGTGGGTTCTGATGTGAAGTTTCCATGTTTGGTGTAAGTGAGTTTGCATAAGTCGGCATATATGTTGTTGTGTGTAGAACAGTGGTTGGTGTTTGTGTTTGGAGAGTGCTTTGCCCCATAGAGAGAAACTTTCTCACTCACGGCAAGTATTTATTTATTATTATTATTTTGTGTTTAAAACGTACTTATGTCAGACGTACTTATGTCAGTTGAAGAGGGAGAGTGGATACAGGATATACACCCCAGTGTCACCCACCTCTTCAACAAACATAAATCTGCACAAGATAGCTATGTCGTTTGAAGAAGATTCACTACCCTATGGTCGTATTTCGTTGTACAGTGCAAAATTTTATATAAAAAAACTGCCATGGTGTTACTTGAAGACGAAGATATCAATGTACGAAGGATGCCTATGATGAAGGCCTTCTGCATAGAGGTAATTAGGTGACGAAGACGAGACCTACAAACTGGAATGGTGGAAAGATTAGACTCTAGAGTGGGGCGTATACCCGCAAGGCAACCGATAATGAGAACAACCATTTTGACTGAGTAGCTAGGGTGTAGTTGTCGTAGTTCTTCAAGATCAAGCTATTTAGTCGTTTTTCCTCCTCTTTCAAGACTATATTCTTTTCTACAGGCGCAGAGAACTCGATAACGTAGATAATCTTAGCTGAAATATCCTGGAGCACTGTATCAGGCTTAGTAGCAGACAGCTGCCTGGTAGTTTGAAACGAGAAATTCCAAAAGATGATACATTTCTCGTTTCTGAAAACAGACTCGACTTCTCCGGGAGCATATGGTTGCACTGGCGTACGGTCCACTTCATACTTGTGTCTCAAGAAGTTGTACATCACACGCAGAACAGCGATATGCCGATGAATTTATGTGGTCGAGGCATAAGATGGAGATGCCGAAATGGAGATGCCAGAATTCACGTTCTGCACTGAATACTGGAGACTGCCACTTTCCACATGTACCTCTGGTGTGTAAGAGAAGCTATTACACAATCTTAGGCAGCGATGATAAAGCCTTCTGTTTCGGACTTAAGTCCAGCTGATTTGAGAAGGAGAAAACGTTAGATCAACGGAGAGACAAAGGAGTCTAGATGGTAGTAGAACCAACCCTGATGGTCCCGAGATCGATGATCTTGAAAGAGAGAGCTAATTTCAGCTCGTTCAACAGCTGAACGAAGTCGCGACTGAGGAAAAAGGACCAAATTATCATTTTGATCACGATTAGTTGGATCAATTACTAGACCCAATTTTGAAACTGCATATCGTGCTGCAGAAAACAAGAATGATCCTTTGCAATTCGTGATCCCGTACTAGTGTCATTAATGGATCAGAACTATTGGACACCTGACAATCTATATCTAATACTTATCTGTCATGTAGATATTCGACGGTTAGGAGACCCCTACCCCGTTGCTGACGTGCAAGGTACTTACGAGGTACCGAGGATTGCGGGTGCAAACTATGACAAATGTTCATAAGTTTGCGAGTGCCTCTATCAAGTTCCTTAAGCTCTATTGTCCATTTGATGGAACCAAAAGAATAGAGAAGGATGGGTAGGGCAAGCATATAAGTAGCACGGATCTTATGCATCCCGGATAATTCGGATTCCCAAATTTGTCTGAGACGGTGCCTATACCTGCCACGAAGAGCTTTCTTAACAGTCGACACTCTTTGAATGTGACTTTCTCCAACACCCAAGTATGTGTATAACTCTTCTTCATCGAAATGTTTCTCGATGCTTCCATCCGTAAGCTGTACGTCTCCATCGTAATTAAGGACGTGACCCCGCTTACAATGAATCACGGCACACTAATCCAATCCAAATTCCATGCCAGTAGCTTTCGTGTACTGATGGACAGATTTGAGAGCTTGAGATAGACTGCTCTCAGAAGAAGCATAAAGTTTCAGGTCATCCATATAGTATAGACACAATGATAACCGGGTTCTTCTCGCAAGCGCAAGGAGAGTGGCATAAGTGAGATGCAGAAAAGATGCGGGACTAAGGGTCTAAGACTATCCCCTTGGTAGACGCCCCACTTATATGTCACCAAATCTGTTGAGACAGTACGTTTACCAGAACGAATTGTAAACTTTGTCTTCCAGAATGGAACAGATCTTCTATACATCTGATGATATTGGGATGAATTTTCAAACATTTGAGCAGTATCAATATAAGTTGATGAGAGGTAGTGTCAAATGCTTTCCGATAATCAACCCAGGCCATACTCAAGTGACGCTGATATTGACAAGCATCTTGACAGATACATCTGTCAACAAGAAGATTATCTTTGAAACCTGATATGCCACGTTTGGAGCCATTTATCATCAGCCACACCGGTTCTATGGTTGTGAGTATGCGTTCATTAAGAATGGAGGTGAACGCTTTGTACACGGTATTTAAGCATGTTATCGGTCGGTAATTGCTTGGAACTGAAAGGTCTCCTTTTTGGGAATCAAAACTGTTCGCCCTTCGACAAATCAAATTGGAAAGGTTCCATATCCGAAAATATATGAAGTGAAGTGCCTAAAAAGATGTGTGTGTGTTGCAACAATAAATGATGCTATAATGATTCGAATTGAATATTGTTTATAATTTTTCTTAAATATTTCGCAATCTCATGGATGCTTGATATAAAGAAAATTAATTTTTCGGCGTCTTCACCATTTGCATCTTTGATATTTGTAAGTAATGCGTTACCATCCATTTTAAATTTCCAATCTAATTCATTCTCATCTTTTACAGGTAATGAAAGCTTTAAGGTTAAATTATTCACCTTTTGGAGAAGCGCTGTCGAGATATCCAAATTCACAGCCATTGCTGATTGCAAAACATCTTGGGTACCAGATTTTGTTGCTTGTTGATGAGAACACGAAGCGTATTGAATTAATTTGTTCTGTGGTTCAGTGGAAAAATTCAATTGCGTTTTGAAGTTCGTTGGCAAAAATTGTGTTCAAAACCTCTTAACGTGCTTCAACTGGTTCCGTTGATGATGATGATGGAATGGCAGAATATTTGGGTCTTGCCTGGTGTTTCCACTTTTAGGATACCCGTGTTGTTTGGCTGGTGTCCCTTTTTTACTTCCCGGCATTTTGTTTTATTGAAAATTCAAATATTTAATGTGTTATTTTAATTTTTTGTGATTTTAAAAGAATTTAAATATGTAATATGTGTGGTGGATTTGTTAATTAATTTTAAAATATTTTATTAACATTCGTATTTAAAATTTAAATGTTTTTTTTTTATTTGATACGATACACCGCTTTAGTGAATTATACGTATATTAACGAATAATTAAAAAAAATGTATTGCTCTTTTTTTTTGTGTAAAACCTTAATTCTTGTACAATACAATTAATTGTGAATTATTCTATTAGAATATAAGATTTTGACTATGCACCATTTTTTTAAAACGTTTCCCGGACGATGCACCACTTTTGCAACAATACATGGTGCTATAATGAATGCTACATTCACTTCCGGTTCCGTATCCCTGTTCGTGTCCTTGTTGCTGGTGAGTCAAATCCGGTTTTGATTAGACGGGCTGCTTGATCTCGCAGATGTTGCGGTTTAAAATGGGAGAGTTCGGGATGCTTCTCGCACCATTTGGTGTGCATCCTTCCCATGTAGCTACGTCTTTTTGGTTTCCTTGCTAAATAACAAGTGAGCAGATCAGTTTTAAGTGCCTTCGTCCATTGAAAGCGCGCTGATGGTGATGGTGACTGTTTTGGGTGCTCACTCGACTTTGTTGTGAAGGGCCATGAGATGGCTCCTCGTTTTCAGCGGCATGCGTAGTCTCTTGGACTAACTGTGATCTTAATGTCAAATTTTTGCCCCTCTCAGATCCAAAGGAGCTGCCCCCTTCAGGTAAGGTGGAAGCGTCAACTGAAGGGGGCGAGATTCTGTAGGAACGAGTCGTCTACTACTCGCCTGATAAAAAAAAAAATTTGATTTATTTTGACATTAGATAAATTTAACACATTTAACCGCTGAGTTGATCCACGGTTGGATCTTAAGCTTCCTCTTGCTGACTTGCAGGCTAGATACTAGGCCCTCCCACCATGACAAGGTGCACCCGCGTTTATTATTATTATTATTATTATTATTATAGTGTTTTCTGTATGGAAGTTTAACATTATTTAGGCAAAATAAGAGTTTTAGCAAATCAAATGTGAATCAGTTGAACAATTCGAATACAAATTTTTATCCATTATTTAGTTGGTATCAATCAATAAGGGTACATTAATTTAAATATTTAAATAAAAAGTTTTCAAAAAACAAAAAGTTTTTTGGATGCATTATTTAGAATTTGTGAAAAAATGGAATTTTTGTCTGGGCCTAAAAATTGACATATCTTGTAAACCAATAGAGTGCTGGATGTGAGTGCAACGGATCTGGGGTTGATTCAGGACCGAGGGTTTAAATTATACCTCGGATTTGGTCAAGTCAACCTTAGACCACTGAAAACATCAAAGGGAAAAAAGAATGTCTGATCTTCGGATGCTTCAGATAAACCTCCAGCACAGTAAGGCGGCCTGCGCTGTCTTCTGTCAAAATGTGCTGAAAAGGGAAATTTCCATAGCTCTGATCCAGGAACTTTGGGCTATGAACCATAAGATTCTTGGACCAGGAGATACTAGACGACAAATTATTTACGATAAAACCTCGGAAAGACCCAGAACTTGCATTTATACAAGAAAGGACATCAATGTCTTGTCGCTGTTAGAGTTTTGTCAGAGAGATCTTACAGCGGTAAAAATAAAATACAACATGGGGAACGGAACTGGAGTAGTAATCATCGCTTCGGTCTACCTACCCTATGATGTATCTACTCCACCACCATCATCAGCGATGGAAGACCTGATCCAATATTGTGAGGCAAAAAACCACCAACTGATCTTTGGATGGATGTGATGCAAATGCTCATCACCCTGCAAAGTAGAAACATAAATACAAGAGGTGAGTACCTCTTTGATTATATTATAGCTAACAACTTAGATATAGTTAATCAAGGCAACAAGCCGACTTTTATTAACACACCTCGGAAGGAAGTCATGGATGTAACACTGAGCATTTATGAAATCAGTGGAAAAATCAAGAAAAGGCTAGTATCCGATGAACCGTCCGTATCGGATTACAGACAATTATATTACAATGTGGAAGTGAAAACGGACCAATGTAATATACACTATCGGGATCCGAGAATAACATATTGGGACGAATATAATTCGACAGTAAAGTTCAAACTCGCCACAATCCCGAAAAAAGTTAAAACCGTACCGGACATTGACCTGACTGCAACTGAACTTCTGCATGCAATGATTAACTCTTTCCAAGAAAACTGCCCGGTGGTATCAAAAGACATCAGCAAGTTGACTTGTTGATGGAATGAGGACCTAAGGAGTCAGAGGCGAACGGTTCGCCAGTTATTTAACAGACCAAGGAGGTTGGGGAACTGGGATAATTACCATGAAGCCCTTACCGAATACAAAAGATCTCTGAAGAAAGCCAAAATGGACTCATGGAGGAAGCTCTGTCATGATGTTGAAAACACATCTGAGGGAGCAAGACTCCATCGTATCCTGGCAAAGAAACCCGCTGCACCAACGAGTCGCTTCGTAAACCCGATGGTGAGTATACTAGCTCCGCGAAGGATACACTCGAGACACTGATCTGGATTCATTTCCCGGATTCGGTGGAAGTGGACGGTAAAAACTCTTCTCAAGAGTAGCTTAACCAGGGTCTCCCACCAACTGGCAAGGACTGGAAAAGAGCGGCGATTGCCATCCAGAGCATCTTTAACTCTGCTTGGTCATATATTAAGGGCAAGCCTGGCTACGGGTTATATCCCAACATTACAGAAGCCAGTATGAGTGACCTACTTGCCAAAACCGGGGAGGCTTAACCACTCCAGGAAAAGGACTTTAGATCAATTAGTCTGTCATCGTTTCTACGGAAAACAATGGAACGACTAATAGGATTTCATTTGACTCAGGGGGCATTGTCGAGAAATCCGCTTCATGCCAACCAACACGCGTATCAGATGGGAAAATCCTGTGAATCAGCCCTCCACAACCTAATACACAGGATTCGCAAGAAAACAAACCACCTTGTGCGTTTTTCTTGACATAAAGGGGGCATTTAACAATGCTTCTTCCAATTTCATGGTTGATTCTGCAGGTCGTCACGGAGTAGAAAACACCATCTGCATAAAGTGGATAAAATCAATGCTGATAGGAAGAAGAATACAAACTTCCCTTTTTGGACAGTCTGTCACTGTGCGAGCCACAAAAGGATGTCCGCAGGGTGGTGTCTTATTTCCACTCCTGTGGAACCTGACAGTGAACAGCTTACTGACGAACCTCAACCAAAATGGATACACAGGGATACGCGGACGGCATTGTAATTGCAATCCAGGGACCCTATGAAGGCACAATATTGGAGCTTATGCAAAAAGCTCTAAGACGGTAAGCTGGTAAGACCGCACTAATTCCATTCACACGTAAAACGAAGGTGGATAATATAAAACCACCACCACAGATCACAAGGGAAGTTGGAAAACTAAGCTTGAACCCTCATCTGGAATACATAACAAATAAGAGCAAATTTTCTCTCATGCTTTGCAAGAGAGCATATGGAATAGTCTGGAGTCTTAAACCCAAAATGATCTACTGGCTTTACACAACAGTAGTTAGGTCCATTATAATCTAGTGTGGTGGCCAATAGTTAAGCAGATTACTGCGTGCAAAAAACTGTCCAGGACTCAGAGACTGGCCTGCTTGTGCATCACTGGATCCATGAGCAGTACACCTACAGCTGCCATGGAAGTCATGCTGGGGCTGCTTCCGCTAAGCATTATAATAATAGCTAAAGTCAGATCCAGCGCTTATAGATTGTCTTGCAATAATAACTGGATTAATAAAAATCAGGTTGGACATGCAAGTATCGTGGGAACATCAATAACCTCCGACCCTATTTTCAAATGGGCACAGATATACTTTCCAAGACATACTTCTTCTCAAAACCTTTCACTGTAGTATGTAATAGGGCCATGTGGTCGGTAGGAGAACCACCCTACCTCAAGAAAGGTATCGTCTGGTATACAGACGGATCCAAAACTGCACAAGGGACTGGGGCGGAAATCTACGGAGAGAAACTTAATTCAAACATAAGCTTCAACTTGGGGAAATACGCCCCGGTGTTACAAACAGGAGGCTACGCCATACAGGCTTGCGTCCGTGAGAACCTACGTAGAGGCTACATAAACCAGAACGAATGTATTCTGTCGGACAGTCAAGCTGCTTTAAAAGCCTTGCCTGGAACTGAGGTCACCTAAAGGGTCGTCAAGGATTGTCTGGGGGAACTTCAACAAAGCGGATACCTCAACAAAGAAGGGAGTCGGAATGCTCTTCATAGGCCCAGAGCCTATTTTGGGAATTCCAAGGACTGTATGTAAACAGGTGTTCAACGAGTGGTCAAATGCTAAACACCGTGATCACTGGGAAAAAGTACCGCGGCAAGAGCTCGGGAAGGTACTGCTTTAGAGTGAAACAAAGAGGTTATCTCTCGACGTACTGAGGCTGAACAGGATGCAACTGCGGAGGAGGGTTACCGGGTTCATTACCGGCCATTATCCTATGCGGAAGCTTCTGCACACAATGGGACTCCATAACAGGTTCATTATGTACAGATTGTGTGGCGAGGAGGAAGAAACATCCAGCCACATAATCTTTGACTGCGAACCTCTGGGTTACAGCAGATACAGGATATTCGGTGCATCTCACCCCGCATATATGAACCTTCGGGAGGACCTGGTAAGCAAGCTCCAGGCTATTGCCTACATTTGGGAGAAGCGAGTCTCGTCAGACTGAGGTAGAAGGGAGAGCACAATGGACCATAAGGTCGAAGTGCAATAGTTTTACCCCGATATTAATAAATCAATCAATCGAACCAATAGAGATATTGAAAAAATAAGCGCAAATTATTTCGTGCTAAGACAACATAGTCCATATAATCTATGTACCACAGCTGAATAAAAAAATTTCAGGCCATGTGAACCATAGAACGTTGAATTAACGGGAAATTTTACAAAAAAAATTCCAAAACGGTGTGCTTTATCGAAAAAAATAACCTTATAAAACTCAATGAATTACCAAATTTTTGGATTTTTTTTAAATAAAAAAAAATATTTAGTCTGATCTGAACGTTATTTTTGTTAAAAAAATACTAACGAAGACACGCTAGAATGATGCGGTACGACGGCATTCCGCGGCATTCGACTCGGAATAGCTTGAAACTCATAAGAAAAGTGCATCAGCGCACATTTGAAAAACTATTTATATTACCGTTTGTTTCCTAAATTGTAGCTACTGTATATAATTATAAATGGAAACTCTTATTTTATTTAATTCACAATAACATATTGTTAGCCATACCTGTTAAGATATTACTTCTATTTTTCTACCGGTTACAGAAACTCATATAATTTAGCTCTGTCAACCTGGAATTCGACTTTATCGGATTAACACCAATTTTGAACTGAATAAACTACAAACCCTACACTTGATTGTAGTAAGCTTCATTCGTTTGTAGTTACAAGATTCATCATATTAAACAATTAATTGTGTTCAAATAAAAGATAATGATAGTATCGTCAAAAAAATTATTGGAGTATTTATAGAATCGTTTGTAGTTTATTGTAGTTTAATAAATAAAAAAAATTATTTATAAATGCCCCCGAAAACATCTAAGTACGGGAATATACGTGTAACTAGGGGAAAAAAAGATATTATTCACAAACCCTACAATTGATTGTAGTAAGCTTCATTCGTTTGTAGTAACAAGATTCATCAAATTAAACCAATTAATTTTGTTCAAATTAAAAGATAATGACAGTATCATGAAAAAACAAAAAAATTGGAGTATTTTTAAAACCGTATGTAGATTACGCTAACGAATGTTTGAGTACAGCTCCCACCAGCCTGTTTTACATTCAATGCACTGACCTCTATATATGGACAGCTGATACTATAGTCTGCCATTAACTAGCACCATTAGAGCATACATCATTGCCACTCTTTACGGAGGGAGAATCTATAATGCAGCTTGTGTGCCCATGACATATTTCGTTTAATTTAGTTCTCACCTCAATATTATCAGGCGCTGTCTTAACTGAGTCAGACTCTATATTTTGAACTTTTTTTTCATAAGTATCAGCTATCCATAGTATAGAGATCAGTGATTCTATGCAAGATATAGTGCCATCTATCAGCGTATTTAAGAACGTAAGTAATTGTATATTTACGCATATATTTATTACTACATTTTACCAATTTACGCATGAAGAATATATATAATTCTTTATGATTTTACGCATCAAGAATAGATATGAGTCATGATTTTACGAAAATATCTTTTTTTAAATTTCATAGAGATAATTTAATATCTATGATTAATTTAGGTTAAATTTTTTTTTTAATGTTGTTGGAGGTTAAAATTTAATTTACTTTCTTCCTATAATCTTTATCTTATCAAATTTAATGTTCTTAGAAAAAATATTTAGATTGAATTATAATATTTAGATTGAAATATAACTGTGAATTTGTTAATTAATGTATACATCATTCTCTTATTTTACATGTCTAAAGATTTTCAGTCATTGGTATGTTGATTTTTTGAATTACGATGCCGCGAAAACCGTTATATTCTTCTGAAGATATTTCGAAAAGTTAAAAAATTTTCAATTTATGAAAGATGGGAAATATATTAACTACAGCAACCGGATTTGGAAGCAAGCAGTGGACTTATTACCTGGAATATCATTGGAGTATATTTGGATATATATTACAGGGAATAGGAATAAAGTACATCTCAAAGAATCAATGAAAAAATGATAGAATATATTTTTTTATACACTTATAAATTACACTTTATAAATTTTATTGATTTATTTTATTACATAAAATAAAATATGTATTTTTTTTTTAAATTTCAAATCTTTTTTATTAATTTTTTTTATCTTATCATTAGGAGATAAACCATCGTGAAGTTCCCATTTTTCATTAAATCTCCTTAAATAAGATCGATAGTGCCCCATTGTACCAAATGTTATATGCTCTATTGCACCAACTAAAGCATATTCACTTTCACAAATATTTATTTGACTTAGAATGTCAGTTAGTAGGAAATCCTTTGAGTTATTTGAGATTTTCTCATCAGCATCATCACCAAAATTACCTTGCAATGCTTCGATATCTATAAATATATGCCTGCCAACTTGAAAGTTTATACTTTTATTACCAGTACATTCCGAGCACCTACGTCTATACGATGAAAAATATTCATCAAGCGATTGTTGTAAAGCTGTTATTTCACTTTCTAATAGCGGTCTTAAATCTGGGCTTACTACTGGTGATAAAATTTCATTTTTGTAATTGCACGCTGTACAATAACTTTCAATAATGATTGATGGTACATTATAAAGCATATCATCAATGACATTACTAATATTTAAATTGCAATCTACTATCCCGTCTTTTACTGGTCTAAATTTTAATATAATTTCCGCTCTTTTTTTATATACCATATTATTGATACCTTTTAATGAGATAAATTTCACTATTTGAAATACTTGTGAATTCTGCATGTCCACGTAGTTATGGTATTTGTACCAATCAATATACGCCCCGCGAATTCAATGTATAACTGCATCAATTGGATACGTGTTAATAAATTTAATAAAACCGGCTGTAGTTTTAATTGGTTCAAGACAATTATCATTAATCAGTAATTTAATTTTTTTATGAGACTTCGATCGATTGTGTAGATTTTCTATATCTGGATGTTTTGTAGAAAAATAATTTTGCTTTTCATTTTTCAAAAGCCCTCCCCACTCATCTTGTAAATTTAAATAAGTATAATTGTTTTTTATTTTGTTTGGACTTGAGTAAATGTTAGTATTAGTACATTTAAGACTCGTATCTCTGCGTGTTGACGAAAACTGAGGATTTTGAAAGTCAGTAAATGTCGTGCAAAATTGAGCACCATTCATATCGCGATAGTGATTAATCTCTTGGCAATTATTCAAAACATTGACATCAACTAGTTTTAAAACACTTCCTAACTCATCTGACTGACTATATGGTAATTGACTATTTATCCCGGATATTTGAATCAAATTATCATTTTTTTGGCTGAGTAATCGATTTGAATTAATGACAAGATTAATTGGTTCGTCACTACAGAAATCAGTTTCTAGGCTACTTTTACTAGTATACTCATTTTTTAAATTACAGATATAGTAATCGCAAACATCATTGGACTCACATGTTTCATTTACAGCTGCAGCTTCTGCAGAAGGTATTAACAGCGGCTCTACAGCATTATTTTCTTTTGAAATGTTTTGGCTGCATTTCTCAAAATTATTTTCATTGACGGATGTTGAAAATTCATCTAAATTTAAAGAATTATCTGATTCATTAATAGAAATGTGAACATTTTTGGGACAAACTTCAGTGTTTTTATTATTCATAGCTGCGAGTAATTTTGCTGTTCCACTTAAAGCCTCAATATGGGTGGACAAAAATTCAACCAGTGTAAGAATTTTTTTGTTACAGAAAATATACTTCTTCACGTCTTTAAAGTATTCCTCGCTTATTGCTGAGCTGGCCGTCATTATCGACTTTATATTTGTCAATATATTTTTATAAAATAATTTTGGTACAATTGCAGTCCAAATAATAAAATATTTACAAAGCTTCAGCAATCTATCACCAAAATCTCTATTGTAATATTCATTGGGAATTCCATCTTTTGTTTGAAAGTCACATTTTAATTTTAACTCCGTTAAAAATTTTATAATAGACCGGGATGAATTTTTATCATTTTTACTTTTAATTTTGGTTTTCTTATATTCACTGTTTATCGATGATACATCAGCAAATAAATGATCATCAGGAAATTCAGGTAATTTTCCTGATCCTCTTTTCATGATTTCTAATAGTTTTAGCTTATAAAGAAAACATAAATCGTTTTCTGTGTTTTCTTGGTGCTCGGAATAAGCAACAGTTAATACAGCCGTTAACGTATTTTTAAATTCCTCAAAACTTGTCGAATTTCGCAGCAAATTAAGACACCGCATAAAAAAATCTTTTTGGTGTAAATTTTGTTTATTAAAACACGGCCATACAGACATGAATTTTGAGAGATGGGCGATATCCACTCTGATGATGTAATTCTTATTAATGTCCACATTATTAATAATATTGTCATAACACTCATCAATGTATCGATTCAATGGCATGCTATTAATGGCTACAGCACATGCATTTAGCAAAGCTAAAGAAAAATCAGTAACGACTTGATTCGGACACTGACCGCTACTGCGCAACCATTCTCCTAGCCAATATGCTAACATATTGGCATCGTGTTTTTCCGATACAAATTGCGCAAGCGGAAGCGATGAATTCTGATATGAAGCTATCACTTGGTAATACAATATTACTCGCTTTGAATTATCATTTGTTGGTAAACGTCTTACTAACGACCCGGTTGCATCGATGCAAATACAGAGATATTTGCTCTGGTAACCAATAAATAATATATGTTTTATTGGCACAAATTTCTCTAATGATTCCAGAATATTGTAGTTGGTCTTTCATTTCTAGAACACCAAGTATCGGGTGAGCGAAAGTTTTATATTTAAATATTTTCTTTTCTCAGTATACTTGGCATTTCGTATCACTCCTTCGCTGGGTAAATTAGCTGGCTCATCGTCTCCAATAGCCATTAATTCATTTGCTTTTGCTCGACGCCACATATATGTAGATTTAATCTGAACTTTGTTGACAACAGCTTTACGAGTCCACGTAGTTGCCTTTTTTTATGATGTTTAATTTCACTAGTATCATAAGTAGATACGTGAATTTCGACACCATTATTGGATGGTTCTTCGAGGGTATATAAATGAATTTCATTCTGATTCATTGCAAGTGCCTTTAATGGATAAAAAAATTGCCCTATCTCGATTTACTTTTGGAGATTGAAAAGCAAAAGCGCATGAAAGTTTTAGATTACTCCAAATAATGCAACATATTTTGTCAGACCAACCTGGTTCGAATATTTGATATTCTCGATTATCGTTGCAAGAATCAAATTTTAAACCTAATTTTTTCCAATCGCTAGCAGCTAATTGAATAATTTTCCTGATTTCAGGTAAATTTTTCTTATTTTTTTCCACCGACCAATTAAAATCATTAGTAGGTTTTTGCTTTTTCTTCTTTTGTTTCACTGGGCCATGGATTCTTTGAGATACATTTTTCCTGTTCTCTGTAATATTTAACCAAATGTACTCCAACGACATTCCAGGTAATAAGTCCACTGCTTGCTTCCAAATCGGGTCGCTGTAATTAATATATTTCCCATCATTCATAAATTGAAAATTTTTTAGCTTTTCGTAAATATCTTCAGAAGAATATAACGGTTTTCGCGGTTTTCATAATTCAAAATATCAATATACCAAAAACTGAAAATCTTTAACATGTAAAACAAGTAATGTAACAACTAACTGAGTTAATTGTTTGAATACCCAGTATATACTGAGTTGTATATCAATATTTGAATTGTTAATATTTCTGCCTATTCAATGTTTATAAAATATGAATTATTTGTAAATGTTTGTTTTGTGTTAATAATTAATATGGAAACAGTAAAATTTTCTTGCATTTATAAAAATTTATATTAATTTTCTTGCGTTTTTTATATATTTAAATATTGAGTTATATAATTGAGTAAATCAACGCGAAGCGACTGTTAACGCAAGGCGTTGGACAACGCGAGCCGTTAGGCGACGCGAAAAGTTAGTCAATGCGGAGCTTAAGAAAATCAACGGAAAGCTTTGGTAAACGCAAAGCGTTAACCAACGCGAAACGTAAGCTAAAGCGAACCGTAAGTCAGCCAACGCGAAGAGTTGGTTAATGAGAAGCGTTAGTTATTCAAAGAGAATCGGCAGTGATTCCACGCGATGCTCGATTTCACGCGAATCGTTAACGCTTAAGGTAAGCGTGAAAAGTTAGTCAAATCGTAGGGTTAGTTAACGCGAAGCGTTAACAAGCGTAAGTTATACAACGCGAAGCGTTAGCAACCGTAAGTTATACAACGCGAAGCGATAGTAAATCGTTTAGCAACGCTTTGAGTTTACCAACGCGAAACGTAAGCTGAAGAGGACCTCAAGTTAGCCAACGCGAAGCGTTGGTCAATGAGAAGCGTTAGTCAATTAGAAGTGTTAAGTCAACGCGAAGTGTTGGTAAACGCTTTGTGTTTACCAACTTTGCGAAACGTTAGCGAAAGCGAACCGTAAGTCAGCCAACGCGAAGCGTTGGTTTATGAGAAGCGTTAGTCAATAGGAAGTGTTAGGTCATCGCGTAACGTAGTCTAAAGCGGACCGTAAGTCAGCCAACGCGAAGCGTTGGTCAATGAGAAGCGTTAGTTATGCAAAGCGAAGCGTCAGTGATTCGCGAAGCGAGAATTTAAGCGAACCGTTAACCAACGCAAAGCGTTAACCAACGCGAAACGTAAGCTAAAGCGAACCGTAAGTCAGCCAACGCGAAGAGTTGGTCAATGAGAAGCGTTAGTTATTCAAAGAGAATCGGCAGTGATTCAACGCGATGCTCGATTTCACGCGAATCGTTAACGCTTAAAGTAAGCGTGAAAAGTTAGTCAAATCGTAGCGTTAGTTAACGCGAAGCGTTAATATACGTAAGTTATACAACGCGAAGCGTTAGCAACCGTAAGTTATACAACGCGAAGCGATAGTAAATCGTTAAGCAACGCTTTGAGTTTACCAACGCGAAACGTAAGCTGAAGAGGACCACAAGTTAGCCAACGCGAAGCGTTGGTCAATGAGAAGCGTTAGTCAATTAGAAGTGTTAAGTCAACGCGAAGTGTTGGTAAACGCTTTGTGTTTACCAACTTTGCGAACCGTAAGTCAGCCAACGCGAAGCGTTGGTTTATGAGAAGCGTCAGTCAATAGGAAGTGTTAGGTCAACGCGTAACGTAGTCTAAAGCGGACCGTAAGTCAGCCAACGCGAAGCGTTGGTCAATGAGAAGCGTTAGTTATGCAAAGCGAAGCGTCAGTGATTCGCGAAGCGAGAATTTAAGCGAACCGTTAACCAACGCAAAGCGTTAACCAACGCCAAACGTAAGCTAAAGCGAACCTTAAATCAGCCAACGCGAAGCGTTGGTTAATGAGAATCGTTAGTTTTTCAAAGCGAAACGTTGGTGATTCGTGCAGCGTGATTTCACGCGAATCGTTAATTAACGCAAACCGTTAACCAACGCGAACCGAAAGTTCAAGCGAGCCGTAAGTCAGCCAACACGAAGCGTTGGACAATGAGAAGCGTGAGTCAATAGAAAGTGACGCGAAGCGTGATTTCACGCGAATCGTTAATGCTTAAGGTAACGTGAAAAGTTAGTTAAATCATAGCGATAGTTAACGCGAAGCGAAAGCACGCGTAAGCTATATTACGCGAAGAGTTAGCTGACGCGAAGCGTCTGTCGATACACTAGATAACGAGAGGAAGTTAACGCGGAGCGGAAGCAAGTTAACGCTGAGCGTTAGCAAGATAACGCTGAGCGTAAGCTAGTTAACGCGAAGAGCTAGTTAATCAACGCATAGCGTTGGTAAATGCAAAGCGTTAACCAACGTGAACCGTAAGCTTAAGCGAGCCGTAAGTCTGCCAACGCGAAGCGTTGGTCAATAAAAATCGTTAGTCAATAGAAAGTGTTAAGTCAACGCGAAGCGTTATTAAATCAACGCGAAGCGTTGGAAAACGCAGAGCGTTTGCCAACGCGAAACGTTAACTAAAGCGAACCGTAAGTCAGCCAACGCGAAGCGTTGGTTACTGAGAAACGTAAGTTATTCAAAACGAAATGTTGGTGATTCGCGAAGCGTGATTTCATATATAACTGACGCTTCTCATTGACCAACGCTTCGCGTTGGCTGACTTAAGGCTTGCTTGAGCTTACGGTTCGCGTTGGTTAACACTTCGCGTTAGTTAACGATTCGCGTGAAATCACGCTTTGCGAATCACTAACGCTTCGCTTTAAATAACTAACGCTTCTCATTAACCAACGCTTCGCGTTGGCTGGCTTACGGTTCGCTTTGCTTACGCTTCGCGTTGACTAAACACTTCTAATTGATCAACGCTTCGCGTTGGCTAACTTGTGGTTCTCTTAAGCTTACGTTTCGCGTTAGCGTTTACAACGCTTTGCGTAGATTGTTTATCGCTTCGCGTTGACCTAACGCTTTCTATTGATCTACGCTTCGCGTTGGGTGATCTACGGTTCAGTTTGGCTTACGTTTCATGTTGGTTAACGCTTTGCGTCGGTTAACGATTCGCTTAAATTCTCGCTTTGCGAATCACTGACGCTTTGCTTTGGATATCTTATGCTTCTCATTGACCAACGCTTCGCGTTGGCGACTTACGGCTCGCTTGAGCTTACGGTTCGCGTTGGTTAACACTTCGCGTTAATTAACGATTCGCGTGAAATCACGCTTTGCGAATCACCAACGCTTCGCTTTAAATAACTAACGCTTCTCATTAACCAACGCTTCGCGTTGGCTGGCTTACGGTTCGCTTTGCTTACGCTTCGCGTTGACTAAACACTTCTAATTGATCAACGCTTCGCGGTGGCTAACTTGTGGTTCTTTTAAGCTTACGTTTCGCGTTAGCGTTTACAACGCTTTGCGTAGATTGTCTATCGCTTCGCGTTGACCTAACGCTTTCTATTGATCTACGCTTCGCGTTGGGTTATTTACGGTTCAGTTTGGCTTACGTTTCATGTTGGTTAACGCTTTGCGTTGGTTAACGATTCGCTTAAATTCTCGCTTTGCGAATCACTGACGCTTTGCTTTGGATATCTTATGCTTCTCATTGACCAACGCTTCGCGTTGGCGACTTACGGCTCGCTTGAGCTTACGGTTCGCGTTGGTTAACACTTCGCGTTAATTAACGATTCGCGTGAAATCACGCTTTGCGAATCACCAACGCTTCGCTTTAAATAACTAACGCTTCTCATTAACCAACGCTTCGCGTTGGCTGACTTACGGTTCGCTTTCGCTTACGTTTCGCTTCCGCTTACGTTTCGCTTCCGCTTTGCGTTTACCAGCGCTTCGCGTTGGTTTACTAACGCTTCGCGTTGACTTAACACTTCTAATTGACTAACGCTTCTCATTGACCAACGCTTCGCGTTGGCTCACTTGTGGATTTCTTCAGCTTACGTTTCGCGTTGGTAAACGCAAAGCCTTTAGCAATGCTTTACGTTGATTTACTAACGCTTTGCATTGACCTAACGTAGGTCAATAGACCTACGCTTCGCGTTGGGTGATTTACGGTTCGGTTTAGCTTACGTTTCGCGTTGGTTAACGCGTTAACAGTCGCTTCGCGTTGATTAACTCAATTATATAACTCAATATTTAAATATATAAAAATCGCAAGAACAATAATATAAATTTTTTTTAATGCAAGAACATTTATACTGTTTCAATATTAATTATTAACACAAAACAAACATTTACAAATAATTCATATTTTATAAACATTGAATAGGCAGAAATATGAGCAATTCAAACATTGATATACAACTCAGTATATACTGGGTATTCAAACAATTAACTCAGTTAGTTGTTACATTACTTGCGAAGCGTTGGTCAAAGTGAAGCGTGAGTTATGCAAAGCGAAGCGCCAGAGTTTAGCGAAGGGAGATTTCAAGCGAATCGTTAATCAACGCAAAGCATTTACCAACGCTAAACGTAAGCTAAAGCGAACCGTAAGTCAGCCAACGCGAAGCGTTGATCAATGAGAATCGTTAGTCAATATGAAGTGTTAAGTCAACGCGGAGCGTTATTAAATCAACGCGAAACGTAAGCTAAAGCGAACCGTAAGTCAGCCAACGCGAAGCGTTGGTTAATGAGAATCGTTAGTTATTCAAAGCGAAGCGTCGATCATTCGCGAAGCGTGATTTCACACGAATCGTTAATCATCGCAAAGCGCTAACCAACGCGAATCGTAAGCTTAAGCGAGCCGTAAGTCAGCCAACGCGAAGCGTTAGTCAATGTGAAGCGTTAGTCAATAGGAAGTGTTAGGTCAACGCGAAGCGTTGGAAAACGCAAAGCGAAACGAAAGTCAAAGTTTACCAACGCGAAACGTACGCTAAAGTGAACCGTTAGTTAGCCAACGCGAAGCGTTGGCCAATGATAAGCGTTAGCTATCCAAAGCAAAGTGATTCGCGAAGCGTGATTTTACGCGAATCGTTACCCAACGAAAAGCATGAATCAACTCGAAACGTAAGTTAACGCGAACCGTGTATCAGCCAACGCAAAGTTTTAGTAAATCAACGCATAGCGTTGGTAAACGCAAGGCGTTAACCAACGCGACACGCAAGCTAAAGCGAACCGTAAGTCTCCCAAAGCGTAAGTCCTAGTCCCAAACCGTAAGTCTCCCGCGAAGCGTAGGTCAATGAGAACCGTTGGTCAATAGGAAGCGTTAGGTCAACTCGAAGCGTCAATCAACACGAAGCACTAGTTAACGCGAAGAGAAAGTTAACGCGGAACGTAAGCATCTCAATGCTTAGCGTTGTTAAACTTAAAGCGTAGCGTAAGCTTAAGCGAACCGTAAGTCAGTAAACGCGAAACGTTAGTCATTGTGAAACGTTAGTGCATGGGAAGCGTTAGGCGATGTTAGTCACGCGAAGTGGTGATTACTCAACTTGAAGCGATGGTTTGGCTGCGTTAGTTATTCAACGCGATCGTTTTTAAACGCTAAGCGTTAAAATAAGGCGACGTGAAGCGTAAAGCCATCAACGCGAATCAATAGCCGATGCTGCGTTAGAAAGTCACGTAAGTAGCGATATATATCGATATGTATATATATATATATATATATATATATATATATATATATATATATATATATATATAGATATATATATATATATATATATATGTATATATATATATATATATATATATATATATATATATATATGTATATATATATTTTTTTTTTAGAGGAGGGGAAAATCTTTGAAAGACTTCCGGCCAATAGCTGTTGACACGGGGAGTGTCGGATTCATACCGACTAAACCCCCCCCCCCTTTCTCCATCTTCGTGTGGTAATAGGGCCCTCAGAAACCGAGTTAACATTACTTCTGAGGGACCCTTCACAGTGCCTGACTAATGTATATATGTATATATATATATATATATATATATATATATATATATATATATATATATATATATATATATATATATATGTATATATACATGTATATATATATATATATATATATATATATATATTTATATATATATATATACATTAGTATATATATATATATATATATATATATATATATATATATATGTATATATATATACATGTATAAAAATTGTATAGATGATTTTTGATAGGACAGATGGACCTTTGAATAAACTTTTTGCAAAATTTTGACATTTGTACCTACTATTTTGACCTACTACCTGAGACCAACTATTTTTTTGAAAAAGAAAATCACTTAAACCTTGACCTTATACATATACCTGGTTAACAAAACTAAAATAAACATAAAAACAATACTATTTGATGTATATTATGATTGCACATGTGCCCGTCATCGATCGACTCATTTTCAACTTTAAGCACAAATTTTGAGAAAACGGTTGACTTTATGAAAAAAGTTTTCAAACAAAAGTTGTTTATTTTAAAGAGAAGAAGATTTTTTGTTAACAAATTTTTTTTCGATCTCCTACAGTTTCGAACACATAATTTTTCCCCTCTGGCCAGAGGAAACACGTTCCGATTTTGCCCATTAACGAACTTGACCTTACTTTTTTGGTCTAGAACACACACAAAAATTTTCAGCTCGTTATCTCTTTTCGTTCTTCAGTTATCGTGTTCACAGACGGACGGACAGACGAATAAGGCCGAATTAGGCCATTTTATGAATACCTTTGTGAAGCATTTTTATCAAGGATTAATATTTTCAAGCGTTACAAAGACGGGACTTAATATAATATACCTTGTATATTTACATATACAGGATATAAAAATAGTATGTGTAGTTGTTATGTATACCTACGGGTCCATGGAGACCATGCCTTCATTCGCCTGTCATTTGTATTTCTCATTTTTTTCAACTTTGAGGACTAATTTTGATAAAACTATTGAGTTTATGAAAAAAGTTTTCAAACAAAAGTTGTTTGTTTCAAAGAGAAGAAGATTTTTTGTTAACAAATTTTTTTTCTATCTCCTACGGTTTCAAAGATATAATTTTTCCCCCCTAGCGGGGGGAAACACGTTCCGATTTTGCCCAATAACGAACTTGACCTTACTTTTTTGGTCAAGAATACACAAAAAAATTTTCAGCTCGATATCTCTTTTCGTTTTTGAGTAATCGGCTTCACAGACGGACAGACGGACAGACGGACAGACGGACGGACGGACATGTGAAAAAGGCCGAATTAGGCATTTTATGAATACCTATGTGAAGCATTTTTGTCAAGGATTAATATTTTCAAGCGTTACAAAGTCGGGACTAAACTTAATATACCTTGTATATTTACAAATATACTGGGTATAATAAGAGAATGATGTATACAAATTCAATTAACAAATTCACAGATACATACAAGTATTTAGATATTAGTATGACAAAAAAGAAAAATCAAATATTTTTCCAAGAACTTTAAAGTTGATAAAATAAAGATGATAGTAAGAAAGTAATTTAAATTTTAACCTCATATAACATTTGAAAAAAAATTTAACGTAAATTAATAAAAGAAATTTTATTAATGAATCATAACTTTCGTAAAATTATGATTCATGAAGAATAGATACAAGTATATATACCTATTCTTCATGCGTTAAAATCATGAAGAGTTATGTATACTCTTCATGCGTAAAATATACATTTACTAACCGCAGTTTCATACCAGAATTCATCTTCTTAAATACGTTGATAGATGGCACTATAACTTGCAAAGAATCACTGATCTCTATACTATGGATAGCTGATTCTTATGAAAAAAAAGTTCAAAATATAGAGTCAGGCTCAGTTTAGACAGCGCCTGATAATATTGAGGTAAGACCTAAATTAAACGAAATATGTCATGGGCACGCAAGCGCAGTGAGCTGCATTATAGTTTCTCCGTCTGAAAAGAGTATCAATGATGTATGCTTTAATGGTGCTAATTAATGGCGGACTATAGTATCAGCTGTCCATATATAGAGGTCAGTGCATTGAATGTAAAACAGGCTGGTGGGAGCTGTACTCAATCATTTGTTACAGTAATTTATATACGGTTTTAAAAATACTCCAATTTTTTTGTTTTTTCATAGTACTATCATTATCTTTTAATTTGAACACAATTAATTGTTTTATTTTGATGAATCTTGTTATTACAAACGAATGAAGCTTACTACAACCAATTGTAGGGTTTGTAGTTTGTGAATAACATCTTTTTTCCCCTAGTTACACGTATATTCCCGTACTTAAAAGTTTTCGGGGGCATTTATAAATAAAATTTTTTTTTGGGATAAAACTACAATAAACTACAAACGATTCTAGAAATATTCCAATAATTTTTTTTGACGATACTATCATTTTCTTTTATTTGAACACAATTAATTGTTTTATTTTGATGAATCTTCTTACTACAAACGAATGAAGCTTACTACAATCAATTGTAGGGTTTGTAGTTTGTGAATAACATGTTTTTTTCCCCTAGTTACACGTTTATTCCCGTACTTAGATGTTTTCGGAGGCATTTATAAATAATTTTTTATTTTTATTAAACTACAATAAACTACAAACGATTCAATAAATACTCCAATAATTTTTTTGACGATACTATCATTATCTTTTATTTGAACACAATTAATTGTTTAATATGATGAATCTTGTAACTACAAACGAATGAAGCTTAATACAATCAATTGTAGGGTTTGTAGTTTGTGAATAACATCTTTTTTTCCCCTAGTTACACGTATATTTCCGTACTTAGATGTTTTCGGGGGCATTTATAAATAATTTTTTTTATATTAAACAACAATAAACCACAAACGATTCTATAAATACTCCAATAATTTTTTTGACGATACTATCATTATCTTTTATTTGAACACAATTAATTTTTTTATTTTGATGAATAATGTTACTACAAACGAATGAAGCTTACTACAATCAATTGTAGGGTTTGTAGTTTGTGAATAACATCTTTTTTTCCCCTAGTTACACGTATATTCCCGTACTTAAAAGTTTTCGGGGGCATTTATAAATAAAATTTTTTTTTGGGATAAAACTACAATAAACTACAAACGATTCTAGAAATATTCCAATATTTTTTTTTTACGATACTATCATTATCTTTTATTTGAACACAATTAATTGTTTTATTTTGATGAATCTTCTTACTACAAACGAATGAAGCTTACTACAATCAATTGTAGGGTTTGTAGTTTGTGAATAACATGTTTTTTTCCCCTAGTTACACGTTTATTCCCGTACTTAGATGTTTTCGGAGGCATTTATAAATAATTTTTTATTTTTATTAAACTACAATAAACTACAAACGATTCAATAAATACTCCAATAATTTTTTTGACGATACTATCATTATCTTTTATTTGAACACAATTAATTGTTTTATTTTGATGAATATTGTTACTACAAACGAATGAAGCTTACTACAATCAATTGTAGGGTTTGTAGTTTATTCAGTTCAAAATTGGTGTTAATCCGATAAAGTCTAATTCCAGGTTGACAGAGCTATATAATTTGTCAATCAATATTCTCAGTTTAAACCTGTTTTAAAGATATGATATGTTTATTTTCTACCGGTCAGCTAACTTGTACTATTTTTGTTAAAGTTTTTTGTATTTTGAAACACCAGGAATTTATTTATTGTAAATAAAGATTGTATTAAAACCAGTTCTTATTATTTTAGATAACTTCATTATTTCAGATTATTATTTTTTTAATCGATAGACGATGAAATTAATTCATTGTGCGGCAGTATGATAATACTAGTTTACGTAGAATCTAGATGCTAATCGATCCGTATCGGACGCTTACAATTCTGGGGGAAGCTTTAACCTTTTACTATCGGAGTGCATTACAACACTTCACTAGTTAGAATGGAAAAAAAAATCGTATGGGCCTAGCACGCGAAACTGTCGATTTATGTTTAATTTAAATTTTCGTTGAACAAATTCAATTAGTTTAATCGCCTTTATAAATCAATAAATCAATTAATAAATCAATCAGGTTGATTAAAATTCGACTGGAGTTGATTAGCTGTTTTGATTTAATTTTTTTCCGGCGAAAGAAGGCGGTACTCAATTCAACCTGTATATTTTTTTATTTTATTTTATGTATGATCACGCATAACTTTTCACAGAGTAGTCTGATTTAGATTTTTTTTTTCTTAAATAGGGTATTTGTTGGTACCATATAAAAGGTAGTTGGTACCATATAAATTTGAAGAAAAAATCTAAAATTTCAGCCAAAAAAAAAATAAAAAATCGGATTTCCCAGCGGTCCACTATAGAACAAATATCATAATCGATTGTATTCTGTGTGTAAACAAACACTTTGAAAGCACTGAATACCGTAGCGCAATTTGAATGTTATATATATATATATATATATATATATATATATATATATATATATATATATATACATATATATATATATATATATATATATATAGATAGATAGATAGATAGATTGTAGAGGCTGGCATGGACGGGCTACACTTCGACCATAAGGTCCAATGTGATGTCTATGGATGTGAGGATGTGAGTGGAGTGGAAGAAATTTGTGAGTAGACTAGGAATTGGTAGGATATGCAGCTGCAGCCGACAATGATAGGAACTATGCCGATATTCATCTAGAGTTCGTGAAGGAAACTGCAGAAAACCTTCTCAAGCTTTTCAAGCCGGTTACTTCGTTCTTGTCCATACGCCGACAGTTTAGTAAATTAATCGCCCCTTTTTTCTATAATAATTGATAAGCTGCCGATGTCGGGATGCGAACCCATAACCTCCCAGATTCCAAGCATGCATACTACGCATATATATATATATATATATATATATATATATATATATATATATATATAAATATATATATACAATTTATATATATATATATATATATATATATATATATATATATATATATATATATATATATATATAAATTATATATATATAAATTTTACAGACGGTGATTTTCGACATATACTAGATAGGTTCGATGGACCTTTGAAGAAATTTTTGCAAAATTTTGAAGTCAGTATGGGACCAAAAACTCTATTTCCTTTCAGGAAATTCGCTAAAAAAGGTATAAGTTAAATTACTACAAAAATAAATACATTAATTGGACTTCCATATAGCTGTACCAAATACAATAATTTACTTATAAAATTTGATACGAGTGTGAATAAACTAATTCGGTTTTCGCCTCAAATTGGTCTCGATTAGATATTTTTGGCAAATGCGGTTGGGATTTATATGGAAAAATTGTGTGCAGCTCGACTGGTGTACGACTGGTGTTATGCGATGGAGAAACAAAACTTTAATTGCAGTTGTACTTCCGAGTTTTAGATTGAACTGAACTCAACTGAGTTGCTAATTAAACGTAAACTGAACTCGACCGAGATGCCAACTAAACTGACTTTTACTATCGTCTGAAGCCTTACACAACACCTCGCAAACACTACAATTCAATAGCTGAATGCGTTTATGTAATGTTAATAATAGTATTTATTTAAAAACAAAAATAGCGAAATAAAAAAATGAAAAATAAAATAATAAAATGCGCACGCTACAACCCGGTGCGTGAACAGAAATTATATAACGCATTAATAATATTAAAAAAAAATAAAATGTGATGAACCCCGATGTTGGGTTCGTAACAAAACAAACGTGTTTATTAAGCGAAACACGTTTTGTCGAAGAGGAGACTTGACTATAATTATTTTTTAGACAATAATGACTCATCTAGCGGTAAAAAGCCGAACATTCGACTATAAATTTTAAATGAATGATGAGTGATGTACTATAAATTTTTTGTTGAGAGAACACAATTAAAATCTATTAATGATAGTTTTAAGGTAATATATACGCAGCTCCTGTATTTTTTTTATATGTAACCTAGGACTAAGACGACAGAAAATTTTTAATAATATATAACTTTACGACAACCCAAAAAAGAAGTCTTTGTTTTCGGCAACATTTAAAAATTCTTTTCTAGCACGCTTAAGGGAAAATCCATTGACAGTTTGAAAAACATGATTTTATTAAATATTTAAATTCGTTGTTTTTTGGCGGCAAGATGATTTTTATTTTTGTATTTACATTCTGAAGATGTACTGTGTTCCGAAACTAGTCAAATAAATATGTCCATTAAGCTAGCAGAGCAAATTGAGCAGAACACAATTATAATTGTCTCATAATTTTTTTTTGCGGCAGGGAGGTGGGAAATGCATTGACGCACGGAGTGTGGGACTCCTGGCCAGCCAGACTGCCCAAGAAAACCCACCCCCTTTAGGGACTTCGAGAACATGTTCATTAGCCCCCACAGGTTAAAAAAAAAACAATAACATAACAAAACAATGAATATCACAACACTACCTAGTCAAATGAATTGACTAGGTAGGAAAAAAATTACAAAAATAAACTATATAAAAAAAAACAACAACAAAATATAAACAACAACAACAACAATAATAATAACAAAATAACAACGTTGCAGTGAAGGTGTAAAAGGCCTTCACTGCAAAAGTAAAGGCCTTCACTGCAAAACTTAGAAACTAGATAACAATAAAAAGTTTTAAAAACTAAAAAATATAACAACGTGTAATAGTGTGGGTGTAAAGAACCCACACTATTACAGTAAAAACAATAAAACTTAACGTTAAAATCGTACGAGGCTGTACGTAAAAAACATACAGAAGAGACGACTTCTTTAAAATATGAGATGTTTGTTGCCCTAGAGTCTCCGTAGAAGGTGAGATTCATTTAAAAATGTAATCATCGTTATCGTGGAGCTCGCATTATATGATAATGCTCGTGCTACATTTTTTCGAAGCCGTGGCCTTTGCCGTAAAGGTTCAAAGACTACACATTCCCCAACAATATGCCTCACGGTTTGCACTGTCCTGCAAACAGTGCACCTTGACTGATCCTCACCGCAGAGAAAATATGCATGCGAGATTTGAGTGTGGCCTATTCGCAAACGCGTAAGGACCACACTCTCTCTAAGGATCAGATTTACAGGTGCCGGCATCTTTTTCATGCTTGGCTTGACCTGTTTGGCCACTCACGCAGCCATTTTCCATGAATTTTGAAACGTATACACACTTTCAGGTCCTCTGGGCGTATGGGGACTAGATCCTGGTGGTCTGTATCAGCCACGACCCGCGCACCTTCATCAGCCACCTCATTCCCATGTATACCTACGTGTCCAGGCGTTCATACAAAAAGGATGGGCATGTGCTGGAGCACGTGGAGTATCGCTTGGATGTTTTGCACCAGAGGGTCCCTTGAAAGCGTATACCTTAGTGCCTGCAGCGCGCTCAACGAGTCGGAACAAATGAGGAATGTATTGTGAAGGTTCGAAAACTCTTCACAATATCGCAAGGCTTGCAAAATTGCATATAATTCAGCAATGTACACGGATGCCTGTGGGTAGAGCTACCAAGTGTGTGAGCTTTTGCCAATGACAATATTCGATAATAATTTGTTGGAAGCAGGACCTATAGAACTGGGAACTGGTCTCTTCTTTACGGAGACCAGCCAGGTCAAAGCGGCACCTTACCTTTGGGATCAGCCAAGGAGGTACTTCATGAAAACTATAGGGAAGTACCTGAGCGAATTCGAAATTAAGACTCTCTAAATGCTCCTGCGTTCGAACGGGCCAAAGGTCTGGTGACCATGGCACGTCTCTCATAGAGTTTCCTCAGAAATCTGGATTTTCTGAAGAGAGCCGGGAAGTTGATATCATTGGGCTTAGGCCATACCCCCACGACTTAATTGAGGAGCAGGCGCTCACGCCTCATCCTCAATGGGGGCAATCCCGACTCTACACGTAGACTCATAGAGGTACTCGTTCGAAAGGCTCCTGTAGCAAGTCTAATGCCTGCGTGGTGAATAGAATCTTGGATTTTGAGCGCTGACATCCAGGCGGAGGAGAATACTTCACAGCCATAATCCATCCTGGGCAGAACCAGCGATGAATAGAGCCGCAGTAGCATCTACCGGTCCGCACCCACGATGTACCAGCCAATCCCTTAAACATTTTCAATAACAAAAACTTATCAAAAACAAGTCCCAGAAACCTAATAGAGTCGGCACATCCAAGGCGGGTACCCTTCAAGTAAAGGATCGGATCGGACGAATGTTCACCATTTTTTCCAATATCTTGCTGAAGCAGCAAGTCAAAGATATTAGACGGTAGATTGACGGTTGCGATGAATCTTTACTCTCTTTATGCAGCGGGAGAATAATGGCTTCCCGACATTGCTGAGGGTAAACGCTGTGCCGAAAAATATTGTTGTATATAGATCCAGTAATCCGCACTTACCAGGATAAGGCAGCTTCTGGATCATGGCATAATGTATTGTATCCGGGCCAGGTGATGCATTTTTTGACCCCGTTAGCGCCTCCAGTAGTTCTTGCATTGTAAAATCGTTGTTATACTGGAGGGATTGATCTGAGAAAAAATCAAGATCATCATGTTGTTCGTGATGCATCTTGATCCGCCGGGTCATAATTTTGGGAGCTGCAGACGCGATCGAAATGCTCCGCTAAACACTCAGCGATTTTGGCACGCTGCGATATGATTCGGCCATCCAAATTGAGGAGGGCAGACGCCGGTGATGAGGAAAATTTCCCGAAATTGCCTTCACCCTCCTCCATACCTCCGAAGATGGTGTGGAGGTATTGATGGCCGAAACATATTGCCCCCAAGATTGCCTTTTCTGATCTCGAATAATTCTTATGGCTATTGATCTTCTTCTATTAAAGGCAATCAAAATTTCCTGTGTGGGGCACCTTTTCAGTTTGTTAAACGGCCTCTTTTTCTCTGCGACCGCTACTCTCACGACATCATTCCACCATGGAACTTTTCTCTTAGGTGGAATGCCGGAAGACTTACTTATAGCGTGTGTAGCTGCGTCAATGACTTTGGAGGTTATTTTGCACACATCCTCTTCTGCGTCTCCCCCAACGTGGGAACTTGAAAACTTTCCATGAAAGTGTCCCAGTTGACTCGACGAAGACGCCATTTCAGCGAAGTAGGATGTGGACACATCGGTGAGTTATGAGAAATTTTGATTGGTAGATAATCTATCCCACAAGGATCAGGGAGTACAATCCATTCCAGTCGATGAGACAAAGCTGGTAGCATAGTGTCAGATGAATTGCTAACATCTCACCAGTTCTGGCGTTTAATCGTGTTTTCTCACCGGTATTTAAAAGAAACGTGTTTGACTCATCCAAAAAACTTTCGATGAGTCTCTCACGTGCGTCTCTATGCTCACAGCCCCATAATTGACTCTGAGCGTTAAAATCACCTAGAATCAGAAATGGTTGTGGAAGTTGCAAGGTAAAACATCTCGCCGGCGGATGGTATAACCCTTCAGGGTATAAGTCTCCACCGGTCTAAGATGTGTTTCTTGTATACATACACACATAGGTGTATGCTCTGCCAAAAACATGTTTAGCTCACATTAGCGTTGTTTAATACCATTGCAATTCCACTGTAATATATTTCTATTGGCTAGGATGGGTTGCCCCAGGAAGTTGTGGAATCACTTCCTCGGTTTCTCCTTCGACCAGCCTCTTATCTCTTCTGGTCGTTTCCTTGTCGGAGAAAGTACTTTTTTCACGGTCCGGGAGGATACTCGAGCACAGCTTGGGCACTGGGCTGCCTTCCGGTGATGTTGAAGCCGGGGGCCTGGACCTCTCCGTCTTTGGTGAGCTCAGCTCCGTCTGCAGAGCTGGCTCACCCGGTGATGAAGATGGAGGTGGAGTCTTTTCACGATCCACCTCCATCCTTTTTTCTTCTGAGGTGGGCTTATTGGTTGCCACCTCCGAGACTCTCACGTCAGTTTTTAGGGTCTCTCTCTTTCGTTTAATTGTAGTTTTGGGAGGGGCCTGGATGGGTCCCTCCTGCGTCGTTTTGATGACTTTTGCTAGTCTTGCTGACGCTTGGCTATCATTTTTTTTATTTAAAAACTCGCTGATGATTTTCATCATCAGAGGAGCAAGCTCTTTAGCCAGAGTTGAAGCGTCAGCTGAAGGGGCAGGAGTACCTGTGACGCGGGCATAGAAGATGGCAAGCTGTGCGAGAGCCCATCACCTTCCTGCGCGCCTCAGGATAAGTGAGCTTATCCAGAACTCTCACTTTCTGTATAGCTATTTCCTCTTTGTGTTCCTTACGTGAACTTTCCTACGTGTACATGATATTTTTTTGTCTAAAATTAGCTATGAAATAAATTTAATAATGACCTATGTTAACGTAAAACCAATAGTTTTCGAGATATTCGAGAAAAACTGATCTTAGATATATATAGATAAATATATCGACCTTATGGCCCATTGTGCTGCCCCTTCTACTTCAGTCTGACGAGGTTCACTTCTTCCATATGTTGGCAATGGTCTGCAGCTTGCTTATCAGGTTTTCCTAATGGTTCTATATAATATGCACCAAATATCTTGTATCGTTTTTTCGTTATAAATTTTTGCTATGTTTTAATAATGCCAAAACGAAAATAATTCCACTGGAAAATCTCCACTTATATTTAAGAGGTCAAGTGCTCTTAACAAATTAATTAAAATTTTTACTGCGATAAAAAAATTAACCCACCTGAAATTAATCAAGCTCAATTGCAGGTACTTATAATTTAACCCCTTTCTGCTCGCAAGGGGTTCCCCGAGACAGGCGTTGGCTTTGGCTCCGCGGCGTCACAGAAAATTACATTACATGAATTGTAAAAATGTTAAAAAAAATACTTACCAAAAAGTACTTACAATTATTTTTTGGGGAGAGATTTTTTTGGGGTTATTTTGGCGGGAATTTGGAGGGTTTTTGGCGGGTGATTTTTTGTGGAGGTGGATAAGGGGCGGGGAATGTGAATGGCCCCACATTAGCATTTTCGAGGGTTATTCTGCGTTTGTTATTCGGCGCGGTTCTCTTGCGTTGAATGCAAAAAACCACATCTTTCTAGCATTTGAAGACCTCGCAAATTAAACAGTAAAGTGTTGAGTTTTGGGAGCGTTTTTTTTATTCTCAAAGGGGTGGCGATGAAAAAATTAAATTTTATCGAATTACCTCATTAGTTTGAAGAAATTCCCCAACAAATGCAAAAACCACATCTAGCATGAATAGAAGTTCAAAGGGTAGCTTAGGGGGTGCTTTTCCCATTTTTCACGGGGTAGCAATGAAAAATTTTGTTTTTCGAATAACCTTAATTTTATTTATTTAGGGTCGAATGCAAAAAACCGCATCTTTCTAGCATTTAATGACCTTTTCTTCTTGGTAGTTTTGGGGGTGTTTTTCCCATTTGAGAAGGGTTGTGATGTAAAAATTAAATTTTATCGAATTACCTCATTAGTTTGAAGAAATTCCCCAACAAATGCAAAAACCACATCTAGCATGAATAGAAGTTCAAAGGGTAGCTTAGGGGGTGCTTTTCCCATTTTTCAAGGGGTAGCAATGAACAATTTTGTTTTTCGAATAACCTTAATTTTATTTATTTAGGGTCGAATGCAAAAAACCGCATCTTTCTAGCATTTAATGACCTTTTCTTCTTGGTAGTTTTGGGGGTGTTTTTCCCATTTGCGAAGAGTTGTGATGTAAAATTCGTGTAACTCAAAATACATGAATCCTTATCAAGTTTGAAGATTTTTTAAATTAATAATTAAATATTAATAAAATTATTTTTAATAAAAAAATCATTTAAAAAAAATTATTAAATAATTATTCAATTATTATTTTAGTAATAATTTTCTTATTTTAATTTTTATTAATAATTATTTATTTAATTTTATAGTATAAAATTTAATTTTAATTCTAATTATTTTAGCTTTAGTACTATTTTTCGATCTATAAATTTAATTATCTCAGAAATCAAAAACAGGATTGTTTTGATATTTGGTCCAGGTATTTATAAGACTTTGACAATTATTATGACAATTTTTCATAAACCTGACGTTGCTGGTAGTCGAGAAATAGACTCCATTTAAGCTGTGTAAAAATCTCTTAAAAATGGTCACTAAAAACAGGATCAACTTCAAACTTTGGCAGGATATTCTTTGTTATTGAAATAATAAGCTGTCAACCTTCAATGTATTAACAGGAGTGTCAAAATGCTTAATTGGAATACCCCATGTTAGAATTCACAATTTCAAGTTCCCAGTATTACAAAAATTGTTTTCTAAGAAACATTCTTTGTATTTACATTTCTTTATTATCATAGTTTATTTGAACCACTATAACAAGTCTTCTCTCCAATTTACATACATCGTTATTTTATAAAAGAATAATAGTAATAGGGAATAGAGATAAGCAATTGTTTATTTCATAAAAGTGTTGATAAACGCAATACACAACATATGTAGGGTAACAATGACGAACAAAGCCGCTTTTAGTTTATCATAATACGAGTGAAATAGAATATTTTCTTTCTATGGTTGCCATCTCAAAATAATGAAAAGTCGGGAGATCAATATATATTATGTCGATCCGATCTCGTCTGGTGATCGGCAGGGTTAATACAATATTTATTAATACGAACAGTGTCGGATTTACTGGATAAGGAAGGTATACAACTGCCTAGGGCCGCAAATTTTGATCGTTTACACTAGATAGATATAGCGCTACTTGGGTGATCAAAAATATAATTTTCCATTTGATAGCGATAAGCCTGATACATTCTTGAATCATTGAAAACTTTATTTTTGATAATATTCTTTTTTTTGTTTGTCAATATGAGACGAAAATAGCATATTTATAATAAATCAATTCTCATAAAAACGAATGGCATCAAGCGAAGTAGCTTGTATCATTCGAACTTCAAACCTTTTTGACATACACGACGATGGCGTCAAAACTGGTCTCCTGAACAACCACATAGCGCATTTATACGTCTAACATCAGCGTCGAGCGTCGGCATGTTATTGTATCTAAAAAGCAGGGGTTAATTTTGCAGCTGTCTAGGGCGGCAAATTGTCTTCATCTGCCTCTGAAATAAATAAATACTCAAGTTTTATAATTCTACAATAAATTATATATTATTTAGACATATTAAATTTAAATAATCAGTTTAATCACTTTTTGTTAACATTATTATTCCAACATATTAATTTTGTGTGTACTCTAACGTCACGTTACTAAACTAAAGTCAATCTCCAGTTCGGCAACGAACTACGAAGGCACAAGTATGAAAGAACAAGCATATACTCTATAGGCTAATAAGTCATGAAATAGTATGGTATTGTGACGATTAAGTATACACGAGAATAAAATGTTGGAATATTAAATTAGTAATTGACAAGCTAATCAAGCGATTAACGCACTATGCGCGATATGGTTTTTTTTTATTCACATCTAGAATTGTTATTTCAAAATAAATAAATTAGCAAATTTTGTTCTTCACTAAACTTGGCAAGTCGGGAGATTTACCTTTGAAATCGGAAGTGGGGAGAATCTGTACGGTTCCGGGATTCTCCCGACGAAATCTGGAGAGGTGGCAACCCTATTTCTTTCACAATATATACATAAGGAAATATTTTTTATTTCTTTATAATTCAAATTACTTTTTTTATAAGAAAATGATATTATTTATTATTGATTTATATACACTGCACAGCAAAAATAGCGGCACACTTTAAAAAATTCGATTTAAATGATTTTCGTTGGAATTTTTGCATATCAACTACATTTTTATACATTATTTTTTTTTGTTGATATGGAGGTAAAATTGTAAAAGGAAACCTTATAAATTAAAACAAGTAATGTAACAACTAACTGAGTTAATTGTTTGAATACCCAGTATATACTCAGTTGTATATCAATGTTTGAATTGTTAATATTTCTGCCTATTCAATGTTTATAAAATATGAATTATTTGTAAATGTTTGTTTTGTGTTAATAATTAATATTGAAACAGTAAAAATGTTCTTGCATTTAAAAAAATTTATATAAATATTCTTGCGATTTTAATATATTTAAATATTGAGTTATATAATTGAGTTAATCAACGCAAAGCGACTGTTAACGCGAAGCGTTGGTCAACGCGAGGCGTTAGGCGACGCGAAATGTTAATCAACGCAAAGCTTAAGTAAATCAACGGAAAGCGTCGGTAAACGCAAAGCGTTAACAACGCGAAACATAAGCTAAAGCGAATTTAATTCGAAATCAATTCGAAGTGTTAAGTCAACGCGAAGCGTAAGTAAAGCAACGCGCAGCGTTAGTAACATTGCATGGTGTTAACTAACGCGAACCGTAAGCTGAAACGAACCACAAGTCAGCCAACGCGAAGCGTTGGTCAAAGAGAATCGTTAGTCAATAGGAAGTGTCAAGTCAATGCAAAGCGTTATTAAGTCAACGCGAAGCGTTGGTTAACGCAAAGCGTTTACCAGCGTGAAACGTTAGCTAAAGCGAACTGTAATTCAGCCAACACGAAGCGTTGGTTAATGAGAAACGTTAGTTATTCAATCGCGAATCGTTAATTAACGCAAAGCGTTAACCAACGCAAAGCGTTAGTCAATCAGAAGCGTAAGTAAATAGAAAGAGTCAGGTCAACGCGAAACGTAAGCTAAAGTGAACCGTAAGTCAGCCAAAGCGAAGCGTTGGTCAATGTGAAGCGTTAGTCAAAAGGAAGTGTTAGGTCAACGCAAAGCGTTGGTAAAAAGTTAAACAACGCGAAGATTTAGCTGACGCGAAGCGTCAGTCGATACATAGCACTAGCTAAAGAGAGGAAGTAAACGCGGAGCGTAAGCAAGTTAATGCTGAGCGTAAGCAAGTTAACACGAAGCGCTAGTAAATTAACGCATAGCGTTGGTAAACGCAAGGCATTAACTAACGCGAACCGTAAGCTGAAACGAACCATATGTCAGCCAACGCGAAGCGTTGGTCAATGAGAATCGTTAGTCAATACGAAGTGTTAAGTCAACGCGAAGCGTTATTAAATCAACGCGAAACGTTTGCGTTTACCAACACGAAACGTTAGCTTCAGCGAACCGTAATTCAGCCAACGCGAAGCGTTGGTTAATGAGAAACGACGGTTATTCAAAGCGAAGCGTTGGTGATTCGTGATGCGTGATTTCACGCGAATCGTTAATTAACACAAAGCGTTAACCAACGCGAAGCGTTGATCAATCAGAAGCGTAAGTCAATAGAAAGTGTCAGGTCAACCCGAAGCGTTTGAAAATCAACGCGAAACGTAAGCTAGAGCGAACCGTAAGTCAGCCAATGCGAAGCGTTGGTTAATGAGAATCGTTGTTTATTCAAAGCGAAGCATCGGTGATTCGCGAAGCGTGATTTCACACGAATCGTTAATCAACGCAAAGCGTTAACCAATGCGAATCGTAAGCTTAAGCGAGCCTTATGCCAGGCTCGCCTTATGCGAAGCGTTGGTCAATGTGATGCGTTAGTCAAAAGGAATTGTTAGGTCAACGGAAAGCGTTGGTAAACGCAAAGCGTTAACCAACGCGAAACGAAAGCTAAAGCGAACTTTAAGACAGCCAACGCGAAGCGTTGGTGAGTGAGAAACGTTAGTTATTCAAAGCAAAGCGTCAGTAATTCGCGAAGCGTGATTTCACGAGAATCGTTAAACAACGCAAAGCGTTAACCAACGCGAACCGTAAGCTTAAGCGAGCCGTAAGTCAGTCAACGCGAAGCCTTAGTTAATAGGAAGTGTTAGGTCAACGTGAAACGTAAGCTAAAGCGAACCGTAAGTTAGCCAACGCGAAGTATTAGTTAATAGAAAGTGTTAGGTCACCGCGCAGCGTTGGTAAACGCTTTACGTTTACC
The DNA here is from genome assembly GCA_963920215.1 of Nineta flava. Taxonomy (NCBI): domain Eukaryota; kingdom Metazoa; phylum Arthropoda; class Insecta; order Neuroptera; family Chrysopidae; genus Nineta; species Nineta flava. Next base: position 22,171,726 of record OY986044.1, read on the forward strand.
AACGCGAAACGTAAGCTAAAGCGAACCGTACGTCAGCCAACGCGAAACGTTGGCCAATGAGAAGCGTTAGTTATCCAAAGCGAAGCGTCAGT
>OY986044.1:22174317-22256817 GCA_963920215.1 Nineta flava
CATTCCAACAAGGAATCTTCTAACAGTTTTTGCTCGAACAGAAAAACTACGATCTTTAAGGAGCCTTTGGGCAGTCTCAAATGCAGCTAAAAAACGTTTCCGAAGGGTATACATTAAAATAAAACGATCGAAATTCGGATTTTGAGATCCAAAAACATAAACAAAACTTAGTACCTACAACTTAACTCCTGATAAATTTTTAGATTTTTCAAATATTAAGGGACATATATCAAATTTAGAGTTTCCACGTTCCTCTTACCCCCTCTTTCCATTCGTTCGATTTTACCTATTAACGAACTTTACCTTTTGAATATGAATAGCGCCTCAAATACCAAATTGCATTCCAATCGGAATAAAACTGTGACTAATAGAGAGTCCACAGACACAAGCGTCAATAAGTTTATGTGTCTGTGAACTCTCTAGTGGTCACAGTTTTATTCCGATTGGAATGCAATTTGGTATTTGAGATGCTTTTGAAAGGAAGGGAGAAACTCAAAATTTGACATATCTCCTTTAATATTTGAAAAATCTAATAATTTATCAGGAGTTAAGTTGTAGGTACTAAGTTGTAGCAAACTTGAATTGTAGCAAACTTGATTTTTTACAACTTTACTTCTTATATCTTTTTCGCTTGTTCTAATATTAAGAGAGATATTTTATATTTGGTGTTTGTTTGACACGAATACATGAGATATATTTTATTGTAAAAAACTTTTTTTTTAAAATTAAACCGTATTCAAAAAACACAAAAAGTCACTACAATAAAAAGCTAAAATAAAAATTTACAGATTTAATCCAAAAGACAATTCTTGCCTAAACCTATTACTTATAATTTAGTATGTGTGTATACAAGGTATATTAAGTTTAATCACGACTTTGTAACGCTTATAAATATTGATCGTAGGCATGAATGTTTGGTATATGTGTTCATAAAATTTGGCCATTTTTGCATGTCTGTTTGTTTGTCCGTCTGTCTGTCTATGGACACGATAACTCAAGAACGAAAAGAGATAACGAGCTGAAGTGTGTTCTAGAGCAAAAAAGTAAGGTCAAGTTCGTTAATGGCCAAAATCGGACTATGTTTGGGCAAAATGGGCAAAATTGCTTATTTTTGAAGCCATTGGAACGTGTTTCCCTCCGCTTGAGGGTGGGTTGGGGGGTATATACATCTTTGAAACCGTAAGAGATAGAAAAAAAGTTTGTTAAGTATTCAAATTATGTCATATTTCTCCAATCGTAGAAAAAATATTAAAAATAAAATGGTTGTTGTCAATTAAAGTATTAAAAACAAAAAACGTCATATTCCTCCAATCATAGAGAAAAAAAACTATTAAAAATTTTATATAAACTTATTAAAATAATTAGTCAGATTACTTAAAAACAATATAAAAGATTCGTTACGCAGGAGCAGCGTCAACTAATTTTGTCAGAATAGATACGTCATTTCTCTTTTGAAAATAGATCTAAATAAACTTGTATCTTATTAATGTTCATGGCGATCCGGGACCGCTAAAGTGGCTATAGACACATATATAAATAACTATGTTTCCGGTTCTGATTTGCTTTTGGTATTTCAAAGACCAAGTTCATTATTGAACCGAATCCATTAAGAGTAAAATATGGAATATCCTTCTTACTATTAGAAGTACATTTAAATATATTAAAAATATCAAGTTACCATGGTGATGTATTTGTAATATTCACTTGTATGGGTATTCCTAGCGAATTTTCGCCAAAGGAAATGCAGCTGTTTTTTTTGTACCGATGATGAAATTTCGTAAAAATTTCTTCAACTTTCCATCGTTCCTACCTACTAGATGATAAAAATGATGTCGAGCAACCTGAGCTAGCAGAACAACCTGAGCAGAATACAATTATAATTGACTCATAATTGGACGCTAATTAAATGCTCTAATTAAAAATTAAATGCTCTTTGTTGTATTGTGTTACCGCTTGCTCTGCTAGCTTAATAGTAAGGGAGCAGAGCAATATTTAAAAAATCAATTAATTATATTGTAATTAATATCAAAGTATTAAGCTCATAAAAGCTAATTAAAAATTAAATGGTCTTTGTTGTACTGTATAACCGCATGTTCTGCTAGCTTAACCAGCAGATTTATATATATATATATATCTATATATATATATATATAAATATATATATATATCTATATATATATATATATAAATATTTATTTATTTATTTATTTCGATTGTAATTAAATATTGTATTTGAGGCGCTGTTGGTATTCAAAAGTTCAAGTTCGTTAGGGGGTAAAATCGGGCAAGGGGAAAGGGGGTTTGAGGGAGAGGGAACACAAATTTGGCATATCTGCCTGAATTTTCGAAAAATTTATAAAAAGTAAAGTTTTAGGTAATTACTTTAACTATAATTTTGTTTCTTATCATTTTTTCTATTTTCTGTTACACTAATATTTACAGAAATATTTAGAATTGCATTAGATTAGAATTTGGGACAAATAACAGGGAAGTAAATATGATCAACCATAATTTTCTACATCTTTACTCTATTTTTCGAGTTTTCTAATATTTCGAGATATTTTATATTTTGTTAATTTTATTAATAAAATTGGCCTTGCAAATACCAAAATCATATCAGATACGACATTTCATTTTGATAAGACTATAATTGTGGCCGCTAGAGAGTATTTTATGTATTCTAAGGAAATTAGCGTTGACATGGCCCCTGCGTAACAAATTTTTTTTAATTGCAAATATTCCTCTAAATATTGGAGTTATAGAAAATATGGCCACACAATGAATTGTTGTAAAATTGATTTACTACAACTTTACTAATAAATTTTTTTGTTTTAGTAATATTAAGAGAGAAATAGAAGATTTTAGTTATTTAATTTACATTGCAAGTATTTCTGTTAATTTTAGTGTTACAGAAAATATGTTCAGGAAATGAATTGTAGTAAAATTTATTTATTACAACTTTTCTCCTTATAAATGTTTTCATATTACTGATCCGATCAAAAAACATAAATGTAAAAAAGGGCCGAGTTTTCGGGGAGATATTTCATATAATAGTTGCTCCTTAAAAAGTGATAATATCCCAATTAAAGATCCGAGCTATTAATAAAGTAAATAGTTAAAACTAAAATGTAAGAATATAAGTGCAAAGTAAAATGAAAAAAAAAATGGTTGAAATTTATTTCGTAAGTTTTCTTTAGTATGTTTTTAAAATTTTATAATTGAATATTCGTAAAAGTTTACCAAATTTATTCCAATTGAAAAAACAGTCTGCAATATATTGAGTCAATCTCTCGTTAATTTTTAATATCCACATTAACCCCTATGATATGAAAAATCGCTATTTGCGGTGGCCGCCATATTCGATTTAAGATAACATCCCACACTAATGTAGATACATAAATAATTTTGAGTCGGCGCCAAAAAATCGCCATCGAAATGGAAGAAGGGTGGATCTGATTTTCGGTTATATATATATAAAAATTAAATCTGTAACATTTACGTATGTTTAATGTACAGAATCTCGTACAACAATGTTAAAATGTTAATATTATTCAATTAATTTATAATATTTATAATTTATCATGTTAGATACTAACCAATGGTATTATAGAATTATCATAGACCAATGAGCGGACAGCATTCATATATGTAAGATCGGTTTTCTTAATAAAAAATCATATAAAAAATATACAATCACAAAATATAAAATATCTCTTTTAATATTAGATCAATCGAAAAATACGTAAGGCATACAGTTGTTGGAAATCAAGTTTGCTACAATTCATCATCTTACCATTTTTGCTATAGCTCTAATGTGTACAGAGACATTAAGGAATTTAATTTTCAATATTAAACACATAAATTCAATTTTTGATTTTCCATATGTTCCGTTGGGAAAATTAAATTTTCCCAAAGATTCTAATTTAAAGTATCAAAAATTCCGTGTCGAATGCAAAAAACCACACCCTTCTAGCATTTCTGGAAGTGGAGCAACAAAGTATTAAAAAATCGCACACACCTCTCACTAATGGTATGTGCTAACATTTTACAATAAATATAGAAATATCGACCAATCATAGAGCAGCAATATTTCCTATGATAATTTTATCAAAACAAAAATGTGAAAGTTTTCCCATTTCCCGATATAAATTTCGTGATTTCATAATTTTTCCTGTGCCTTAGGTACTAGACCTAATTATATATCAAATTTAAAGGATATCTGGTGTATTTATGTACTACGTTTTTATCCTGTCAAATGAAAATTATGGGCGTACCCGCTATTTTACGGTTTTTGAACCGAAATGATTTTTTAACCGTTTATTTCTTAACGAAAAGCAAAAACTTGTTCTCTTAGAATTCCCTAAATAGCTTATATTCGAAAAACCGGCAATGTACCTCTTTTCGTTCAGGAGATATTTTGAGGTCAAATCGGCTCTGATATTTTGTGTAGTAATAGTACTCTAAGCGCGAAGGCAAAAAACCCCTTAAACTCGGCCTGTCGCACTACCGTGCTCTAGATATGAAATTCAAGTTTTTACCCCACTCTCTAACCCCCTCTATCCTCGTCCGATTTTTCCCGTTTACGAACTTAACATTTCAAATAGGAAAAGCACGTTAAATACTAAATTTCATTGCGATCAACCTAAAATTGTGGCCTCCAGAGTGCGTCCAGATATTTGTGAGCATTTTGATAAAAACGAGAAGTCTAGTCATCTAGTAAATAATGTACTGGGAGTCTAAAAATATTAAATAATGTATATGCCATTATTTCTTTTTGGTCATTAAGCAGAATTTAAAATTAATTTTATAAAAAGCATAAATTCGAACTTGTTTGTACAAACATAATCTTAAAGAGTAGGCCAACTGTATTACATGAACAATGATGTTGTAAATTTAGAATCGATTAATGTAAATACATTTGACTGATCGTGCTAAATAGTTAGCCAAGAAGGCATCATAATATCGCGATTGATGGTTCCAATCTCCATCAGGTTAATTTAATTTTTAATTATTAAATAAATTTTATATAAAGTGGTTGGAAAGAAACTAATTGTTCTAAATTAATCTATTAAAACATAAGTTTACCTAAAACAATGGTCTATTTGTTTGTACAAGTTATTCTTCTAGAATCTTCGGGGCAGTATAAAAGCAGCGCAGGAAACGTTTCTAAATCAGTTTAAGTTTGAATTTGACTAGATCGATATCAGTTACATTTCACCAGTTTAAAATATAAATTAATTATCGAGTGTTATACTATACAGTTAAGTAAAATTGAACATTGTATGTAAAATTATAAAAATAACGAGGGATTGACTCAATATATTGTAGACTGTTTTTTCAATTGGAATAAATTTGGTAAACTTTTACGAATATTTTGTATTTTTACGTGTGTCGAGTATCGAAGACTGTTAAAGATTCTAGAGTGATACTTCAGAATTAAAGAGAGCAAAGATATAACGACAAGTGCGAGCATGCCAGTAGTGGTACCAAAGACGCTTTATAATAGAGATGGGAAGAACGTCTAGGTACCAGAAATCCAGGAATATCCCTGACATTCAACCTCACAGCAGAACGGCGAAGAAGTTTGTTATTTGTTAAGGAGAGGATGGTGGAGTCCGAAAAATGACCGATCGAATATGCCAGCAAATTCATGAATCGAAATCGAGGATGGATGTATATGCAATCGATTTCAAGAGCCCGAAACGAAAACGGGCGAACAAGAAGAACACAAAATACAAAAATCGATGAAAAGTGCAATCACTATATTTGAAGAGATCCACTCAGAAGTTACACCTATAGAAAACACGATATATGAATAATATAACAAAGTTGCAGATGACATCACACCAATCAAGCAGTGTCAGACCGAACAATTTCGTGACCTGCACATAGATCCTAAGGATATGAACACATTCATATGCTCCGCAGCATTAGACACGACGACGCCTCTGCTTAGTGGTAGACCTGATAATTATTAGCAACGTAAGAAAATTGGTAAATGAAAAGCATACTCCGATTGAGACTTGAATCCAGTACCACTGAAATAAAAGGGCACCACGTTGCCCGTATACTAAGACACACTGCAACTAACTGATGCTTAGATAATATTATTTGTATGCGAGCTTATAGTTTTAACTCATCCATATTAAACAGCTAGGACACTTTATGGTGTTCTTAGTTGAATATCCCCTTCCCTCTAAACCCCCTTCCCTTTCCCCTTGTTGATTCCGGTCGTGCTTACCATAAAAATGCATTGACATCCAAACTATATATACATACAAAGTTTCATTTCGATACGACAATTAGAAATAGGTTAAAATTGACTTAAGATTTTATTACATTGTTAGTTACAAATGAATCTAATATAAAAGCATGATAAAAGAGCATTGGATCAATTACGCAATCCTGGCTTCATAGAGTATTGACCTTGTACAAAATTTACGAACACATTGATCAATTTTTTCACACCCCTCTGGTTCTCCCTCACTTTCAAAGTCCCCTGCAAAAAATACCATGCAAATATGTTCCTTTCAAAACCTTTGTTGTCCATGTTTGTGTGTTTGTTGGTATATGTTGTTTTTTATTTGTGAAGCGGCCTATTGTTTCATGGGCGTGTCAACTTAATGACTCCGAAGGAATATGTAAGTATCATCGCAGTGTATGTGCTGATGGTGTTTCTACAGTCTAGGTCACTTTTCCGAATTTTAGTTTCAGGTATTGTTTGTATGTACGAATGTTTGTATGTACCAATATTTGTTTGTATGTGCCAATTTGAATATCCTCAGAGAATATTTCAGTCAGCTGTTGTATGTTTATGTGGAAGCGTATAGATTTAAATCATCCATATTAAACCGCTGCGATGTTTCACGGTGTTCTTTCTTGAATTTGAAGTGGAAACTGTAGCCCGTAGTGTCGTAGTATAAATTCGCGTGGTAGTGAATATGAAGCAAGAAAGAACCAAAGGGGACTCAGTAAGTCGTCCTGGAAAATACCTCGTCTAATGTGTGTGGAGCTTGTCATGATGGTCGTGTTATTGTGTGTTAAATCAAGTGTTGTTGTCCAAAGTGGCATGGCATGTGAAAGAAATTGTAAAATGTATCCGTCAATTTTGTTCAAGACCCTATTCTTGGAAATCGGGAGTGTGGTACCGAATCAAACGTTTTTTGTGTTGTGTTCTGTTGTTGTGTTCGGGCAGTTAAGCCACTACCGAATCTAGAAGATTTTTCTCCTTACATCTACTTTTGCTCCTAAGCATCGATGTTGTTGATTGTAATACACTTGTAAATTTTGTAAGATGCATGTAATAAGTGATCTGTATAGTGCAGATTTGTATAATGGCAGAGCTTATCCTTCAGAATCATATAATTATTATAATAAAATATTTAACGGCTTTTTTTATTTTTTCCTCTTGGAGCCAATCACACGGTCATAGTCAAGAGACTGTAGGGGCTATTTCCTCTCTTTTAGCCGTCTCGTTAAGTCTGCCTTGTCCATAGCCAAATGCGTGTGTGAGTTGTATTACTGCGTTTTGTGACATCGCCTTTTGTGTATCCGGTATAACTTACTGCTTTGTTTATTTTCATATTTGTTTGTGTGGACAGTAGGAAGTGTGATAATATAATTTAAATAGTTATTATTATAATTAATATTAATCTTATTGTTACGGAGATAGATTATTAAAAAATTTTGTATTTAAAAAAAATACAAGCGTTACAAAATCGTTCATTATCAACACGAGGGTTGAAATTAATGTGTTGTTCCGGTTGAAACGAAAATTTTAACTACAATTTAAATTTAATTTCGAAATAGGTTTTCATAAATTAGACAATGTATTTAGAATTCTGAAAAAATAAACTTATTATTAACCGCTCAAATTTGCATTGTTTCATCTTATCATTTAAAACACAAAACTGCGTTACGCAACGTACCTCAAATCTGACACTTACTAAATTAAATTATGTTTGAACTTGTTTGAGACATACATTAATTATTAATTCATTTTAGTGAAACAAAATTATGTGTTATATTTGTTTTTAACTTGAAGTGAAGAACTTCAAATAAATAATTGTAAACTGGTACTTATCTATGATTAAATTATTTCCACGTGCTTAAATAAATTCCAAGGTTTAATTCCAGGACTAACCGATCAGGGAATAATTTAATAATAAAAGGATACGTAGTTAACTAGTATTTTAATTTAAAATTTTACAGTAAAATATATATAAAAAGTTCATTTGGATGAAATCTTACAATCGATTACAAATGTCTGACAACAAAATCAAATAACTTGAGATCACTCACTGAATCGCTATATCGATTTGAGTTTCAAGATGATTATTGATTTTTTTGCAGACTAATGCATTTGAACGTTCAACGATCCAAAAATAAGAGTGCCATTACATTCCATTTTCCTTCCATTACACTTCTATTGTTGTCTGCTTAACTCAATGTTGTGAATTTTGGCATTAAAATTAATTATTTTGACCATAGGTGGTGTGTGCTTTTCTGCCGGGAACTTGTATAGTGGTAATAATATTCAAAACCAAAGGCCATCAAAAATGGTAAGTCGAATTTATTCATTTAAAAAAAAAATGTTTTATTAAAAACTTAATGTTATTTAAATTTTATTTCAGATATTTTCATGTTGATTATTTTGATGTGGCAAAACAACAATTTTCGTGACATTGATATTCATTTGATTTGAAAAAGTGAAGTTGGCACAGTTTCTATACCAGTAGTGTAGATGCAAACAAGGCAATAAGGTAATAAAAGAAGATAAAACAATCATTTGGTTCGGGTACATTTGGTTGGCATGTTTAGGATATTCGCATCCACAATCGCGGAACTTCCGCATTAATTTTAGCAAACGCATACGCAATAATCGATGCTCTTTGGGATCTGTTGCGGATGCGGCTGTTGCTTGTTTTTTTAGCACCAAATTTTGCGCCAAGGCACCAAATTTTTAATTTTCATACTAAAAGTTTGATTATAATAGAAAGACTCGCTCTGCTCGCAAGGGGGTTCCCCTCTTGGCCCCTTGGCTCCGCGTCACAGAAAATAACATTATATGAATTGTAAAAATAAATAACTTACTAAAAAGTACTTACCATTAGAGAATTAATGGGGGGGGAACTTTTTTGGGGGAGGAACATTTTATTGAAGGCGGAATTTTTTTGGGGAGAATTTGAAGGGGGGGGTGATTTGCGGGGTAGGAACTGCGTAAAGATAGGTCTCTCATTACCATCATCAAGGAGTATTATTCTGTTAATTTGCAGTTATTCTGCGTTGAATGAAAAAAACCGCATCTATCTAGCATATAAAGTAGTATATGGGTGGATTTTGAGGGCGTTTTTTTCCGTTTTGAAGGGGGTGGTGATGAAAAAATTCAAGTTTATCGAATAATCTCTTTAGTTTGAACAAATTACCAAATTACCAAATGCGAAAACCCCATCTTTCTAGCATGAATAGTTAAAAATCAAAATAAAAGGATATAGGTAGATAGAGAAAAGGATAAAGGATAGAATGCTAAGGGGATACTTTTCCAATTTTTAAAGGGAAGCGATGAAAAATTTTTAGTTTTTCCAATTACTTTCCTAGTTTGTAGCTATATAGCGTCGACTGTAAAAAATCGCATCTTTCTAGCATGTCTAGAGGAAAAGGGATAGTTTTAGGGGTGTTAATTCCATTTGCAAATGGTTTTGATGGAAAAATTTATTTTTTTCAAAAAATTATGTTATTTTGAACTTGTTCCACGTCGAATGGAAAAAACCTGATCTTTCTAACATAAATAGAAGTAAAAAGGGAAGTTTTAAGGATTTTTGAAAAAACTTGATTTTATTTCGGGTCGATTTATTTCGGGTGAAAATCCCATCTTTGTAGCATGTATAGAACAAAAAACGTAATTTTGGGGGGTGTTTTTCCGATTTTCCGGAGAGTTCCGATGTTGTTCGAATAACCTTCTTAATTTGTAGCTATTTAGCGTCGAATGCAAAAAATCGCATATTTGTAGCATGTATAGAAGAAAAAGTATAGTCTTAGGGGTGTTTATCCCATTTGCGAAGGATAGCGATGGGAAAAAAAAAAATATATATATATATATTATATCCTGTCATTTTGAACCTGTTTCACGTCAAATGGAAAAAACCCGATCTTTCTAACATGAATAGAAGTGAAAAGGGCAGTGTTAGGGGTGTTTTTCCCATTTTCGTGGGGTTGCGATGAAGTTAATGAAATTTTTCAAAGTTTTCTGTTAATTTGGCTTTATTTTGGGTCGATTGGTGAAATTTCCATCTTTCTATCCTGTTCGTCGGTTTCAAGTAATATAGCGTCGAATGCAAAAAACCACATCTTTCTAGCACGGCTAGAAGTGGGTTAGAATTTGCATAGATCAGTCAGTCAGCTTCATGTATAGCTTTATAGTATTATGAATTATTAAACATTATTACCATATTTTTCCTTTATTCATGTTTCTAAATTAACTATCTCTTTTAAAAAAACTTGACACATAAATCCGCATCCGCGGATGTAAATAATTTCGCATCCGCAACATCCCTGGTTCATACGTAGCGTACAAATATTATTGCTTAGTATGGACGAAAAAATAAATAAAAAATAATCAATTGGGTCAGATTTTTTGAGCTGTTAAAAAACTTTAATGCAAATATGGTTGTCAAAATGGTTTCAACATATACAGGACCAATGGAATGGGTATGGTAAAAGTATTATTATGTGTATTATGTAACTTATTAGTATTGAAAAAGATTTCCAAACATGAAATGGGTGGGTCGCAGACCATTTCTTGTATGAATGTTGTTACTGTGTTATATGTATATATACATTAATCTTTTCAGATACTGATCTGATCCTCTAATCTAATCCACTTCTTCGTTAATATCAAGTAATGAATATAGAGGATATTTTCAGTTTTAAACAATGGTGTAGAGGCTACTAATATAATGTATGACAAGTGAGCGTTATTAGGTTGCCTCCCAGACATATCATATCAACTGAACTAAATGGAGTGATGTGTAACTATTTTTAAGACAAGATCAATTTTATGTCATAAGCAAGCGGTTTTTATGAGAGTGGTTGTTGCATTGTCTGTATACTCAATTTATGCCAGAATTAGCAAAAAAACATATACTTTCTAAACCAACCACCCTTTTTACAAATTTTTTGTGTTATCGTTAATATGTATCAGAGAACAGATTTAACAATGATACTGTTGTTTCTTGAAGAAATATATGTATTTGGTGTGTAAACACATATCTCGTATATTATTAACATATTTTTGTTTGCTTGTATGTATCTAGGTATAAATGTAATGGAATTTTATAATTGAGTTTTCACCCACTTCTGGACGTCTGAACAATCTGAAATTTTGCTGCCGTATTAAGAACCGGTGATAGTAAAATAATACTTTTTAAAAAAATTAAAAAAGACAAAATAAAAATTTAAATTTATGTTCTAATATCCAGAATACAAATTTGCATGTCTCAAACTTATATATAACGACTAGCTGTTTCCCGCTACTTCGTCCGCATTTATAAGAAAACTAAATATATATGTATTGAAAACAATAATAATAATAATAATCACGCTTATTCAGGTTGTTATACTCGAGGTATAGATAGATGTATACAATATATACCGCCTTATAATTAATAAATGTTGTGTTTAGTTATTACCCCAGTTATATTAACTTTTTTGTTGCATTAAAGTTAAAAAAACACAACAATAATGAGAGACAAATCCCGGAATAGCAGCTTGACATTAAATTCGATATTTTAAATTTAATATTTAAATTTTTTTAAATTTGGCGATTCCATAACTACTTCTAACGAATCTACGTTTGAGTCATTTTTTTGTCTATAGTAGATTATACTAATAGTAACTTCACTGGTTACTATTGTCTCTATGTCTAAATTATTTAATTCTTCTATTTCTTCCAAGTCTTCTATCTATCTATCTATCTATTTCTTCCAAGTCTTCTATCTATCTATCTATCTATCTATCTATCTATCTATCTATTTCTTCCAAGTCTTCTATCTATCTATCTATCTATCTATCTATCTAACTATCTATCTATCTATCTATCTATCTATCTATCTATCTATCTATCTATCTATCTATCTATCTATCTATCTATCTATCTATCTATCTATCTATCTATCTATCTATCTATCTATCTATCTATCTATCTATCTATCTATATATCTATCTATATATCTATCTATCTATCTATCTATCTATCTATCTATCTATCTATCTATCTGTCTATCTATCCATCTAATAATCTCGCTATCCATGTATCTATCCCTCTACCTATCTATCTATCTATCTATCTATCTATCTATCTATCTATCTATCCATCTTTCTATCCATATTTCTATCTATCTATCTATATATCTATCTATCTATCTATCTATCTATCTATCTATCTATCTATCTAACTATCTATCTTTATATCTATCTATCTATCGATCTATCTATATATCTATCTATCCCTCTACCTATCCCTCTACCTATCTATCTATCTACCTATCTATCTATCTATCTATCTACCTATCTATCTATCTATCTATCTATCTTTCTATCTATCTATCTATCTATCCATATATCAATCTCTCTATCTATCTATCTATCTTTCTATCTATCTATCTATCTACATTTCTATCTATCTATCTACCTATCTATCTTTCCATACATCCATAAATCTATCTATTTATCTATAGTAGAATAGTAGAATAATTCATGTTTACGATATATTACTATGGAAACGACAATCAAAATTGATATTTCAAAATTTTAATAAAATTATTTTATAGACTTTCATCCAAATCGGTCCAGCCGTTTTATTCAATTTTCCAATGTTTTTTGTAGTTATTCTGCTATTCGAGACGGAGACAAATACAACAAATCAAAAACCATGAAAATCGATCCATCCGTTTTCGAGTTATAAGTGTTCGAACAAACCCGATCCTGTTTTATATATTAGCATAGTATAGTTTATAGTTTCCATAGATGTCATCAACAAAATATTAATAAGAAAAGCATTTCCAACTGTCAAAAAAACATTCGTTACGCTGGAGTTGCGTCAACTTAGCGAATTTCGTTAGAATCCATAAATCACTCTCTAGCGGTCATAATTTTAGTGTGATCAAAATGAAATATAATATCTGATATGTCTTTAGTATTTGCAAAAATTAAATTTATTAATAGCCCAAAATAGAACCATGTATAACGATTATAGTTTATAGTAACTATGGAAACGACAATCAATACTTTTTACAATTAAATATATTTTATGTATTCGTGTCAAACAAACACAAAATATTAAATATCTCTCTTAATATAAGAATAATCCAAAATGTATAAGGAGTACAGTTGTAGAAAATCAAGTTTGCTACAGTTCATTACTTGATCATTTTAGTGTACATTTTTTCTGTAAATATTAGTGTAACAGAAAAATGATATGAAACAAAATTACAGTAAAACTTAGTACCTACAACTTAACACCTGATAAATTTTTCGATTTTTCAAATATTAAGGGAGATAGTCAAATTTTGTGTTTCGCCCTCCCACTAAACCCCCTTTCACCTCATTCAATTTTACTCATTAACGAACCTGATCTTTAGAATACCAAAAAAGACTCAAATATCTAATTTCATTCCAATCGGAATAAATCTCTGACCGCTAGAGAGTCCACAGACATTTAAAAAAAGTACATATGTATATGTACTTTTATATATATACATATAATTTTTGGCGATAGTGATTTTTAACATCTAAGGTAGGATCGATGGACATTTGAAGAAATTTTTACGAAATTGCAACACCACAATTGTTTTTGGTGCAAAACAATAGCTGCATTTCCTTTGGAGGAAATTCGCTAAAACTTAAAAAAAATAATTCATGGTGCAAAAACAATAGTTGAATTTCTTTTGGGGGAAATTCGCTAAAAATTAAAAACATATAATTCATTTGCATAAATTTCCTATGCTATATTCGATAAGTACTTTCTTTGGTAAGAATTGGGATCATTTCACTACTCATGGTAATAATAATGAAGAATAAAACTACAACACAAAACAAATTTTGTTTGAAGACCAATTAAACAAAAAATAAAATGTAGAGTTTAAAAAAACTAAAAAACATGCATTTATTGAATATGAACAAAAATGCAAAATAATTTAAAATGCAATAAAGAGATTAACAACAAAATTATCGTTAATGTAAAGCATGGGGTGCTCTCTTCTTGCCCTTATAAAAGTAAAGTCATTATGAAGACATAAGTAGAGGGCACCCCATGCTTTTGTTTTCATTACAGTTAATTTTATTGTCAATCTCCTTATTCTATTTTAAATTATTTTGCATTTTTTAGTTCATATTCAATAAAAGCATTATATTATCGAATGATAATTAGTGAGAACTTGAGACTTTTGAAATAAAATTTCAAATTCGCCCCCTTTACCTAGATCAGTTTTTTGTATTATAAATCATCAGTATAAATTAGCTAGTCGTAATTTACTCTTTGACAATTAGAAATAGATAGAAAGTTGAGATCAATAGACAAAATTAAAAATGAATAGAAAATTAACTAAATTAATATATACTAAATTTAAAATATAATATATTTTAAATTATGTTGCTATTATATGTATGTGTATATTTTTACTGTGCGCTGTCGCCAGTTTTCAAAGTGTGGTGACAAAAGCAAACCTAACAAAAATAATTAATTCAATCGTTCGTCAACACCATTTAATGCAAATATATAAACTGCATATTTCAAAGAATATTTATAAACATTATTTATTATGCTGGCTACTTTAATAATATAGTTATTATAATTTTATTTAAAAAATTTTTTTACTTAAAAATGAATAGAAAATTAACTAAATTAAAATTTACTAGATTTAAAATATAATAAATTTTAAATTATGTTGAAATTACTCTTGTTAAAATTTTTTCTTCACATTTATTCCTGTTAACTTTACTCTTATTAAAATTACTCTTATATTGTCTCAGGATATGTTACTTATTGCTAATTTGATGACCATTTCAATTTTTTGAAACATGATTTTCTACTACTTTATTCCCTACGTATTTTTCGATTGTTCTAATATTAAGAGAGATATTTTATATTTTGTGTTTTCAAGCCTTCTTTATGCCCCCCTTTCCACTTGACGTATGTTATTTATTAATAAAATTGGACTTGCAAATACTAAAATCATATAAGACATTTCATTTTGTTCAGACAAAAATTGTGACCACTAGAGAGTGATTTATGTATTCTAAGAAAATTCGCTAGGTTGAAGCAGCTCCTGTCTAACGAATTTTTTTATTTGTCTTAAATATTTTAAAAGTATTTACTGGAAAATATCAGTAAATGTAAATTAGAATAACCAATTTCTAATTTACATTTACTGAACATACATTTACATTCACAATTTTAGTCTGATTATAATGATTTAAGTATTTGCAAGTCCAATTTTATTAATAAATGACATACGTCATGGGGAATGGGAAGAAAGAAGAAAACACAAAACATAAAATATCTCTCCTAATATTAGAACAATCGAAAAATGTGTAAGATATAAAGTTGTAGAAAATCAAATTTGCTACAATTCATCACCTTATCATTTTTGCTCTAACTCTAATGTGTACAGAGATATTCAGGAATTTAACTTTCAATCTTAAATCGTCAATATTTCTGTAAATATAAGTGTAACAGAAAAATCATAAGAAACAAAATTACAGTAAAATTTAGTACCTACAACTTTATTTCTTATAAATTGTTCGATTTTTCAAATATTAAGGGAGATATGTCAAATTGTGTGTTTCTACCGCCCTCTAAACCCCCTTTTCCCCTTGTCCGAATTTACCCATTAATGAACTTGACGTTTTGAATACCAAAAGCGCCTCAAATACCAAATTTTCATTCCGATAAATTGAAAACTGTGACCGCTAGAGTGATTACAGACACACACACATATATATATATATATATATGTATATATATGTCCATAGATATATATATATATATATGAACATATATATATATATATATATATATATATATATATATATATATATATATATATATAAATTATACAGATGGTGATTTTCAACATCTACTAGGTAGATTGATTTATCGGAATGAAATTTGGTATTTGCGGCGCTTTTGGACATATATATATATATATGTATATATATATATATATATATATATATATATATATATATATTTTTACATATATATATATATATATATATATATATATATATATATATATATACATATATCTGTAATCACTCTAGCGGTCACAGTTTTCATTTTATCGGGATGAAATTTGGTGTTTGCGGCATTTGGTATTTTAAAAACATAGGTACTAAGAGAAAACTTACGAAATAAATTTTCTTTTAACGAAAATATAATTTTAAGTATTAAATGTCACATTTTTGAAATAATTATAATGAATATCAAATCAAGTCATCAGGATGGCGATTGTAATATTAAGTATTATAATATTCAAATTGTAAATATGTCAGTAAATATTAAAGTTACAATGAATTCAGTAATCAAATATTATTATTATAAAACCTATTTTGACAAAATGGAAACCCGACTTCTAAAATCAAATATTCTATAACAAAAGATGCACTTAAAAGTAAAAAAATAATTGCATATTCTTGTGCCAATTTTAGTTCACCAAAGCAAAATTTTTTAAATATATATGTACAATTATTGATATTTTTGGAGATAAAATGAAAACCGCTAGAGTGATTACAGACACACACATATATATATATATATATAAATATGTAAATATATGAATATAAATATGTAAATATACATATATATATATATATATATATATATATATATATATATATGTATATATATGTCCATAGATATATATATATATATATATATATATATTTGTACATATATATGTATATATATATATATATATATATATACATATATAAATTATACAGATGGTGATTTTCAACATCTACTAGGTAGGATTGATGGACATTTGAATAAATTGTTTCGAAATTTTGACTTCGGTACGGGACCAATAGCTCTATTTCCTTTCAGGAAATTCGCTAAAAACGTTATAAATCGTTGATATACTTTACAACTTTTTTAAAATCCTAGATAAATTTTATTAAAGATAGAACTCATTTGACTCAAGCGTAGCACATGGACGTCCTTTTATTAATAATATTTGATAACTGAATACATTGTAACTTTAATATTTACTGACATATTTACAATTTGAATATTATAATACTTAATATTACAATCGCCATCTTGATGACTTGATTTGATATTCATTATAATTATTTCAAAAATGTAACATTTAGTACTTATAATTATATTTTCGTTAAAAGAAAATTTATTTCGTAAGTTTTCTCTTAGTACCTATGTTTTTAAAATTTTATAACGCGGCAATTTTAATTTCAAATATTTGAATCAAAAGAAAACAAATTACTTGCCGCGATATATAATTTTAAAAACATACTAAGAGAAAACTTACGAAATAAATTCTTTCGACCGAATTTGTTTTTTTCATTTTACTTTGCACTTCCATTCTTACATTTTAGTTATCGCTATTTTCTTTATAAATAGCTCGGCCTCTAATGGGATATCATCACTTTTTAAGGAGCAACTATTATATGAAGTATCTCCCCGAAAACTCGGCCCTTTTTTTCATTTGTATTTTTGATCGGGTTATAATTATCTCAAAAATGTAACATTTAGTACTTATAATCAGTGGCGGATTTTGATTTGCTGCCGCCCTAGGCCCCGTCTGATTTGCCGCCCTTTTGATGGCATCGTTTGATATGATGCCGTTTTTGGATGTGATTTCGGATAAGGATTTTGATTTATTTTTTTTTAAATTATTTTGATGATACAACGAATTGGATGTAAAAAAATATATAATTTAAAGTTTTTAATGAATAATTGCTTTTATAAACAAAAAAAGCTCGGACTTTTTAACGAATACTAAAAAGATGTTTAATTTATATTAATTTACTTTATTCCTACTTAAGACTGAAAACAAATTTAGAAGTCGTTTCAGGGTGCTCTGTATATAGTGATATTGATCTTATTAAGAATACAAAAATTAAATAAGTTTTCGAAACATAAATGTGTTGAAAAAAATTTTTTGAGAAGCTTTTCAATTTGATTATTTCTTTTTTTTTTTGTTAAATAAATATATAACATTATTTGATAATGGCTATAATTGGCTATAATTGTCTACCAAATCAATTTTTAAATTTGAACTGCTATTATATTTTTTCGTCTATAAAATTTTGTCATCCCGAAAATTATGCCGCCCCTAAAATCATGCCGCCCTAGGCCCGGGCCTCACGGGCCTAGGCTTAAATCCATCACTGCTTATAATTATATTTTCGTTAAAAGATTTTTTGGGGTCAAATCTGCTCTGATTTAACGATAAGTAATAGTACTGTAAGCGCGAAGATAAAAAACCCCTTAAACTCGGTCTGTTGCACTACCGTGCTCTTGATAACTTTATACATAATTTTTAACGATGGTCATTTTTGACATCTCCCAGAGAGGATCGATAGAAATTTGAAGAAATTTTTGTGAAATAGTTTCAGCTTTACAATCACCATAGCTACCTGATTATGTTATATTTAATTGCTGATTTGACTATACTTGAAGGACAGCCAGACTACCTTTAGTTAACCATAAATAGTCTCATTATATGGTTAACAAATTTACCAAATATATTAACCAAATAATTGTTTTTCTTCTACTATAATTTACTTTACTGCTACTATAATTTTTCGACTCAAATATTTGTTTTGTGGCCGCTGATTGAATTACGAGTTGACAAATACTAGAGGAACTATACAATAACCAATAAAATTTCTGTGATTTTTCTAGTTAGTTACATACAAGGGTATTTATTATAACTTTAGTCCCGACTTTTTAGCAATTGAAAATATTGAGGAAAACAAAATTTTTGGTATATCAAAAAATGTCTATCAACAGAATATCTTTGGTTTTTTTAAATAAACAATTTTAGCGAATCTCCACGAAAGGAAATGCAGCTATTGTTTAGGTATCAATGATGGAATTTCGTAAAAATTTCTTCAAATGTCCATCGAACCTACCTACTAGATTTTAAAACGAACATCATTAAAATTTGTTAATGTACATATATATATATATATATATATATATATATATATATATATATATATATATATATATATATATATACATATACATATACATATACATATACATATACATATACATATTCATATACATATACATATACATATACATATACATATACATATACATATACATATACATATACATATACATATACATATACATATACATATACATATACATATACATATACATATACATATACATATACATATACATATACATATACATATACATATACATATACATATACATATACATATACATATACATATACATATACATATACATATACATATACATATACATATACATATACATATACATATACATATACATATACATATACATATACATATACATATACATATACATATACATATACATATACATATACATATACATATACATATACATATACATATACATATACATATACATATACATATACATATACATATACATATACATATACATATACATATACATATACATATACATATACATATACATATACATATACATATACATATACATATACATATACATATACATATACATATACATATACATATACATATACATATACATATACATATACATATACATATACATATACATATACATATACATATACATATACATATACATATACATATACATATACATATACATATACATATACATATACATATACATATACATATACATATACATATACATATACATATACATATACATATACATATACATATACATATACATATACATATACATATACATATACATATACATATACATATACATATACATATACATATACATATACATATACATATACATATGAATATATATATATTAATATATATATACGTTTGTGTCTGTGGACTCTCAAATACTCTCACAGTCTTATTCAGGTTGGAATGAAATCTGGTATTTGTGACTTTTAGCGAAATTTCTTCAAAGAAAATGCAGCTACTGTTTTTGCACCAATGTTGGAATACCGTAAAAATTTCTTCAAATGTCCATCGATCGTACCTATTAGATGTTAAAAATCACTATCGCATATATATATATATATATAGACATATGTACTTTTTTAAAATGTCTGTGGACTCTCTAGCGGTGACTGTTTTATTCCGATTGGAATGAAGTTTGTTATTTGAGTCGCTTTTGGAATTCCAAAGGTCAAGTTCGTTAATGTGTAAAATCGGACGAGGAGAAAGGGGGTTTAGAGGGATAGGAAAACACAAAGTTTGACTATCTTAATATTTGAAAAATCGAAAAATTTATCAGTTATAGTTTATTAATCAAATAGTATCAGAGTTAAGTTGTAGGTACTAAGTTTGTACTTTAATTTTGTTTTTTATAATTTTTCTGTTACTAATATTTACAGAAATATGTACAATTATAGATTTAAAGTTAAAATTCTAAATATCTCTGTTCATATTAGAGTTTGAAAAATGATCAAGTAATGAATTGTAACAAACTTGATTTTCTACAACTATACTCCTTGTACATTGTTCGATTATTCTAATATTAAGAGAGATATTTAATACTTTGTGTTTGTTTGACACAAATACATGAAATATATTTTATTTTAAAAAATATTGATTGTCGTTTCCATAATAACTGTCGTTTACATCGTTCTATTTTGGCTATTAATAAATTTAATTTTAAGCGAATTTCCACCAAAGGAAATGCAGCTGTTGTTGCAAATACTAATACCATATCAGATATTATATTTCATTTTGATCACACTAAAATTATGACCGCTAAAAAGTCATTTATGTATTCTAAGGAAATTCGCTAAGTTGATGCAGCTCCTGCGTAACGAATTTTTGATAGTATTCCAAAGGTCAAGTTCGTTAATAGGTAAAATCGGACAAAGGGTAAGAGTTAAGGGGTTTAGAGGGGGGTAAGAGGGGGGTTTAGAGTTAAGAGGATATGAGTGGAGGATGAGGAATTTTGTTTGTAAAATTTTGTGTATAAGAACTGGTAGGATGTGGGGCTGCAGCCGACTTTGATAGGAACTATGCCGATACTGATCTGGAGTTCGTGAATGAAACTGCAGAAAACCTTCACAAGCATAGCCGGTTACTTCGTTCTTGTCCATACGCCGACAGTTTAGTCAATTAACCTCCCCCTTTTTTGTCTTAATAATTGACAAACTGCCGATGTCAGGATTCGAACCCATAACCTCCAAGTTCTATTCAGGATACTTTTGTGGTCCATAGTATAACATACAGTACATTGCGTCTTAGATGTCAAACACTAGTTATGTTATACTAGATATGCCTAATCGGCAATGCTGACATAAGTAAGTTTAACATAGAGCAAAATGTATGTAATCAGCGAACTACGTAATATATATATATATATATATATATATATATATATATATATATATATATATATGTATAAACATATATATATATATATATATATATATATATATATATATATATACATATATATAATAGTATATATATAACTATTATATATATAATATATAATAGTTACATATATATATATATATCTGTCTGTACGCGGTAAACTTAAAAACTACCGAACGGATTTTTATACGGTTTTCACCAATAGACGCAGTGATTAATGAAGAAGGTTTAGGCGTATAATTCATTGAGGTTTTGTGTAAATTGGTTGTGTAAAATAACAATGACAGTTGAAGAAAATGGAAAAAATCAGTTGAATATATTCTTTATATGTAAAAAGCGTGTAACTTCTGAACGACTTGACCAATTGAGGTCATATTGACACAATAAATATGTTTTGTCGATACAATATTTTATAGCTAGGATCCAACATACTTTTAGTAAAGTTATTGCCGAATTATAATTTATAAAGTTAGTTATGCCGAATTTTATAATTATAATTTGGTGGAGGTTCTGAGAAGTAAAATAACATTAGCGGAAGCGGCGAGAAAAATTTATAAAAATTGAATAATTATGTAGACACTATGGATTCCAAAAGTGACTTTTCATTTTCTACGCCGAGGAAACAGAGTGGCTTCCCACGTACAACGCCGGGAAATTCAGCCTAGTCAATAGATTAATGTAGGTGAGGGAAGTCGGCAAATTGGATTCGTAACTTTGGTATAAGGATTGGCTCTGAGGACCAGGGCGTGTCGGGCGTGGGCGAGATGAAACCATGTACCCTCACATTATCCTATAAACTATAAATAAATAAATATTGTCTGACTGATTGTCTTGAAACGCAGCAGCTAATCAGTCCTTGACGGGAGAAAATATTTATACTTGGTTATAAGGGCTTTACAAAATTTTGCGGGCGAAGCCTCGACGGGTAGTGCTAGTTTAATTAATATTGATTTGGTTATTGTCACAATTTGAAAGGTGTAACTGAGTACATATGAAATACGTGTGGTCCTCGCATTCTATGGACCGTCTGCATCGGACCATAAGAGACAAATTTATTCGAATGTGGATCTAGAACCAGAAGAATGTCATAAATACGATCGGGATTCATAAAAAACGAATTCGAACGAATCCTCAGCATAAAGTTAAATCAGTAAGGATATTGATTTTTATTTGAAAACTATTCGCCTAGATCAGATGGCAGACCCTTGCAAGTGGTGGTCAGCAAACGCAAAACAGTATCCAAGTCAGTCAAAATTCAATAGTATATAAGCAAACATAACTGATTTATCTACCGTCTACTGGTAGAAGTAAATATAGTGAGGCTATTTTCAGATATAAAAGTAAATGCCCAATCGTTTTCTAACAACAAATGCTGAAAAAATTATTTTTATTTATCATATTAGTTACCACTGATAGGTTTTAAATATTAAAGTAATCATTTGTTTTTGAAATAGATATATTTTTGAGAAATATATGCATTTTTTTAATGATTGGGGTTCGGTATTCGACCGAATAGTACGCAGTTTGAGGCTGAATATCGAATATAAAAAAAGGCCTAATACCGAATGATAGCCGAATATTATTGGCATCATATTGTATTTAATAAATTGTTCACAACCCCACATTGTCTGATAATTGATGAATATAACGAATCGGTAAGGATCAGGTGTTCTATTTGCACCATACAACTAGAACTCCAATATTAACCAGTATGTAACCACTACAGATGATGTAAGAACAACAACTGTGTTACAACAAGTGTATATTATATACGGCATAAGTAAAACAATAATGCAACTACTCTATATATTTAGTTTTTCTTTTTTCCTAACAAAGCTATAAAATAAAATACAGCATCTGTAAACTCAGCTCATCTTAGACATATATATATATATATATATATATATATATATATATATATATATATATATATATATATAATTTCAAATTTGGCCCCCTTTACCTAGATCAGTTTTTTGGTTTATAAATACGTATTTCGACTACAATGTAGTCATCATCAGTATAAATTAGCTAGTCGTACTTTACTCTTTGACAATTAGAAATAGATATAAAGTCGAGATCAACAGATAAAAATAAAAGCTAATCAGTCCTTGACGGGAGAAAATATTTATACTTGGTTATAAGGGCTTTACAAAATTTTGCGGGCGAAGCCTCGACGGGTAGTGCTAGTTTAATAAATATTGATTTGGTTATTGTCACAATTTGAAAGGTGTAACTGAGTACATATAAAATACGTGTGGTCCTCGCATTCTATGGACCGTCTGCATCGGACCATAAGAGACAAATTTATTCGAATGTGGATCTAGAACCAGAAGAATGTCATAAATACGATCGGGATTCATAAAAAACGAATTCGAACGAATCCTCAGCATAAAGTTAAATCAGTAAGGATATTGATTTTTATTTGAAAACTATTCGCCTAGATCAGATGGCAGACCCTTGCAAGTGGTGGTCAGCAAACGCAAAACAGTATCCAAGTCAGTCAAAATTCAATAGTATATAAGCAAACATAACTGATTTATCTACCGTCTACTGGTAGAAGTAAATATAGTGAGGCTATTTTCAGATATAAAAGTAAATGCCCAATCGTTTTCTAACAACAAATGCTGAAAAAATTATTTTTATTTATCATATTAGTTACCACTGATAGGTTTTAAATATTAAAGTAATCATTTGTTTTTGAAATAGATATATTTTTGAGAAATATATGCATTTTTTTAATGATTGGGGTTCGGTATTCGACCGAATAGTACGCAGTTTGAGGCTGAATATCGAATATAAAAAAAGGCCTAATACCGAATGATAGCCGAATATTATTGGCATCATATTGTATTTAATAAATTGTTCACAACCCCACATTGTCTGATAATTGATGAATATAACGAATCGGTAAGGATCAGGTGTTCTATTTGCACCATACAACTAGAACTCCAATATTAACCAGTATGTAACCACTACAGATGATGTAAGAACAACAACTGTGTTACAACAAGTGTATATTATATACGGCATAAGTAAAACAATAATGCAACTACTCTATATATTTAGTTTTTCTTTTTTCCTAACAAAGCTATAAAATAAAATACAGCATCTGTAAACTCAGCTCATCTTAGACATATATATATATATATATATATATATATATATATATATATATATATATATAATTTCAAATTTGGCCCCCTTTACCTAGATCAGTTTTTTGGTTTATAAATACGTATTTCGACTACAATGTAGTCATCATCAGTATAAATTAGCTAGTCGTACTTTACTCTTTGACAATTAGAAATAGATATAAAGTCGAGATCAACAGGTGGTGAAACTATCACCAAATTAGCAACAAGTAACATATCCTGCGACAATATAAAGAGTAATTTTAATAAGAGTAAAATTAACAGAAATTAATGTGAACGAAATTTTAACAAGAGCAGTTTCAATATAATTTAAAATTTATTATATTTTAAATCTAGTATATTTTAATCTAGTTAATTTTCTATTTATTTTTATTTTTATCTGTTGATCTCGACTATATATCTATTTCAAATTGTCAAAGAGCAAAGTACGACTAGCTAATTTATACTGATGATGACTACATTGTAGTCGAAATACGCATTTATAATACAAAAAACTGATCTAGGTAAAGGGGTCGAATTTGAAATTTTATTTCAAAAACCTAGAGTTCTCTCTAATTATCATTCGATAATATAATGTTTATATATATATATATATATATCAATCGATGTGTGTATGTATGTTCCCTATCAAGTCCAAAACGGCTGGACCGATTTGGATTAAATTTTCCGACAATCTTCAGATTAGCCCAACGGGTGATCTTGCGTAGTTTGGAAAAATTTCGGTTTTTTGTTTTTTGGCAATTTTGTGTCATCTGGCTATAGGTAATTCGTGCTACGGTGCGAAGCCGGGGTGGCCCGCAAATCGGTCCAGCCGTTTTGGACTTGATAGGAATCATACATACACACATCGATTTATATATATATATATATATATATATATATATATATATATATATATATATATATATCTTGAGCCAAATCAGCCATAAAACTATAGGAAGGAGTGGAACTTTTCGTCGGGGATGCTATATGCTCCCCATATCTGTCAACCCATTGAACCGGACAAAATAATCAAGACTCTGAAATTGTCAAAAGCACGAAGGGTGATACGGGACACACCATCGTGCTGGATGTAAGTGCAGCGGGTCAAAGATTGATTCATGACCGAGGGTTTAAATTATACCTCGGGTTTGGTCAAATCAACCTTAAACCACAGAAAACATCCGTGGCAAAAAATGTCAGCTATTCAGATGCTTCAAATAAACCTCCAGCACAGTAAGACAGCCCCCGCTTTCTTCTGTCAAAATGTGCTGGCAAGGGGAATTTTCATAGCCGTAGTCCAGGAACCTGGGAAAGTTAACCACAGGATTCTTGGCCTAGGAAATGCTGGAGGACAAATTATTTACAATGAAACTCCAGAGGAACCGAAAACTTTCATTTATGCAAAAAAGGGCAACAATGTCTTGCCGCTGTTAGAGTTTTGTCAGAGAGATATTACAGCGGTAAAAGTAAAATATAACATGGGGACGAAACTGGAGTGGTAATCATCACTTCGGTCTACCTCCCTATAATGCATCTAATCCACTACCAACAACAGAAATGAAAGACCTAATCCAGTATTGTGAGGGAAAAAACTGACCAACTGATCATGGGATGCGATGCAAACGCTCATGGCACTGCATGGGGGAGTACTAACACAAAAGCAAGAGGTGAGTATTAACACAAATGCTAGAGGAGAGGACCTCTATGGTTATATTATAACTAACAACTTAGATACAATAAATCAAAGCAATAAGCCGACATTTATTAACAGAGTTCTTCAGGATGTCATTGATGTAACACTAAGTACCTATGAAATCAGTGGAAAAATCAAGAAATGGCTTGTATCCGATGAACAATCTGCATGGGATCACAGACAAATCTATTATAATGTAGAGGTAAGAACGGACCAATGTAATAATATACACTATCGGGATCCGAAGAGAACAAATTCGACACTAAAGTTTAAACTCGCCACAATCCCGAAAAAAGTTAAAACATTATTGAACATTGAGCTTACTGCAAATGAGCTTCAGCATGTCATTATTAACTATTTCCAAGAAAACTGCCCGGATATCTCAAAAGACATCAGCAAGTCAACTAGTTGGTGGAAGACCAAAGGAATCAAAGGCAATATGTTCGTAAACTATTTAACAGAGCAAAAATGATAGGGAACTCGGACAAATGCCATGAAGCCCTTACTGAATATAAAAGGTCTCTGAAAAAAGCCAAAAAAAATCATCGAGGAAACTCTGTCAAGATGTTGAAAACACATCTGAGGGAGTCACACTCGATTGTATTTTAGCGAAAAAAACTCGCTGAAACCATTAGGTCACTAAGTAAGCCCGATGGTGATTACACTTGTTCCGGGAAGGATACACCCAAAAGCAGTTTAACCAAGGCCTTCTACCGACAAGCGAGGACTGGAGAAGAGCGGCTATTACCATTAATCACTCAAAAATCGGATAGGCAATAAACTCGTTTGACCCCTATAAAGTACCGGGGCCAGATAAGACATACCCAGGCTTTTACAAAAAGGAGCAAAGCATCTGTTAACTCTGGTTGGTCACATATTTAGGGCAAGCCTAGCTACAGGTTATATTCCAGCAAGGGATGTTATGCAAATATGTGGGAAAACACCGTAAACGCAGGATCAACGTACCTAAGAGTCTACCGAACGCCATTTTATTTTATATGCACCATTCGTTGTTGTCTGCGCATCAAGAAATTTGTAAGGTTTACAGAAACATCACCTCCATATTTTATTGGGAACGTCTATACAAAGACGTCGGTACGTACGTAAAATCATGCGACACATGCCAACGTCACAAAATATCAACACGACCTCATGAACCAACGATCAATCCGTTCAACCCCAAATATATTTATGAAAGTCTCCACATCGATATTCTGGGACCAATACAGAACTCGACAAAAAACAATCGGTTTCTATTAGTTGCGTGTGATAGTTATTCAAAATCTTTACAAACTTTTCCACTTAAAAGTTGTACATCGCAAACAGTGTGCCATGCATTGGAAAGATCATTTTTATCTTTTTCAATTCAAACATTCCTAATAAGCGATAATGCTTCTTATTTTCGGTCGAAATATTACAAAGGTTTTTGTTATAGATGGTGTATAAAACCCAGGTACCTAGCCCCTTACAACCCGGGAGCGAATAAAGCCGAAGCCATTAACAAGATAATAATATCCAATCTCAGCACTCTGTTAACAGCGTCTCTCAACATCACAAAAAATGGGATGAATATATCCAATACGCAACGTTTTTATATAACAACTCGTACACTAACACAATAAAATCGACTCCAGCAACGATTTTCTTCGGAAGAAATCTAGTTTTACCGCTAGATAATTTGTTCGACATGGCAAACATTTTACATAGTCAAAAGCCACCTACCAAAGGAACGATCGATAAACTCCTAAGAAAATCGTTGTTCGACAGACGGACGAGACATAACAAAACAAAAAAACCACATCCGTTTGTAGTTTCTGATTCTGTATTGGTTCGAAAGAAAACTATATCAGTGCACGGGGTCTCGAGTAAAAAATTAGATAAAAAATACATTGGCCCATTTACAATTAATTATTTTAAAGCTACCAATACAGCTATTTTACGTAATTCATCCGGGAAAATACTCAGATACCATGTACGATATTTAAAAAAATATCACAAATCCAGAACGAAACAATAATTTATTTAAATTTTCACTTTGTTTTAGTTTCTTTCTGCTAAAACTATCATAAATGTATTTTTTTTCAATAATTGTTATCACTTACAGAAAATGCCTTGATGTACAGACAATCTCCTAATGCAACACCTACAAAAAAAAAGCGAAACATCAAAAGAATGAATATTTCAACAAACTAAACAAGTTTTTCATTCAATTTACCATGGAACAATTTTTTTTACACCAGCTCTCCGAAGTCGCCAAAATATTAGACGTTCATCGTTTTATTCAGTGATAGAATGGTCGAATCTTCGACACCCTGGAACCAGCCTATGGCCGATGAAAACTTCTCCAAAAGAAAGGCCCTGTAACAGAGGAGAATGATGTGTTAAGAATTCGAACTTACCACTTTTTTAATATGCGTAACGTATATTGATTAATGGAAGTCGTAAGAGGGCGCTGAATGAAAGCTGTGATCGAGGCGGAACAAGATCAAAAATGCATTATTATATCTTTTAACGCGATCCAGAAAGGTTAAACTTTAAAAAAAAAACTGTATCCATTTTTGTATCATCTGAAATAAATCAAATTTTATATATATTGAACATCGTATAAATAGAATTTTTGTATCTGTACTTACCAGTAAAGAAAAACCTGTTTTCACTTTCAAGGAGGTACGATCTTACTCACATCGTTGGAAATATATTTTATACATATTCTTAACCAACGAACAAAAGTGAGGTAGAGATCTTATACCGGTCTTCGAATTTCCGGAATTGAGTTTTAATACGGTGAGTACTATAAACTTTCATTTCATTTTATTACATCTTATTAGGTATATCGAAAGGAGAAGTATACGAACTATTATACTGTGGCATCGCTGCAAAAACTCCAAGGTTCTTGCATCACCCCACGTGGAAAACCCTGACAAGTAATAAACTTGCTCGGCCACCAGTAACCTAAAATCACAGCAGTACTCAAATAATTTTGTTTAATTGAACAGGATATTTCGATCCCCTTCTTTGCTTATCTGAAAAACTTATGAAAAATTATTTTCATAACCCTTACTTTCAAAGAAAATGGAAGTTTACTCCTTCTTAAAAATCTGGTAGCGAGATATAAGCAAAGTGTGTAAAGATATCGTGAATCACAAACTACTAATAACACCAAATTATCTCAAGTACCAAAGTCGGTTGGTCCGTTTAGTAGCTAAAAAAGACGACAATTAATGTCTTCTGATACAAGTTTCCACCAATGAGTGCAAAGTTCGCAAGGGTAGAGGAACAGAGTTTGCTTAAATTGAGAACACAAATATGTGTTCAATACATAGTATGTATTTATCTATGTTCACAGTATCGAATTATCGAAATTATTCATTTTGAATGCAACATTAAGAGTGCTACATGGGTAGAGAGGTTATATTTGGATTTTGCCCCACAGTATACTAAAATTTTGTATTGAATGAGTCGTTACTTGACGAAAATCCATTGTAATTATAAAAACAAATATACTAAAAGTTTTATTAAAAATGATATTTTAATTGCGTTTTGTTTTTATATACTTTGATCAAGCCTGGAATTTTATTGTTTTTCAAAATAAATATTTTCTTAGGTAATATTTTAATTATGATTTTGAGATAGTGAACTGCTGTAATCCACAATTGGCTTGCGGTGTTGTTTAAGTATTAGGAGTCATGTACCGTCGAGGAACATGATGTACGCTAATGTCTTATGAACAGATTGCCATTTTCTATTTTTTGGTATTTGGAAGGGCTTGTTTTATGTTCTATGTTGTTTGGTATTTGAACAATTTTATATTAGATATTTTTGATTTATATTTATACGGTTAACATATGGTTCTGAAGGATATGTTTATTTTAATTTTTACGTGCGCAAAATTTTATGTGTTATCTCCTTTCTTTTCGTTATCACTTGTTACGTTATTTCTACGATCCCTATGTGAACCGTTGCAAACTTCTGACTAAACTTATAATTTTCTTCTTTAAAGTCTCTGTCTTGTTAATTATATCTCTATCACCTTTGCAATTATCTTACTCTTAGAACTTTTACTTTTCTTAATCCTGAATACAAACAGTTTCACTTCAAGACAACGCGGTCAACATAATCAGGGCGTCCCCTCCTCTTTTTGTCAGTATATTAAAAGGGATTTAATAAATAACTCAGATAGCTACCTATTTTAAATTATTGTTCAAAGGTGGCAATGATAGTCCAACTATACTACAAAATTCTAGGTTCAAGTCGAACATCAATTAAAAATTCTTTATGATGTAAAAAATCGTTACAAGTTACACGGAAATACAGAGTTGTTTTGAAAAAAAACTTCACTATAATTTTGTAGGAACATCGCAAAGTTTATAAGGTTTGGAATAGTATGTAGATAATGATATAAAATTTCTCGAAGTCATTTTACCGCTTGGCTGCTACCAGGTAATTAAATAATCTATACCACGACAACGAGTAGGGTCAATTTTCTGGGGGCGCGGAACAAACAGTGCCATGCGTACAAACAGTGACTATTACTACAGGAAATATTACTTCAAAAATGACCTCCTTGCAACTTTTGAACTGAAGGAGCTACAGAGTTTTCTAATATAGAAAGATTACGTCATTTTAACACTACATTTTCAATCTCATCGTTAAGGAAGAAAATTTTTAAAGATATTTTCATTTAAAAATAAAAAAGGCACCAAATATGAAAACCTGAAATTTCTACCCCAAAAAAGAAAATTTTGGCAAGGTTTTTTGTTGAATTTAAAATAAAAATCGCTATTGGTCAAGACATGAATGTATGTATGAACGTATAAAGTATATTAGTATATTCGAATTACAATAATATTACAATCGATTTCTTACAAAGTATAGTACCTAGCTTAAGCTTTACCTATGAATTGACATCAGGTTAAGGAGATGCACCGCTTACAAAAATTATGGTTAAAGGTATGGAAAAAATATTCTTAAAGAAACCATTGATTACAAATTTAACTATCAAAGTCTTTCTCCATAGTTTGTTTATATTAGACATTTGAATTACATAAATAAGTTGCTGAGGAAGTCATAAATAAATGACGAAACGTCCAATTTATTTAAATTAATTCATTTACTTTCCCAAATCCTATTTCCTACGAATTAAGTATTATTACATATTATGGATACGAATATTGAATCACCATTGATTACATTTTTAAATTAAAACTACATGGATGGATAAACCATCCCTGCAATTAACTGAAATAATGATTAGTAAATATAACAAAATAACAAAATAAATAACTATAAAAATAAAATGTAAAAAAAATTTCAAAAAAGATTAAAATTACAGAAATTTTGTTTAAATACAAAAATTAAAATTAGAATAAAAATAACAATAAAATATAAAATAAAAATTAAATAAAAATAATCCTCCCGTGGGTCCACCTTGTCGTGGTGGGAGAGCCTAGTACCAAGCCTGCAAGCCAGCAGGAGGGTAAGCTAACGGACCCAAACTTCTCAACGTTGGTATCAGTGGGCGGATGTCGCGCGCTGTCATCATCGTCATCGTTGGTTTCGATGTGCGGTGTTCGTGCACTGTCTCAACATTACTTGTCATCTGGCCGACATTGCCTTCGTTGAAGACGTTTAACTGGCGGTCTCATGCATTCCTGCTGGGAGTGGTTGAGGGGAGCTGAGGGTGGGGCCTCAGTTTCTCCGAGATCTGATGTGAGCTTGCTCTGCCGAGGCAGGGTGTGCGGGACTTAGCCACCAACCGCGTCGGTCCTCGGTAGGATAGGGTGCAATGGATGCAGAGATCGGAATCAGCATTGCTTTGGGCGAGGTCCGGTCCGTCTGCGTTTTGCGGGACTGGTAAAGTGGAGGCCGGGCCCCAGAGTACTGGGGTAGCACTATTAAAGTTCAAGGGTATACCCGTTCCCGGTTAATCCAGACCGCCCCTTTGCACACGATGGCTGGTTTAAAATTAGTTTATGGATATTAAAAAAACCCACAAACAAACGGAAATGCCACCTTCCGTAAAAGGCGTCCCGGTTATCACCGAAACGTCGGGGGGGGGGGGCCAAACCCCCCTAAAGATAAAAGGAAATTCCGTGGGAACCCGGCAATGATTCTAGGTGCCCAAAAACAGAGAGTTGTGAGGTATTTTTTAATTAAAAAGAAGGGTGACTCTAGCAACTTCAAGTCAGTGAGCCCCTTTTTAATTGCTAAATGTTTATATAAGGCTGTAGGACGTCTTAAGGACGGTAAGACAGTTAATAACGGGTTGTTGGTAGAGACATTCGGCGACAACGCAACGAACGAAAAACTAACTAATCTAAAGATGTTAGAGGATCATGAGGTAGAAGTATCGGCCCATGGAACCGTTAAGTTGTTCCCAGGGGGTGATCTTTTGCAGAGACGTCATTCATGATTTGCTCCATCGAAGATATATGTCCGACCACGGAGTTATTGAGGCACGAAGGATTAAGTAGAGGCAAGATGGTGAGTTGAAAGACTCACCTATTCTCCAACTGACCTTTAACAAAATTTAATTGCCAGCAACAGTAGATGCTGGCATTCACAAGAAAATCTCCGTGCGTCCGTACATTCCAGCACCGATGCGATGCTATCGGTGTCTATGATACGGACACACGGCTGGTAGATATGATCGGCCTCAAATTTGTGTATGCGGGGAGCCATTGCACGATGGAAGACCGTATAATGAGCCAATTACATGCGTGAACTGTGGGGGTAGTCACTCGGCGGGAACGCGAAGTCGAGGAACTGCCCCAAACACAAACAGGAAATGGTTATCCAGAAAGTGACAGTACTGGATAAGCTCACTTATCCTGAGGCGGGCAGGAGGGTGATGGGCTCCAGCCCTCGCACTCAGCCTGCCGTCTCCTATGCCCGCGTCACAGGTACTCCTGCCCCATCAGCTGACGCTTCAACTCTGGCTAAAGAGCTTGCTCCGCTGATGATGAAAATCATCAGCAAGTTTTTCGAATTTTTTTTTTTCGAGTTTTTCGAATAAAAAAAATGAAGGTCAAGCGTCAGCAAGGCCAGCAAAAGTCATCAAAACGACGGGTCCCGTCCAGGCCCCTCCTAATACTACAATTAAACAAACGTAAGAGAGAGACCCTAAAGACTGACGTGAGAGTCTTGGAGGTGGCAATAAGTCCTCCTCAAAAGATAAAGGGTGGAGGTGGATCGAGAAAAGACTCCACCTCCATCTTCATCACGGGGTGAGCCAGCTCTGCAAGCGGAGCTGAGCTCACCGAAGCTGGAGACGTCCAAACCTCCGGCTTCAACATCGCTGGGAGGCAGCCCAGCGCACAAGCTTCGCTCGAGTATCCTTCTGGATCGTGAAAAATGGGTCGTCGTCTCCTACAGGGTGATGTTGGAGACGGATTCAGATTCCGTCACTCTCTCCGACAAGGAGACGACCAGATAAATGAGGCTGGCCGATGGGGAAACCCAGGAAGTGATCCCACAACTTCCTGGGGCAACCCATCCAAGCCAATAGAAATGGTAAATGTATTACAGTGGAATTGCAATGATATTAAACAACGCTACTGTGAGCTAAACATGCTTCTGACAGAGCATACACCTATGTGTGTTCGTATATAAGAAACACATCTTAGACCGGCGGAGACATATACCCTGAAGGGGTATGTTCAAGCAAGGGGAGCAAATGTTCGAGCAAGGGGAGGTATCAAGGGGAGGCAATATTAAAAGGCAAGGCCTATCTTACCAGGCCCTTCGCCTTGACACCCCCCTACAAGCTATAGCTGTTAGAATATACGGATTGCTCGACCTCACAATGTGCACAATCTATCTGCTGGACTTCGATTGGAGTATCGAACATCTGGCACGTTTACCCTTGCAACTTCCACAACCATTTCTGTCAAACACGTTTCTTTTAAATACCGGTGAGAAAACACGATTAAACGCCAGAAATGGTAAGATGTCAGCAATTGATCCGACACTAAGCTCATCGGCTCTGTCTAATAGACTGGAATGGGTGGTACTCCCTGATCCTTGTGGGAGTGACCATCTACCCATCAAAATTTCTCATAACTCATCCATGTGTCCACATCCTACTTCACCGAGTTGGCGTCTTCGTCGTGCCAACTGGGACACTTTCATGGAAAGTTTTCAAGTTCCCACGTTGGGGGGAGACGCAGAAGAGGATGTGTGCAAAATAACCTTCAAAGTCATTGAAGTAGCTACACACGCTATAAGTAAGTCTTCCGGCATTCCACCTAAGAGAAAAGTTCCATGGTGGAATGATGTCGTGTGAGTAGCGGTTGCAGAGAAAAAGAGGCCGTTTAACAAACTGAAAAGATGCTCCACACAGGAAAATTTGATAGCCTTTAAAAGAAGAAGATCAATAAGAATTATTCGAGATCAAAAAAGGCGAAAGATCTTGGGAGCAATATGTTTCGGCCATCAATACCTCCACACCATTTTCGAAGGTATGGAGGAGGGTGAAGGCAATTTCGGGGGAATTTTCCTCATCACCGGCGCCTGTCCTCCTCAATTTGGATGGTCGAGTCATATTGCAGCGTGTCGAAATCGCTGAGTGATTAGCGGAGCATTTCGAGCACGTCAGCAGCTCCCAAAATTATGGCCCGGATTTCCTGCGGATCAAGATGCATCACAAACAACATGATGGTCTTGATTTTTTCTCAGGTGAATCCCTCCAGTATAACAACGATTTTACAATGCAAGAACTATTAGCGGCGCTATAGGGGTCAAAAGATACATCACCTGGACCCGACACAATACATTATGCCATGATCCAGAATCTGCCTTATCCTGGTAAGGTCGGATTACTGGATTTATACAATAATATTTTTCGACAGAGCGTTTACCCTAAGCAATGGCGGGAAGTCATTATTATCCCGCTGCTTAAAGAGGGTAAAGATTCATCGCAACCATCAAGCTACCATCCTATATCTTTGACTTGCAGCTTCAGCAAGATATTGGAAAAAATGGTGAAAAGACGTCTCGTCTGGTGGCTGGAAACTAATAATCTGATAAGTAAATATCAGACAAGTTTCCGCCAATATCATTCGACGACGGATCAACTTGTTCGCCTTAAGAATACCATTCACGACAACTTTCTCCGGGGCTACCACTTTGTGGGAGTGTTCTTCGACCTGGAGAAAGCATATAATATGACTTGGAGGTATGGCATTCTGCAAGAGCTGAAGTTGCATGACTGGGGTCTAAGAGAATCTACTGCAGCTCTATTCATCGCTGGTTCTACCCAGGATGGATTATGGCTGTGTAGTATTCTCCTCCGCCCGGATGTCAGCGCTCAAAATCCTAGATCCTATTCACCACGCAGGCATTAGATTTGCTACAGGAGCCGGGATTGCCTCCATTGAGGTTGAGGCGTGAGCGCCTGCTCCTAAATTATGTCGCGGGGGTATGGGCTAAGGTTATACAGCATTGGTTATTTCATCGTCACCAGGAGCCTTCCTACACTTAAGTTTCCTTTAAATGTTTAAAATCTCATAGGGTGATACGCATTCGACATCGATTAGGTTAATCATGGAAGAGCGAATATTTTCCAAGGACTGGAACACCAGTTGGACCACTCCTCATCGTGATATTCGTCGCCATCGGTAAAACTATGCGCCTTGGAGAATTTGTCCGCTAGAAGTTGTTGTGTGGCATTATCTAATTTAACTTAGATTCCAAAGGACCGAGTTTTCTTACGAATAGACCTTTTGGTAGCAACAACGATGTTCCCCGTGAGTTTACTTACTTCCGAGTCTATTTGGGCGACGGATTTGATCAGTGGAGTGGTCAAGGTTTCAGCGTTGACAGACTCTTTGAATAATTTCGAATCCTCTTTCTCAAAGTCAGTTGAGTCTGCACAGTAACGGCACCCTTCATTCCACCGATGTGAACGTGACAGGACGATGGTCGCTGTACATATTCCAGTGCACCTATTGATCCGACAGAAGGTCACAATTCTGGATTAGCGATAGGTCGATGATTGGAGAGGGGTGGTATCGAGGCAGCCTCGTGGTAATAGGTGGGTTTCTGCGGGAAGGCAACGATGAAGTTGAGTTTGAGGGAATGTGCGAAGAGTGTACGCCCATTGGAATTGTTAGATGTACAGTTCCAAGACGTGCGGCGAGCATTGAAATCGTTCATGATCACGACTCGATCATGAGTTCTTAAAATGCCGTCAATGCGTTCTCCCTTTAGGCGTCTATCAGGGGAATTAAATAAAGATGTAACTTTATAGTAACCACAATTAGTCGAAATAAGAATGGAGACGGCTTCAAGATTTCCGTTTTCTGGAGGCAAAGGTAATTATTTGGCGCCATGTCGAATAAGTAAGGCGACCTAGCTACCATTTCTGGTTGCACGGTCGCGGCGGTAGGTGAGATACCCGGGGATTCGAAGTTTCATATCTGGCTTTAACCATGTCTCGCAAATGGCTAAAACATGGATTGGATGATGCTGAAGTTTACGCCAGACGCTTTTAGTCGGATTTGAGACCTATGGGAGGGTTGGAATGCCATTTTCATACAAATGGGTAGTCATTTGGAAAAACACGAGAAGTTTTCTGAATTTGTTGACCAAGTTTTCCACTTGTT
The DNA here is from genome assembly GCA_963920215.1 of Nineta flava. Taxonomy (NCBI): domain Eukaryota; kingdom Metazoa; phylum Arthropoda; class Insecta; order Neuroptera; family Chrysopidae; genus Nineta; species Nineta flava. The sequence continues at coordinate 22,211,370 of OY986044.1, forward strand.
TTCCACCTCAATCCTGAGTAGTAGAAGTTCCATGAACTCGAGGGCACGATTGGATCTACTATCGGTGTCCACGCGACGTGTAGGTGTAGATGGGGCTATGAAGGCCTCGACAATGAATGGGTTTGTACGGGACAGGAGGCGTTTGGCTTGTATTGGTGCTGGAGTCTTCATCCTCTGCGCTGCAGGGCCTCGGGATGGGGTGTTGACCTTTTTCCATTGAGGGAGGGTTGGGGATTCCCTGACCAAGGACGGTGTTTTTGTAGGGGAAATCTTTTCATCTATGAACTGCTGGCGAACGGGACAGTTCATGGAACTGGTTGGATGGGAAGCGTTGCAGTTGCAACACTTCGCAGTTTCCAGCCTTGAGATTTCACATTGTTGTGAATTATGGTCGTTACCATACTTTACACAGCGTGCCACCCCGCGACAACTGCATAACTCCCCGGCTATTGTGGATGCTTTGGGCTTGCGTCCTTTTTTCCAAACTTTTTTTTCGTGCACTACGAACTTCGGTTCGTGGTCTTCCTTGTTTTCATAAGAATGGATGGAAATTGAATTTCTTCCACTTTCCCCTTACATCTTCGGTAGATGGTGGATGGTCCAAATGTGAAACGGACAGTGCTCCGGGTTGTCGCTTTTATTGCCTCCACCTTGACAAAAGACCAGTCCAAGTAGCCGAGCGGTCTAAGGCGTTATGGTTGCGAAGAATGCATACTTGAAAACTGGGAGGTTGTGGGTTCATATCGCGACATCGGCAGTTTGTCAAATATTAGAAAAAAAGGGGGCGGTTAATTGACTAAACCGTCGGCGTATAGACAAGAACGAAATAACCAGCTATGCTTGAGAAGGTTTTCTGCAGTTTCCTTCACGATCTCCAGATGAATATCGTCATAGTTCCTATCATAGTCGGTTGCAGCCGCACATCCTACCAATTCCTTGTCTACTCACAAATTCCTTCCATTCCATTCACATTCTCACATACTTAGGCATCACAATGGACTTTATGGTCGAAGTGTAGCCCGTCCAGGGCAGCCTATACAATCTATCTATCTACTATCTTGACAAAGAAAATCAGCCCATGTGTACTACAATGGGCTTTGGCGTCCTTGCCTTTGATGGAGTGGCTTTCGCAGCACCATCATCACAAATATTCGTTAGAGGTTCAAATCGGTTGTGAACCTCAGTGGTTCTTTTGGTGTCTTTGGCACTTTCGACCACACGTCCTCTTCGTTTCCGGTTGGATACGGTGGTGAAGTCCATGGATCCTGATGTCGTTGTTGTTGTTAATCCTGTTGTTGATACGGATGTTGTTTTAAACGCTGATGATGTTGATGCTGCTGCTGTTGTTGATGATGCTAAGGTCGCTGATGTTGATGGGCTCGCCATCTCTTTCGGCTTTGTGGTCATCGCCCCATCGGTGTTGGTTCCCATATCTAATTAAATCTTTTACTTGGAATTAATAAAAAAATTCAATTATTTAAAAAAAATAAAATAAGGCCTGTACCATGTAAAATTTTTTATTTCTTAAAATTTGTTATTTTTGGAGTCGGTGTCAGCAAAGAGAAATTCACATAACTTTTGGACACCGCCTCCAAAAATAACAATAATTGTACATATATATTTAAAAAATTTTGGTTAGGTGAACTAAAATTGGCACAAGAATATGCAATCATTTTTTTAATTTTTAGTACATTTTTTGTTATACAATATTTGATTTTTGAAGTCGGGTTTCTATTTTGTCAAAATAGGTTTGATTTCTCGCTTTTTACTGACTTTGAAGTTCTATAACTGATTTTATTTGTCTAAATATGGGTAGACCTACTTAACGACGTTTTTTTCATATGCAATTTGTTTTTATTTTGTAAAATTTTTTTTTTTTTGTAGTGCAATTTTTAATGCATTTTTTTATAACACATTTTTTTACCCGGTTTTTTTTTTTTTTTTTTTTTTTTAATTTCTTGTGCATTTTTTCATAACAGATTTTCAGTTTTTTTACATACATTTTGTTTTTTTTTTATAAATATTTTTTTTTTGGGGTCGGTTTTTTTTTTGTAAAAAATTTTGTTGAAGTCGGTTTTTTAAAAAATTTTCTTATTTTCCCATTATGAACGAGTATACCCTTTAAAAAAAAAATTCACAGAAATCGGGTATCACATATAAAATGAGGATTTTTTTCGATTTCCCGGGGATCCTCTCATCAGAATGTGATTTGGTGACAATGGGACCAATGGGAACCAAACCGTTTAAAACAAAAAAAAATTCAAAATCGTATTACGAGTACTGAGAAAACACACATTAAAAAAAAATTCAGACGAATTGAGAACCATCCTCCTTTTTGAAGTCGGTTAATAAAATAAGGCCTGTACCAAGTAAAATTTCCCTGTTATTTTGCTAATACCCCTCATCTTTGTGTTTGGATAACGGAATCTCACTACATCAAGTTTTAATAATTTACGCGATATAACTCCTAAACCCTACGTCCCGGCAGCGAATAAGTCACCGTTCAGTGATCAAGAGTGACAACACAGATGGGAACATCTTTGGAACAAGTTGGCTGAACCTGCCATATTTTATATTAACAAAGTGGTCCTATTGGAATAACTGTAAAGACGCTGGCGGATTCCAAGGCCACATTTAATTAGTGACCTGTGAGGATCAAAAGTCTGCGGACCTCTAGACGATCGCTATCGGAAAGTTAAAAGAGGTATGGAAGGGCCGTAGGCTCAAAGTTGTCTCCTGAAGTACAACTTCGGGACAGGACTTTATCCCAAGCAGACCAAGGATTCGAGAGCCTGAATTCCTGTGAACCGACCCGAGAGAGTGTCCTGAAGTTCATATAACTAAGCAACCCGACGATACGCACCCAGGATTGGAAGTTGTAGGTAGATCAAGGCAGGCGGTAATAATCCTTAACCAGGATTTCGTATCCCTTCTCAAGGAAAACCGAGGGATATGAACTAAGGATCCGGTCAGGTTGTCCTGAACATACACAGCAAGGACGCCATAGGTGAGAAGGCTGTTAAGGCCCAACTACCGACTACTGCAATAGCTAAAACTCTATAGCTGCTCTCCTCATACATGTCTTACGACCACAACGAAGTTCCTCCACCAACATACAGGCGAACAGCATAAGCAGAATCGGAGAGTAGACGAGGGGCACTCATCATTGGATCTGACCCCAACGCCCATCATTCAATATGAAGAATCACGGACATCAAGGATCGAGGCGAGTAACTTTCGGAATATCTTGAATAACAATCTTCAGATCTGTAATAGGGAGGAACATCCTACTTTTATTTCATCAGTTAGACAAGAAGTTCTAGACATTACTCTTATCACAGGCACCCAGTATTGTTAGAACCTGAAAGGCCTCTAATGAACAATCTTTTTTGGGCCATCGATATATAGAGTTCACGATGGAGTTAGAAAGCTTGAGTAAATCTTATTCTCCACTAGGCGTCAGATGAACTGGGCAATGTGCACATCCACTTTTGTACAGAGAAGAGTTCCCTGTTCTATAAAAACATCAAACGGGAAACCCAAACCACCATGGTGGTCATCCGAGATTTGTGAAGTCAGGAGGTACTGTCGACGGTTAGTCAACAAGGCAAAAAGAACCAATGAGTGGGATGCTTACAAGGCCAGCTTAAACAACTACAAAAAAAAACATTTAAGATGGCGGAAAGAGTTTCCTGGGTCAATTTCTGCGATAAAATTGAAGAATTCTTAGTATACTTAGTCCAGTAGCGTTAAATAATGTCCTGAGCAATCATCAAAATATGCTGAATACAAAATTAAAAAAATTCGTTACGCAGGAGCTGCGTCAACTTAGTGAATTTCCTTACAATACATAAATTACTATCCAGCGGTCATAATTTTAGTCTGATCAAAATGAAATGTCGTATCTGATATGATTTTGGTATTTGCAAGTTCAATTTTTAAAATAAATGGCATAGATCAAGGGGGAAGCGGGACAAAGACAACACAAAATATAAAATATCTCTCCTAATATTAAAAACCTCGAAAAATGTGTAAGGATTAAAGTCTTCTCCTAGGCATGGTAGGACCTTGTAGTTGGTGGAGAGGCTTAAGTGCATTGATGAAGGGCTATGCTACGCTGTCGGTAACTATGTTACTGGCAAGAATACCCACGCCGGACAGGATATGCTTGAGAAGCACGGCCAAGAAACCATGTAAAAACCCAAGCTACGGTGCGAGGCATTGTGCCAAGAGATCTAGCCGAAGGCTAGGGCAGCAGGGTCAAATGCTGTCATAAACAATCCCCTTGGAGCAACTGGCGAACTCCACTGATTCAATGCCCTCCCCATCAAGTGGCCGATGGGGTAGTACACGGCCCGATTTTTATCGTGGGATCAAAATGGATAATAAAAAAAATAGAAAGTCTGGGGCTCAAATCCCCTCAAAAAGTGCACCAACCGAGGCTACACAATCTCGCCGAGACACAAAAACCTGCAGGTGCATCATGCCCAGCAGAAAATATGGACGATAAACTCTAGAATCCTTAAAAATATCTCGGGTGCAGCCCAGAGAAAAGCATTTGAAGAGAAAGCAAGAGCTGAGGAGAAACCGATTCCTCCGATAAAGAGGAAAATCCGGACAAAAAACCCCAAAGCCCTGGTTTTCTCAGGAACAGTGATACCTGTAGGGTCTGACTCAGGGAATCAACCCTTGGAAAACCGACAGGAAAAGAGATTAAGATCTGAAGATGGAACTCCAAGCCCGAAACAGATCTCGAAAAAACGAAAAAAAAGGGGGAACAGGCAAGTGCTATTAATACCTTTGCTGAAACCCCCGCAACAACAAAGATATGCATTGCACTGCGGGTATCCTGAGGTTAAAATGACTCAGGAACAATCCGAAGAGGTGCAACTCTCGATGCTACAAACCCTCATTAGCCAAGAGCTCGTTGAGGGCCCACAATATTGGGGTTGCCACCTGGACAGGCGGGCTCTTGTTGTGCGGTGCATAGGAACAACAGCCATAAACTGACTCATGGATAACGTCCCGAATATCTGACCATGGAAGTCATACTGGGGCTGCCTTCGCTAAGCATTGTAATAACAGCTAAAGCGAGTCCAGCGCCTATAAATTGTCTTGCAATAACAACTGAATTAATAAAAATCAGGTTGGACATGCAAGTATCGTGGGAACATCAATTATCTCAGACCCTGTCTTTGAAATGGTTACAGATATACGTCCCCAGACATACTCCTTCTCAAAACCTTTCACTGTAGTATGTGATAGGGCCATGTGATCGGAAAGGGAACCACCCTACCTTAGGAAAGGAATCGTCTGGTATACAGACGGATCCAAAACTGAAGAAGGGACCGGGGCGGGAATCTACGGTGAGAAACCAAAAGCAAACATAAGCGTCAACTTGGGGAAATATGCCACGGTCTTCATAAACCAGATTAGTTTAAATGTTTTTATCCACAGCTATCTTAAAACGGTTGAGTTGTAAAAGGAAAAAAGACAGGTTCAAGTTAGTTAGCCGGAAGAAAACGAACTGAATAAACTTTTGAACTAAAACCTTTCTTTTATTTAAATTTGACCCATTGACCTAAATTGTTACATGGTGTCAGAAGTAAAAAAACATTTTCTTATTTATTTAATAAATATAAATAACTTAAGTGGATTAAAACCGTTTTGAAAAATTTTATTAGTTGCAACGTAGATATAACCTTAAAAGCACCCATTTCGTGGAGTTTAAAGAAGAATTAAATTAAAATTGTGATTTGTGCATTTATTAAACAGTTTAGGGACAATGGCAAGTAACGATCGCTTTCCGTCCGAGCTGGATTGCACAAATTTATCTCGTGATTAGCCAAATTGGAAATGTACATTCCACATGTACATGATGGCATTAGATGAAGATACAGAAAATGAACCAAAAAAGATTGCGACGTTTTTTGGTTGATTGAACCCCGTGGAATTGAAATTTATAATACACTATTTCCTAATAAAGGTCCCATCAACGGCATGTTGTCAATTAACAAGCAGTGCCACCAATACTGGCAAATGGTGTTTCCCCCGCAGCAACAATAGGTAATGAAAATGTACGTACATTGTTGCATGCCATAAAAGCGTTTGATGCGTATAGTATTCCGAGGAAAAACATTTCATTGGAATCTTTCAATTCAACAACATTATGCAAAAAAAATAGCAAATGTTTGCGTATTTTAAAACTGAATTGCCTAAACAAATTCAGTACTGTGAATGCAAATGGGAATGTGGGATTTCATACGAAAACCATATGCTTATGAATAGGATCATTATGGGGGTCAATGAAAAAAAGTTACGGTTAAAGTTATTAGAATCAAGAAACGAAACCTTGACTGGTGTAGTGGATAAATGTAAAACATATGAAGCAGCAAATCAAAACAAAATGTTATTAGATGGAAATGTACAGCAAAACGCATATAAATTGGATCAAATAAATTGTATTGAATTTATAAACGTATATAAATTCAGTTGATTCAATCAAACGTAACTGTTGTAACTAACAATTGTGGAAAATCTTTTGAACCTGGTCATTTCAAACAATGTTGAGCTCGAGGAATCACATTCAAGTCCTGTGAAAAAGTGGGCCATTTTCAAAAATGGTGCAAGTCAAGAAACAACAATAACACTAGATACAACAATAATGAGTATAACTAAGGTGGATACAACTCCAAAATACTGAACCAAACAAAGAAAGAAGCAAAATCAAACAACTGGTATGAGTCAGGTAACAGTAGTGAATTAAATGATGGCTTTTTCAATAAATTAGATAACAATAATCCATTTTTCTGAATAAATTCGAATACTTTTAGTCCAAAACAATGTAAGTGATGTAAGTGGTTGAAAACATTTAAAGTTGATAACCTATCAATAACATCTAAAATTGACACTGGATCAGATGTGAATTGCATTACTCATAAATTAATAAAAATTTAAAATAAGACATAAAAATGATCCAACCAAAAACATAAATGTAAAAAAGGGACGAGTTTTCGGGAAAATCCTTAATGTAATAGTTCCTTCTTAAAAAGTGATGATATGGAAGAAAAGACCGAGCTATTTACAAAGTAAATAGCTCTAGACTTCATATAATAGTTGCTCTTTAAAAAGTGATGATATCCCATTAAAGAGCTGAGCTATTGACAAAGTAAATAGCTCGGTAAACTATTAACTAAAAAAATCAATGAGGGGTAAATTGATTAAATGTAAGAAAAAATTTGGTATCAATTTATTTCGTAAGTTTTCCCTTAGTATGTTTTTAAAATTTAACATAACGCGGCAAGTTATTTTTTCTGTTGATTTTAAATATTTAGAAACTTGCCGCGTTATAAAATTTTAAAAATATACTAAGAGAAACCTTTCGAAATAAATTTCAACCTAATTTTTTCTTACATTTAATCAATTTACCCCTCATTAATTATCTTCCATATCATCACTTTTTAAAGAGCAACTATTATATGAAGTCTAGAGCTATTTACTTTGTAAATAGCTCGGTCCTTTCTTCCATATCATCACTTTTTAAGGAGGAACTATTACATTAAAGATTTTCCCAAAAACTCGGCCCTTTCTTACATTTATGTTTTTGGTCGGATATCACATCTTTTTGAAAGGCTTAAATAATACGTAGCCGAAGGCTTCACATTAAATTAATAACTTTATTATATTAATAAATTATCATCATATTTACATACCATAAAGAAAATGAAAAAATAATCATGTTTGGCATTATTTTACATGACAGTAGTTTAAGATTAAGATGATATTATTTAACTTTTTATATTTTCTATATGGTTGTTTCGTTTAATATGGTCTAATACCAATCAATATTTATAAAGCTAGTTTCATCCAATCAGAAAGGACTCTATAAAAATATCAACGAATCAGATGGATATATGCTTTCTAATGCTAATTTGATTAAAACGAAAATTGTAATAATTTTCTTTTTTTCTTTACAGGATATCTGGAAGTAGCGTAGAATTACGATGATTAAGTCGCCAAGAATTATGGGAAAATTGTAAAAATTTCCATTTTTCCGATACAAATTTCCAGTTTCGCAATTTTCCCGTCGGTTTGGGTACTAGATCTACCTGTATGCCAAATATCAACTTTACAGGATATCTGGAAGTAGCGTAGAATTATAATATACCATACTTAAGTTTTTTAAGGTGTAATCGCCAATTTTGCGTTTTTGAAGTGAAATAACTTGTTAACGGTTAATTCGTTAACGATCACTGAAAAAACTATTTCTTATAATTCCGTAAATTATCGATATTTAAAATATCTACACTGTAGCTCTTTTCGTTCAAAAGATACAGCACCTAAAAAATGAGCCTAAATTAAGCTGTAGTAATAGCAGTAAGTGAAAAGGCCAAATGTGTCCCTTAAATTCGGCCTTGCGCACTACCGTGCTCTAGATAAAGCACTTTCTAGCGGTCACAATTTTAGTCTGATCAAAATGAAATTTCAAATATGATTTTAGTATTTGCATGGCCAATTTTATTAATAAATGACATACGTCAAGGGGAAAGGGGGGGGGGTAAAGAAAGAAGAAAACACAAAATATAAATATATCTCGCTTAATATTAGAACAATTGAAAAATGCGTAAGGAATAAAGTTGTAAAAAAACAAGTTTGCTACTATTCATCACCTTATCATTTTTGCTCAAACTCTAAAATAAATTTTAACAAATTTCTTTGTTGAAAAATTATAACAATTAGTGTTGTGTTATCCCTTTTAAGTATTCATAAGTAATGAATACAATTTAATGAATACAACGGACAAAATACAATTATACTAAATATCAAACCAATCAAAAAGGAGGCGGTACACATATCAACAAATCAGATGGATATATGCTTAATAATGTTATTTTAATTAAAATAAAAATTGTACAAATTTTCTTTTTTCCGATACAAATTTCCAGTTTTCGCAATTTTCCCGTCGGTTTGGGTAATATATCTACCTATATACCAAATATCAACTTTACAAGATATCTGGAAGTAGCGTAGAATTATGATGATTAAGTCGCCAAGAATTATGCGAAAATTGAAAAAATTTCATTTTTCCGATAAAAATTTCCAGTTTTCGAAATTTTCCCGTCGGTTTGGGTACTAGATCTACCAGTATGCCAAATATCACCTGTACAGGATATCTAAAAGTAGCGTAGAATTATGATATACTATACTTAAGTTTTTTAAGGCGGTACCGCGAATTTTGCGTTTTTGAAATGAAATTACTTTTTAATCGTTTATTTCTTAACGAAACCCATAAACTTGTTTTCTTATAATTCCCTAAATATTCCATATTCGAAAAATCAGCACTGTAGCTCTTTTCGTTCAGAAGATATTTCCGGGTCAAATCTGGTCTGATTTTTCGATAAGTAATAGCACTGTAAGTGAGAAGGCCAAATGTGTCCCTTAAACTCGACCTTGCGCACTACCGTGCTCTAGTTGATTTTCGAAATATTTGTTCTATAATGTTAAATTTTAATATAGTATAAAGTAAGCACAAGAGGATCACAACTCGATACGAGAAGCAGATTTTAGAATTTTTCAAAATTATAGAGGTTTTTCAAATGTTGGTCATTATTATTAGCAAGATTATTCATTGTTAAAAGAGAAGGGAGTATGCACATTCGGCACAAAGGCAGATTTTCAGATTTCTTAAAATATATTTTTGAAATATTGGTCATTGCTGAGGGGATTATTCATTGTTACAGGATTACGGGAAGGTTATAGCAAGTATTTTTATGAGTAAAAGTTTGAGTTCTTGCCCAGCACATCTCAGAACAGGTAATAGATGCTATTCTTTTTAGTCAATTTTTTTTTCGATTTTCTTGAATTTTTTATTATTTTTGAACTAAATTTAATAATTTTTTTCTTTGCTTGAATGTTTTCATCGAAAACTTTGATTATTTTCTTTTCATACTTTCCATTTTGTTGTTGATATTTATTGGTTTGTTTTTTGAAACTTAGCACAAATTAAGTCAAATTCCAAACAAATAAAATTTAAAGACCAAAATTGAATATGTGTGAACTTTTCCCCACACTTTTCGGAATTATTATGCTCAAAAGATAAGCGGAATTGTGGTTAGTTTGAGCAACAAATCCCAATCTCTTAACCCCACGGTTTTTTGGGAATTAACGCTATGCTCAAATTTATATCTGTCTACGTCGACTATAAATTTCCTTAAGAATCTTAAAGAATATAACTCTATATATCGGTATATATAGCAAGAGTGAATTCTGCCTTCCGCTGTTTCAGCATCTCTATCGAGATATGTATAAATACTCGCCGTGTTCGCTTGACCCCTGCAAATTATTTCTCCGCGGCCTGGGTTCCGTTCCCTAAAAATAAAATTTATCCCATGAAGTATAAATTTGGTAAAGTAAAGAACACAAAGGATCAGTACACCAAGGAGGGTTAAAGGGAAGAATTCAAGGGTGAATCTTAGTTTGAGTCAAAAAAAGACCCGACAGGAAGACCAAAAGTTGCCAAAAGGTTAAAGGATGGTCAAGAAGAGGGGTCAAGGAGAATTCAAGTGGGTTCAAAGTGGGTTAGTTGTCAAAGTGAGGGTTGTGGAAGAAGAGGAAACACGGGTCACGGGGTGTGGAAAGGTCGTGCAAAGATTGTCAAGGGTGAGATTCATGAAGGACGTCAAATGGAGTCAAGGTCGAAGATCTCCTTTTGGTCAAAGGGTAGGTGAATGGGGTCAAAGGGCGTCATAGTTTCGTATAAGAAGTAAGAGAATTTTAGATTCTGTTCATTAATGAACTTATGAAAAAACTGCTGCGAATAGAATAAGCTCGTATTACACTTCTCAACAGAAGTTTACCTTATTCCACATTTCTACATTTCTTCGCCTGGGTAGACCCTCTTTTAAACTACTGCGCATATGTGGACATCATTTTATGCAGAGGTTTTTCTTAGTTTTTATTTATACAGAAACGTTGATCTTTTTTACAGCACTGTGTGGGTTGAACCTGTAGTGTATTCGCTACTAAATCTCAATTTACTTTCATATTTAAATACCTTTGCGACACACTATAAATTTGCAATTAATCCCAAAATTACTAGTTTTGATACTGCTGAAATTATCCTTGATTTTGGAAATGATTTGGTTTTTCATCATGAATTCATTGTTGATGATGTTATTCAGAGCATTCTGAGTATAGATTTTCGAAAAAAATTCAATTTGAATATTGACTTTAATAATCGAACATTATTAAAGTCTATTAATTAATTCGTTGAAGTGACCTCACTTTAAAATTAATTTATAAAAATCTTGAATTCCAATCCTTATTTAACCAAATCAAAAAAATTCCATATTGGTGATAAACATCATACTGGACATCGCATTATAACATACTCGTATCTGATATTTTCTAAATATCGCAGGCTATATCCTGAAGAGTTGTCAGCTGCTAAAAAACATTTTTAAGAACTCATGGATTTGGGTATATGCAGACCATCGGATTCTGAATGATCATCACCTCTGCTAATGAAAAATAAACCTGACAGTTCTTTTCATACATGCGGTGATTATCGTCGACTAAATTTGATGAGGGTACCTGACAGATATCCAATTCCACATTTATACGATTTCCATGTGAAATTACATAATAAAATGGTTTTTCCTAAGGTTGGTTTAAAAAAGCTTTATTATTAGGTTACTGTACACGATGATGATGCCACGAAGACTGCCATTATCACTTATTTTGGCCTGTTTGAATTTTTGAGAATGCCTGTTTGGTTTACGCAGCGCAGCCCAAACTTTTATGGCCGAATTATTCAAAAATGTAGATTTATCTTGAAGTTGCATTTTTAGCTTTTTTTTGTTTTTAAATTAGAACCAATTGCGTGATTTTGATATAATTGGGTATGGTGATATTATTTTATCATACGCAAAACAACCCATACGGAAGTTTTGGTCATATTAATTCATGGGCGTAGCTGGGATTTAAATTGTTTAGCCACCCTCAGTTTCTACGCTCATGGAAACAAAGGATTTTAAATTTAGAGGAAGTATGTTGCTTACTACAAAAAGTGTACACTTTATAGTAGTAGTTTACTATTACAGTTTACTCAAAATTTGGAATTTTAATCAATGGCAGTAGCAATTTCAATATAAACATGAAATTACGAAAAAATAATTTATAATATGTTCCAGGAATGTTTTATATAAAAATATCAGTTTAAAAGCATAGCATTCATTCGTATCTTTCACACTGCGATTTTCCTGTTTTCAAGTTTTCAAGTACTGGCCATTACTATAATTCTTTTACAGAAGCACCCAACAATGAGTTCTTTGAATAATTTCTTCGTCACCTCTAAGAGTATTTGTCTTGGATACGTTCCCACAGTTGAGTATCATTTTCTAGCGCTGTCTGGTAAATTACTGATTTAAGATGACCCCATAAAAATAACCCAATGGATTTAAATCAGGACCACGTGGTGGCCAATTACGTGAGCATTGTTACCTCGACTTATTCTTTTGTTGGATTTTCTTGATTTAGAAAATTTGTAACTGCCAACGAAAAATTGGGTGAAGCCCCAAAATGCATTAGCCACATGTCTCTTCGAAGTTGTTGAGGTAAATCTTCTAGTAAATTCATTTCAGTAAGCCTGGAAACATATTTTGTAAATGATGCAAATAAATCGTTCCCGTTAATTTTTGGAGTAAAATGATAGGACCAACAATAAAATTTCCTATTATGGCAGCTCACACATATTGTTTAACTCATACTGGAAACGTGTAGCTTTTACTGCATGATGATTTTCATCGGCATAGACGTTTTCGTTATGGTAATTGGTTATCCCTCTTCTTGTAAAGCATGGCTCATCCGTAAACAAAATAATTTTGACAAGTCCGCTTATATATATATATATATATATATATATATATATATTTATATATATATATATATATATATATATTTATATATATATATATATATATATATATATATATATATATATATATATATATATATATATTTATATATATATATATATATATATATTTATATATATATATATTAATGTATGCATGTGTGTGTGTTAACAATATATATTTTTGACTTGTTTTCAATGAATAAATGATTAACAGTACCTATTTTGTTACACAATATACAGTAGAACCCCGATGACTTAAAGACCAGGGGAAATGTTAAATAATTTGAGTTATTGACTTACTAAGGGTTTGAGTTAGAGAGGTTTCAAGGGTTCATAATTTTGCTTATTGAGGTTTTTTGCAGAAGCCATTTGTTTGTCTGTGTTTGTAAGGCATTTTTTAATAAGTTCTGCAGTCATGCTGTTTTTTTTGTCTACAGAGGTCTAGTACCCAAAATATTCGTTAAGGTTATAGAGGCTTCGTATTTTAAGTAAAAGAGGTTTTGGATTCTGAGGGGAAGAGAATAAAAAAAATTTTTAATTTATAGATGTTTTTACGTTATCGAGGTTTAAGTTATCGAGGGTCTACTGTAGTTGCAAGTACACTCTATACACTTTAAAATTGAGCTATGCTTATTTATCTTTTAAATTCCAGTTGAATAGTTTATATATAACTGAAGATATGGTTTATACACTGCTCACTCAGTAACATCCTCAGTAATTAGCACAAAATCTTCCCTACAACGTAACACTTGCATTGTTGTGAACAAATTGTAACAATTATTTTTATGAAACGATACATAGTTAATATTATGTTTCATTTTTTTGATTTGATGTCGATATAATTGTATTAACAACGATACATGATAATTTAAGGATGTTCATTTGCTATAGTCAAATGAGTACTATCTTTATTAAAATTAATTTAGGATTTTAAAAAAGTTGTAAAGTATATCAATAGTCTTATAGCGATTTATAACTTTTTTTTTATTTGTCCTAAATATTTTTTTGACTGATTTGACTGGTTTTATAATTTTTTTCATATTTTTGTCAATGGTGGCAAATACAAACCTTACAAAACAGTTTTAATTTTATTAAATAGATAGTTCAAACCTTAGTCAACACCATTTTTTTAATGCAAATATATAAAATACATATTTCGAAGAATATTTATAAACATTAGTTATTATGATGGCTACTTTAATAATATAGTTATTATAATTTTAAGTACAAACAATCGGTTCTCCATAAGAAGCTGATGTTAAAAGTTTGATTGTTAATCGATAATTACTCTTTGAAATGATCGATGACAGTTTTGAAATTTTTATAGAGAATAACTACATAATTTAGCTAATCAATTCACTAATAGAAAAAATTTTATGTACAATCAAGCCTCATGCATGAACGTCCGTAACTCATTACTTCTTTAATAGAGTAATAAATTCAATAAATATGCGCGCTAACGAGTGGGATACGCTAAAGAAGAGCAAGCTAAAGCGCTGTTATAACTGGTATAACAAACAAAACAATGAACATGATAGCCGCTCGAAATTAGGATTTTTGTGGAACGGATTTTGGTGTTTATTTGTTTCAGATGACTATTCTTTCTAGATGTGGGAAGAAAATAGATGTGGGAATATAGAAGAAAAACCGCTGGGGGGACGAGTAGGGGGATAGCACAGCCGCTCTGATGTACCTAACGCAAAGTCGTGTGGGCAGGTAGGCAGGGTCATAGTCAGCGTTGCCGATTTGTGGGGAATTCCTCAAAATTTTGTGAATTCTACTTACGTTTGAGGATTGTAGTGTCGTTTAAGGATTGATTGTGTTTCCTTGTAGTGTCACCATTTGGATATCAGTTAAATTCAATTTTGACCTTGCATAGATCCCACTATCCTTAATTAACGAAAAAGAGTTTATGATAACGACAAAGAAATCGTTTTTAATTTTCAATGCAGTCCTCGACCACATACCGATTTTGGCTAAACAAGCTATGTAAGCATATGTATACACCGCTTACATTTGGAAGCATTAAGAACAAGCAGCAACTGTGGTATTCGATGGATATAGTGAAAATATCGGCAATACCAAAAGTATCAGACGAGAACAGCAACTTCTGGAACGTATTTCTCGTAATACTCTATCTCCTTGCCAAATTTCATTACGATCCGTTTAGCCGTTTAGTCGCGAAGAGGTAGTAAACAAACAGAGTTACTTTCACATTTATATAGTATAGTATGTTTATATATGTATATATATATATATATATATATATATATATATATATATATATATATACTTATATGTTTCCTGTTTAAGAAAATTAATTTTTAGTATGTCTATGATAGTATGTCTTCGCAGGTTTATATTTATATCAGTTATGTATTTTATTCAACGTAGGGTCTCTTTGTGAAGCTCATCGCCGTATTAATAACCTATTATTATTAAATTTCAGATTTTGCCACAATTCCTAAAACAATTATATGTATTTTTATAAATACCTATTTCGACTCCGAGATATGTTACTCGTTGCTGACATAATTAGCAATGAGTAACATATCTTTGACTCGATATCCCGAAGATAGTTACGATTAGCTAATTCATACTGATGACGACTAGGAATTGACGTGTAGAACAATTTCCGTGTGAATGTCGGCACCACAATATATTCCTATCTTGATCAATGTTAAATTATCAGTCTTAATTTTCCATTGATGGATCTACCATAATCAGGGCCGCGACAATGAATGCAATGAAAGTGACGGTGATGAAGTATTAACAGCGGCGACCATTATTTGTTTCTCACACCATTTACTCACATCAGACTTCCATTTTATACGATGATAAAAACAAAACGATTCGACGATACATTTTTTTTATACAGGTAATGTTTACAGGATACAAAAATACATTAACAACATTAAAACACTTATTACATTTACAAATTTCATTACGATTGAAACTGAGATGTTATTTGTTTCAGTCATTTTTGGTACCATTGTGAACTCTATGTACATTTTACCCCAATAGAAACACAATAGCATGCATGTAAAACCATTTTATGATTACTTATTGTACCACACCTATTTTGTAGCTACAATTTTACCATTTGCTTACTTTTCACTTTTATTTGCTTCTTTTCTGTTGTCGTACATTTTTGCATCGTACAATACAGCTGGATTGGAAATGTAAATTTTTCGTAGAGGCAAGCCTCCGCATATACTATAAAAGTTAATCCTCCCTCCCCCCTATTACAATAGGCCCCTTGTTAGCAAAAATTACATTACTATGTATGGGTGATTCTGTTCTAACTGTTACTTTTTGGACAACAATTTTTTAATTCTATAAGCGAACTTTTTTCGTTTTTTCATGCATTTTTTCATTTTTTTTTACAGTAACAATGAAATTACAAAAGCATTTTGCTACAAGTAGAAAATATCGAAAATAATATTAAAATAATAAAAAAATATCAAAAAAATTAAATTAAAATAAATTAAAAATTCGTTACGCAGGAGCTGCGTCAACTTGGCGAATTTCCTTAGAATACTTAAATCACTCTATAGCGGTCATAATTTTAGTGTCATCAAAATGAAATATAATATCTGATTATAGTTTATAGTCACTATGGAAACAAACAAAATTTTTATAATAAAATATATTTAATGTATTCGTATCAAACAAATACAAAATATTAAATATCTCTCTTAATATTAGAATAATCGAAACATGCATAAGGAGTAAAGTTGTAGAAACTCAAGTTTGCTACTATTCATTACTTGATCATTTTTCTCAAACTCTAATGTGAACAGCGACATTTAGAATTTTAACTTTCAATCTTTAATTGTAAATATTTCTGTAAATATTATAATATTAGTGTAACAGAAAAGTGATAAGAAACAAAATTACAGTAAAACTTAGTACCTACAATTTAACTACTGATAAATTTTTCGATTTTTCAAATATTAAGGGAGATAGTTAAATTTTGTGTTTTTCTCTCCCTCTTAACTCCCTTTCCCCTCGTCCGATTTTACCCATTAACTTGACCGAACTTGACCTTTAGAATACCAAAAGCGACCCAAATAGTGACCGCTAGAGAGTCCACAGACATTTAAAAAAAGTACATATGTATATATGTATATATGTATATACACATACATACAAATTTTAGCAAGTCATTTTTAACATCTAATTGGTAGGATCGATGGACATTTGAAGAAATTTTTACGAAATTCCAACATTGGTGCAAAAACAATAGCTGCATTTCCTTTGGAGGAAATTCGCTAAAAAGTAATGTAACAACTAACTGAGTTAATTATTTGAATACCCAGTATATTCTGCGTATTCACATTTAATTATGAGAAAACTATTGACTCTATGAACAATTTTTTAAACAAAAGTTGTTTATTTTAAAAAGAAGAAATTTTTTGTGCTTAAATTTTTTTTTCTATTTCTTACGGTTTCAAAGATGTATACCCCCCCTTCTAGTGAGGGATACACGTTCCGATTTTGCCCATTAACATAATCTTTTCGTCCTTGAGTTATCGGGTTCACAGACAGACGGACAGACGGATGGACATGTGGAAATGGCCGAATTAGACCCTTTCATGAATACCTATACCAAACATTTATGTCAAAAATTAATATTTTCAAGCATTACAAAGTAAAAACTTAACTTAATAGTAAAAATAATAATAAAATGCAATAAGTAAAAATCATAAATAACAAAAAAAATTTAATTAATGATTAAAATAACTTTATTAATAACTGAATATATTTAAATTAGTTTTTAACATGGTACTGTCAGTCACGGTACTGACATTTTATTTTTAAATAGTTACTGTAATTTTTTGGTTATGAATTTGATAATGTCCAATTAAAATATAATTTAGGTTAGTATTAAGTACAAAAATTTATCATTTAGGTCCAAAAAGTTCAATACTTAATTTAGTTTAATAACATCACGGTACAGACAAATAAGTTTATGACATGTCTTTTTTAAAACTTAGTTTTAAGTTGATCGTAACTTCTCATCCGTGTGATGTTAATATTTCACAGTAGTTTCATTAATCTCATAATAACTTAAATTCAACGTTTTGGTTAAATCTAGAGATAAATGTTATTAAGGAGTAATTCAATGTTTGATTGATTGATTGATTGATATCGGGGTAAAAATTATTGCACTTCGACCCTAAGGTCCATTGTGCTCCCCCTCCTAACTCAGTCTGACGAGACTCGCTTCTCCCATATGTTGGCAATAGCCTGGAGCTTGCTTATCAGGTCCTCCTGAAGGTTCATATATTCGGGGTGAGATGCACCGAATATCCTGTATCTGCTGTAACCCAGAGGTTCGCAGTCAAAGATTATGTGGCTGGATGTTTCTTCCTCCTCGCCACACAATATGCACACAATGGAGCCGTTATGGAGTCCTATTGTGTGCAGATGCTTCCGCATGGGATAATGCCCAGTAATGAACCCGGGAACCCTCCGCAGCTGCATCAGGTTCAGCCTCAGTGCATCGAGAGATACCCTCTTTGTTGCACTCTGAAGCAGTACCTTCCCGAGCTCTTGCCGCGGTACTTTTTCCCAGTGATCACGGTGTTTAGCATTTGACCACTCGTTGATCACTTGTTTACATGCAGTCTTTGGAATTCCTAAAATAGGGTCTGGGCCTATGAAAGGCATTCCGACTCCCTTCTTTGCTAAGGTATCCGCTTTTTCGTTTCCTTCGAAACCACTGTGACCCGGCACCCAGATCAATTTCCAGACAATCCTTGACAATTCCTCCAGACAATCCTTGACTACCCTTGAGGTGACCTCAGTTCCAGACAAGGCTTTTAAAGCAGCTTGACTGTCCGACAGAATACATACGTTCTGGTTTATGTAGCCGCTACGTAGGTTCTCACGGACGCAAGCCAGTATGGCGTAGACTTCTGCTTTGAAGACCGTAGCATATTTCCCCAAGTTGAGGCTTATGTTTGCTTTTGGTCTCTCACCGTAGATTCCCGCCCCGGTCCCTTCTTCAGTTTTGGATCCGTCTGTATACCAGACGATTCCTTTCCTGAGGTAGGATGGTTCTCCTTCCGACCACATGGCCCTATCACATACTACAGTGAAAGGTTTTGAGAAGGAGTATGTCTTGGGAAGTATATCTGTGTCCCTTTCAAAGACGGGGTCTGAGATAATTGATGTTCCCACGATACTTGCATGTCCAACCTGATTTTTATTAATCCAGTTGTTATTGCAAGACAATCTATAGGCGCTGGATCTCGCTTTAGCTGTTACTACAATGCTTAGCGGAGGCAGCCCCAGTATGACTTCCATGGCAGCTGTAGGTGTACTGCCCATGGATCCAGTGATGCACAAGCAGGCCAGTCTCTGGATCCTGGACAGCTTTATGCACGCAGTAATCTGCTTAACTATTGGCCACCACACTAAAGCAGCATAGGTTATAATGGGCCTGACTACTGTTGTGTAGAGCCAGTGGATCATTTTGGGTTTTAGACCCCAGACTTTTCCACATGCTCTCTTGCAAAGCCTGAGAGAAGATTTGCTCTTATTTGTTATATATTCCAGATGAGGGTTCCATGTTAGTTTGGAGTCCAGCATTAATCCCAAGAATTTGGCTTCCCTTGTGATCTGTAATCTTTCACCGAAGAGGATTGGTGGTTTTATGTTATCCACCTTCCTTTTACGTGTGAATGGAATTAGTGCGGTCTTACCAGGGTTAATTTTCAATCCCTGATTGATACACCATTCCTGCGCGATTCTAAGAGCGTTTGGCATAAGCTCCGAGATTGTGCCTTCACAGGGTCCCTGGATTGCAATTACAATGTCGTCCGCGTAACCCTGTGTGTAGTATCCATTTTGGTTGAGGTTTGTCAGTAAGCTGTTCACTGTCAGGCTCCACAGGAGTGGGGATAAGACACCACCCTGTGGACATCCCTTTGTGGCTCTCACAGTGACAGACTCTTCAAAAAGAGAAGTTTTTATTCTTCTTCCTATCAGCATAGATTTTATCCACCTGCAAAAGGTGTCTTCAGCTCCGTGCCGACCTGCAGAATCAACCATGGAATTGTGAGAAGCATTGTCAAATGCCCCCTCTATGTCAAGAAAAACGCACAAGGTGGTTTGTTTCCTTGCGAATCCCTCCTCAATCCTGTATATTAGGTTGTGGAGGGCTGATTAACAGGATTTCCCCACCTGATACGCGTGTTGGTTGGCATGAAGCGGATTTCTTGACAATGCCCCCTGAGTCAAATGAAATCCTATTAGTCGTTCCATGGTTTTCAGTAGAAACGATGACAGACTAATTGGTCTGAAGTCCTTTCCCGTGGAGTAATTAAGCCTCCCCGGTTTTGGCAAAAAGGTCACTCTTACTGGCTTCCATACGGTTGGGATATAACCCGTAGCCAGGCTTGCCCTGAATATATGACCAAGCAGAGTTAAAAGATGCTCTGCTCCTTTTTGTAAAAGAGCTGGGTATATCCCATCTGGTCCCGGTGCTTTGTAGGGGTCGAATGAGTTTATTGCCCATTCGATTTTTGAGCGGTTAATGGCAATCGCCGCTCTTCTCCAGTCCTCGCCAGTCGGCGGGAGACACTGGTTAAAATGCTCTTGAGAAGTGTTTTCATCGTCCACTGTCACCGAATCCGGGAAATGAATCCGGAGCAGTGTCTCGAGTGTATCCTTCGCGGAGCTAGTATACTCACCATTGGGTTTACGAAGTGAGCCGATGGTGTCAGCGGGTTTTTTCACCAGGACACGATGGAGCCTTGCTCCCTCAGATGTGTTTTCAACATCATGACAGAGCTTTCTCCATGAGTCCACTTTGGCTTTCTTCAGAGACCTTTTGTATTCGGTAAGGGCTTCATGGTAATTATCCCAGTTCCCCAACCTCCTTGCTCTGTTAAATAGCTGGCGAACCCTTCGCCTCTGACTCCTTAGGCCCTCATTCCACCAACAAGTCGACCTGCTGATGTCTTTTGAGACCTCCGGGCAGTTTTCTTGGAAAGAGTTAATTATTGCATGCTGAATCTCAGTTGCAGTAAGCTCAATGTCCAATACTGTTTTAACTTTCTTCGGAATTGCGGCGAGTTTGAACTTTAGTGTCGAATTATATTCGTCCCAAGGTTCTTGGATCAGAGCTATGGAGATTCCCCTTTTCAGCACATTTTTACAGAAGACAGCGGAGGCCGCCTTACTGTACTGGAGGTTTATCTGAAGCATCCGAAGATCAGACATTCTTTTTCCTCTTTGAAGTATTCAGTGGTCTAAGGTTGACTTGACCAAACCCGAGGTATAATTTAAACCCTCGGTCCTGAATCACCCGCAGATCCGCTGCATCCACTTCCAGTACGATGGTATGTCCTGCATTGGTCCTCGTGCTGTTGATACTTCGCCATTCCTGAGTGTGCAGGTTTGTATTCTGCACTCCAAGAGCTTTGATCACTTTGCCCGTTTCAACGGTGTTATAGATCTGGGGAGTATACAGCAGAACCTTTGATGTGTTCATCATGGCTCTTGCATCCCCGACCACAAGTTCCGCTCCGTCCCATGGTCTGATATTCGGGACGTTCTCCATGAGCCAGTTTATAGCTGTTGATCCTATGCACCGCACAACGAGGGCCCCCCTGTCCAGGTGGCAACCCCGATATTGTGGGCCCTCTACGAGCTCTTGGCTAATAAGGGTTTGTAGCATCGAGAGTTGAACCTCTTCGGATTGTTCCTGAGTCATTTTGACCTCAGGATACCCCCGCGATGCAATGCATATCTTTGTTGTTGCGGCGGTTTCAGCAAAGGTATTAGTAGCACTTGCCTGTTCCCTCTTTCTTCGTTTTTTCGAGATCTGTTTCGGGCTTGGAGTCCCATCTTCAGATCTCAGTCTCTTTTCCTGTGGGTTTTTCGAGGGTTGATTCCCTGAGTCAGACCCTACAGGTATCACTGTTTCTGACAAAACCAGGGCTGTGGGGTTTTTTGTCCGGATTTTCCTCTTTATCGGAGGAATCGGTTTCTCCTCAGCTCTTGCTTTCTTTTCAAATGCCTTTCTCAGGGCTGCACCCGAGAGATTTTTCATTTCCACCTTCAGGAAAGGATTCTGGACTTTATCGTCCATATTTTCTGCTGGGCTGGATGCACCTGCAGTTTTTTGTGTCTCGGCGAGGTTTGCTTGTACAGCCTCGGTTGATTCACTTTTTGAGGGGATTTGAGCCCCAGACTTATTATTTCCTTTATTGTGTTTATCCATTTTGTTCCCACGATAAAAATCGGGCCATGTACTACCCCTTAGGCCACTTGATGGGGAGGGCATTGATACAGTGGAGTTCGCCAGTTGCTCCAAGGGGATTGTTTATGACAGCATTTAACCCTGCTGCCCTAGCCTACGGCTAGATCTCTTGGCACAATGCCTCGCACCGTAGCTTGGGTTTTTTTGCATGGTTTCTTGGTCGTGCTTCTCGAGGCTATCCTGTCCGGCGTGGGTATTCCTGCCAGTAACATAGTTACCGACGGCATAGCATAGCCCTTCGTCAATGCACTTAAGCCTCTCCACCAACTACAAAGTCCTACCATGCCCAGGAGAAGAATTCAATGTTACGCTTATACGATATTTATCGTATAACGACTTAATAATCAATCGTTGTATCTGCATGAGTTGTACGAGTAGCATGAGTTGCATTGTTATCGCATGAGTTGACTTCTGAGAAACAAGTCAGAAAAAGTTAGAATTCAAAAACCAAGGCGAATAGTCAGAATTTGGACACGGAACATGCAGTCATAATTTGGATACATATTTTAATTAAATAGTTGGGTATTTGGCAGCCGGCAACGCGTCACCTCGAGACTTTCATCGCGAGGTAAAGTTTCCTTTTCACACTTTTTCTTGTCTCCAATATTTAAATTATAAGATTGATTGTATTGATTCATATATTTCTTTGTTACGCAGTTGTACGTAAGTTTTACGTACAAACTTTATTTTTTAGTATTTTGGTTTAGTATAAAATACTATCATTTTAAAAAGAGTTTATCCTAGTATCATTGTTTTTTGTTTGAAATGATAATACAACTATTTTGTTGTTCTTAAATTCCTGTTATTGTATTGTGTAGCAAACAAAACTTATGTATCATTTTTATTTAGGATTTAACATGTTAACTTCAATACTGTTATTTTTACAATTATTATTTTATATGTTCGAATCTATTTGATTATTTGATAAATATATTTCAATATTTTTTTTTTCATTATTGTTTCATACCCATTAATAGGGGAGGGGGGCTTTACCTCTATGGATGGCTTAAAAGATAACACGAACGTACCTCATCTACTTTCTCTACCTTTTTTAAATATCAAAATATGGGTCCAGCAATTTATTTTTGGTTGGGGATTTTGGTTGAGCTTATCTACCTTCAAGTGACGGTTATTTTCCTTGAAATCACCTAAGCATTTTCCACATTATAAAGAATTCAATAACCGGAGTATAAAAATATATTTTTATTTTTGTATTAATTTCTTTAACCCTTTTGGGTACTAGTTATTTCTTTAACCCTTTTGTGTTATCCTTTTTTATATCAAAACTGATATATTAAAACAAAATATGTTAATTTATTTTAAGTTGAAGCATATAAATTAAGATTTAGTAGAAAAGCCATTTCAAGGACAAGCCTAGAAAATAACATGACACGGTACTGACATATGTGTAAGATATTCCAAGTTTTCTTTTGACTGCAACTTTTCAATTCTGAAAATTTATTTAATCTATACTTTATTTCTGTTTATTTTATATTTAATTAAAAGTTTTCTCGGCAATTTGCTGCAGATAGCAATTTTGAAGCATTTTTTTAATGACAAAGAAAATGAAAAACAAAAAATATTCAAAATGCTTTCGATGAATGCCCCAATTTTGGAAAACGTTTTCTTAACTGCCTGTTCCTGCCAAAACTTATCTTAAGCGAACCTTAACTAATAAATTTGCAATTTTGCAATATCTTTATTCGTGATTGTATTCAAATTTTTCTCAGCGACTCATATAGAGAAAAAAGAAGGAACAGTTGTTAATTAAAAAATTTTTAATGCTTATTATTAAAAAAAAATTCGTTACGCGGGAGCTGCGTCTACTTAGCGAATTTCCTTAGAATACATAAATCACTCTCTAGCGGCCATAATTTTAGTGTGATAAAAATGAAATATAATATCTAATATGACTTTAGTATTTACAAAAGTTAAATTTATTAATAGCCAAAATAAAACGGTATTACGATTATAGGTTATAGTTACTATGGAAACGACAATCAAAATTTTTTACAATAAAATATATTTTATGTATTCGTGTGAAACAAACACAAAATATTAAATATCTCTCTTAATATTAGAATAATCGAAAAATGTATAAGGAGTAAAGTTGTAGAAAATCAAGTTTGGTACAATTCATTACGTGATGATTTTTCTCAAACTCTAATGTGAACAGAGATATTTAGAATTTTAACTTTCAATCTTTAATTAGGATGTTTAATGAAAATTTTTTTTCACTTCAATTGAAGCATGTTTACTTTTCATATCAAGGTAAAATTACTTTCTAAATAACTTTAAAAATAAGCGAGATATGAATGATTGAAATTCCCGATTAGACAAAGAGGGTGATAGCCCTCTTAATAGACATTGTGACGTCATAATGTACTATCACCATTTAAAATACACGTAAAACTCCGTTTTGCAAGAAAGAGACAGATAATAATCTTTAAAAGCTTATAGATTCCTTGTTATTTGTCGGCTTTCAATTTAGTTTTTAAATATTATTACAGTATTAACAATATTTTCATATTCTGAAAATAAATATGAAATATTTGGTATCATTCAACTACCCAATTGTAAATATTTCTGTAAATGTTAGTATAACAGAAAACTGAAAAGAAACAAAATTACAGTAAAACTTAGTACCTACATCTAAACTCCTGATAAATTTTTTGATTTTTTCAAATATTAAGGGAGATAGTCAAATTTTGATTTTACCCATTTACGCACTTGACCTTTAGAATACCAAAAGCGCCTCAAATACCAAATTTCATTCCAATCGGAACAAAACTGTGACCGCTAGAGAGTCCACAGACATTTAAAAAAAATAATTTAAAAAGCTTTCATTTGTACACCTTTATTAAAAAGTTCGAATTTCAATCCTCATGTCCGTATTTGGGTAACAGCATATAACTATTCCAAATTTTTATCATTTACGAGAAATAGTCTTTGAGAAAAGCGTCTGTGGCTAACACACCAACAGGCGGTATGTGAGTTGATTTTATATTTAGGTGCTCTATTTTGCCATTTTAGTACGGAACACTCAAAATTACAATTTAACAACAACATGCAACGTTCGAAAATTAACATCTGTGAAATTTAATTTGTCAAAGTACCCAAATAACTACGTAGTTTAGAATTTAGCTTTCCTTAATTAAGTACTAATTAGGTGCTCTAACAATTTATTAAAATATATCAAAATGAAAAATTTTTACCTATTAATTCAACCAGTTAAACATTAGTACTACGTGTAATCCCACAGTTTTAATCAACATTCGGCGTTTTAATATCTATACAATTAGAGCAGCTAATATTTTAATAAGACTTTACTCGTAAATAACTCATAAAAAATGTGTTTAGTCCATGATCTTTTTTTTAACCTAACCGAACTGAAAAGATATAATAATCATTACAAGTATTCATAAGAGCTGAAGGGAAATTAACATTATGTCAAAAAAATATATTATTTCACCTTTATGGTTGATTAAAAGCCATCTTTTGAATATATGGGTTTTTGATATTGATGACAGTTTTTTTATATGTCAAAATAAAGTTTTACTGCTACTCGTATGGACCTTCAGGTTCAAATATTTTCCACGGGAATCGTATCTGTCTGTAACTTAAGAAGGAACTATGCCACATCAAAAATTTACCAGACAGCAATTGAAATATTAGAGATTTCTCCGTGAAACAGACTGAATAACCTAAACCGGTCAATGATAAAGAGAGCCTTTTTTACCCTCTTGCAATTTATCATTGACCGGTACAGGGTATTCAGTCTATTTCACGGAGAAATCTCTAATATTTCACCCTGTGAATAACATAACTTTTCATATTATTTATTGTAATTTTTAGCGAATTTCCTCCAAAGGAAATGCAGCTATTGTTTGTGCACCAATGTTGCACCTATTTCGCAAAAATTTCTTCAAATGTCCATCGATCCTACCTATTAGATGTTAAAAATCACTATCGCTAAAATTTGTATGTATATATTGTTGTATTGAAAATTATTGAGAATAATTTTTCTGGATCCAACACATGTTCTAATTTTATTACGAAAAATATTTAAGAAAAAATATTTTTCTCCTTGAAAAAAGGATTTTGCAAAAAGTGCAAAAAGAAAGAAAATAATGTAGTTTCGATTTATTTTTTTTCTTTAAACAAAGTTTTTTTTTAAGTCGAAAATTAAAAAGAAAATAACTGCTTTTGATTAAAAGTTTTTCTTTTTTTTTTAATAAAAAATTTTAAAAAATTATCAGATATAATTTAATTTAAAAATCAAAAGTATAAAACAAAGTTGAATGTTTTTTTTATAACATACATACGTAAATAATTCAAAAAAAAAGCTTGTTATTTTGTTGTTATGAATAATCATTGTATCGTAAAATTTGTGTATAATTTTGAATTCACACTGGTCGTGTGCATTAAGTGGACAGTTAAATATCCAACAAGATGAGTGTCATTCAAATTTTTAATTAATTTTATAAATAATCTGAACCTCCGAATGTGCCCATGGTTGTTGATGAACTGAATTGTTCGAGAAACCTCCATTAAAAAATATATTTTCAAAGAAATATTTCTTCAAAACAACAACCATGTTCTCGAAAGACCCATGACGGATATATAAAGTGGTGATCAGTACTAATCAAAATCAGTTTGAAATCGACTATTGTTTGATTTAGTTCAAAGTATACAATTGACTGTTGTTTGATCAGTTCAAAGTTTATAATTGACTGTTGTTCGATTAGTTTCAAAGTTAAAAATTAACATTTGTGGGATAAAGATTAAGTTTAAATTTGGCATTTGTACAAGTAGTTCAAAGTTTGAAAATTGACATTATGTTGAAAAGTTAAAAAAATTGTTGAAAAGAAATTGGATTCACAGTTTTTTTAAAAGCAAATAAAATCAGGTTTTTGTTTCGTAAAAATTTTGTTTAATTTATTTTTTTTTCTTTTAAAAAAACGTGCGTGTCGTTCCAATTGGAAAATATTTAGTCAAACTTTTGACTAATATATATATATATATATATATATATATATATATATATTTTTTGTCTAGTATCAGAATATGTTACAGATTCGGGCAGCGCTCCTTTGAGGAATAAAGAGAGCCAAGATACCGCGACAAGTGGCAACCGTGACAGGACTGGATGGAACGCACAGAAGGAACAAACACCCACAATGAATTTTGACCCAGAAAAGCCAATGGCATTAACAATGGAGATCATGTTTGCGACAATAATGTCCAACTTTAAAAACCTGGATGAAAGAATAACAAACTTGAAGAGAGGATGAGCAACCAACTTCAAGTTTCTGACGAACGAATGAATAATGGACTTCAAGAATCTGAAGAGAGAGTGGGCAACCAACTAGAAGAACGAATCGTAAATCGACTTCAGGAATCGGAAGAAAGAGTGGGCAAACAGAAACTAAATATAATGCAACAAGTCCAACAAGAGCTGAAAGAGGACTTGTCGGAGCGAATGGAGAGTCTGAGAGAAGTGTGCATACGACGTATTGACCAAATCACTACCGATGTCGAGGCTGTGAAGACATCACGAACATTAAAGCCGATGTCGCTGAGACCCGCACACAAATGAAAAACATAAAGAGCAACTTATCCATACGGCTTGATGGCATGGAAACGACGATGCAAGACCAATACAAAAAATTCCTGGACAACATCACACGGATCGAACAACGTCAAATACAACAACTTCGTGAACTGCGTATAGATCCTGAAAAGTTGAAGACAGTCCACCGAATTCGCTCCACCACATTAGATACAACGACGCTTCTGTCAATTATGCCGGAGTTCAGTGGTAGATCGGCTGAAGACACAGTTGTGTTCTTGAACAGAGCGACGGCATTACTACGACAAAACAAACGCATCTGCTCGTAGAGAGTTGGATTGAGATGGTTACAAAGAATTTAACAGGACCACCTTCGATGAATGAAAGTGGCAGTTGAAAAGCTTCTTCAACAGTGTCAGAAGAATTGCAAAAGCCGAACTGGAGTTGATGACCGTTTCCTAACCCACAGGAATACAGACAGAGGCATTCGTAAATATGAAGGTGCAGCTGTTCAGAAGAGTACACGCTGACATGAATATTGATGACGTGGTGCCCATAATATTGAATTTATTACGCGACAACATACGTCCATTGGTAATAATTTCAAATCCACGATCGGTGGACGAGTTACGCACCACGGTTCGAACACTGTACGAACAGCCAGGATCAATGACGGGCGAAATTGGTTCTGGAGAAAACATTAACCTACACAAAACCACACAACATTGACGTGAGCACCAACAATTTCCTGTTCATTGAACAAAAATGGAGACCAAGAACTCACACCAGAATGGGCCAATTGTGGAATTTGATGTGCGTGGAAGATCAATATTGGCACTTATATTATATTTAAAATATTTTGCCCCTATTCCTAGAACATTTGTTTGTATTTTATAAATACGTATTTCGACTACAATGTAGTCATCATCAGTATGAATTAGCTAATCTTAACTATCTTTGGGAAATGGATTCAGAGATATGTTGCTTGTTGCTAATTTGGTGCGTATCTCACAATGATATTAAAAAAGTTATGTCCTTTTATACGATTTGACGGAGGGTATAATCTTGAGGATTATTTGAGTTGCCTGACCACTGGATTAGGCGTGTGGGAAGCCCCACCTATTTATTGGCGGTATTCTTTGGTGACTATGCGGCGTTTGTTTTGTTACTAAAGTGAGTGTACCTACGTTAACCTTGACATTCAGGTATTGGATTTTTATTTTTGAAAATGGTTTAATTTTATTAAATCAGAATTTGGAATTGGGCGATTGTCTAAATTCATTATCTGATTTCTCAATTTGTATATGTAGATGCTTTCGTATGCATCTAATTCTGTGGGATTTTGTACCGATTTAAGTAGTTTTAGATTCGACTTATAAATTTTGTGGTTGTTCTCAATAACGTGCGCCGCTATACACGATTTTTCGGATCTCCCAAATTTCACATGAGCCAGATGTTCTTTGATTCGAATACCGATTTTACGACGACTTTGACCAACATCAATTTTCGAACAGTTTTGACAATTGACACCATATATGCCCGATTGTTTTTCATTACTAATTTTATCCTTAGGGGTGCCCAGTAAGTGTTTGATTTTATTTTTACTAACAAGCGCTGTTTTTAAGTTGTGGTCCCTTAATTCTCTAGTGATTTTATTTGTGCATGGGCGGAAGTATGTTAGTTTCACCATTTAATTTGTTCCACGTTGCCAATTCCTGGTGTTAGTGCAGTGGAATTATTTCGTGCAATTTTAAATTTAGTTCTGCGGACCAAATTATTTATTATGTTAGAGTCGAAGCCATTAAAGATTGCAACTTGTTTAATGTGGTTTATTTCTCTAAAGTAATTTTTCTTGGACAATGGGACTTTCAGTAGCCTGTTTACCAAAAAATTGAAAACAGCCATTTTGTGTTGAGTTGGGCCTGTTCGAATCGGCTGTAATGTATCGTTCAGTGTGTGTAGGTTTTCTGTAGATATCGAATTCTAATTTATTAGTGTCGTTATTTTTCATAATTTTTATATCTAAAAACGGAATCGAGCCTCCTTGTTCTATTTCGGTTGTAAATTCTATCGATGGGTACATTTTATTTAAGTTCTCTAAAAATGTTTGGGGATTTTCTTTGTTCGTATCAAAAATAGTAAAGATATCATCGACGTATCTGTACCATACACTTGGAAAATAATTGAAATATTTTTTGGCTTTTTCTTCAAGATCTGTCATGAAGATATTACTTAGGAACGGAGACAATGGATTACCCATTCTTGTTCCAAAATTGCTTGTAGTATTTACCTTCGAAAGTAAATACATTTTGTCTCATGCAAAGCCGTGTTAGTTTCAGATATTCACTTATTTCATCTGCGGGTATTCCTTTATTTGTTAGCCATTTTTCTAGTATTTTTATTGCGTCTGGTATTGGGACGCTTGGGTATAATGCTTTTACATCGAAAGACATTAAAAGTGAATCTGGTTGTAAATTAATATCTTTGATTTTTTCGATTAATTCGATACTATTCTTGACTGAAAATGAATTGAATTGATTTAGTGATTGAAATTGGGTTACTAGCCTTTTTGAAATTTTGTAGGTTGGAGAATTTATGCCTGACACTATTGGTCGCATTGATCCATCTTTTTTGTGAATTTTTGGTAGGCAATATAGTCGCGGTATTGTGGGATGTGAACATTGTAATTGAAATTTCAGTTGTTTTGAAATTATCTGTGGGCATGAGTTGATGGTATATTTTACGTCATTTATAAATGTAGACGTTGGATCAGTTCTTTGGATTCGACATGAACCTTCGTCGAGCATTTTGTTGACTTTATCCGAGTAATCTTGTTTACTCATTATTACAATTGCGTTGCCTTTGTCCGCTTTTAGATAGTGTACCTGTCTTTGTTTTAGTGATTTGACAGTTTTTGTGTTATTGTCGCGCTTATTGCCATTCTTATTATTCTTTATTATTTTTGTGCAATTCTTTCTAATTTGGGTTTTTGTTGCTTCGTCTTTCCATTTTATACCTGTTTCGATATCTGCTACTAGACTTTCGGACGGACATTGTTTTTGTTGAATTGCGAAATTTAGGCCTTTATTTAATAATTTGGTCTCAGATTCTGTGAACTTTTCATTTGTTAGATTATAAACTAACTGTTGTTTGTCAAGTTTACAAGTTAGTTTATTCGTGTTTGAGCTACGTTTGAGAACCAAGAACATTTTATGAAGTTTTGTAGTTTTTTCTTTTTGTTTATGCTTAGTGACAATTTGAATTTGCCTATACCAAATGAGCCCTTTTTGGTATTCTTGATCATTCAGATTTTTCGTGATCTTTAGGTGTAAATTGTATGTTTCCAATTCAAATTGTCTCAAGTATCGGAGTTTGAGGCTGCGAAGCAAAGGGAATCCAGGTCAACACGTGTACGTACCTAAACTACAGATGACACCACTCAGGAGGAGATAATGAGAAAAATGTTCCAAGAATTCGTCGGGAGCCAAAAGGGTCCACGAGGGCCAATTCGTTGTTGGAACTGTGGGAAACTTGGCCAAATCCGAAGATGGTGCAAGGAAAAATTTAAAGAAGCATCAGCACCGACTCCTTCGGAAAACTAAAAAGGGCCGACGCAAAGATGCAAACGTCGACCTGTAGCCAACAAGCTACATGGAAAATAGCACATGTGGCATCTTGTAAAACATTGGACAACAGCGTATATATAGATGGCTTGATTGATGGTAGACCGTATTCTTTTCTGTTGGATACAGGTGCTACTAAAACAATAGTTAGGTCAAACATCATCACCAATGGCCGGGTAGCTCCTAGTAAATGGAGATTGCGCACTGCAACAGGAGAGGCAGCCACTACTCATGGTGAAGTTAATGTCAACCTAACCATCGGAAGTAAAAGTTTTAAACACAAGGTGCTGGTAGCTGATATTGAGGACAGTTTAATGCTCGGGATGGACTTAATAAATGGTTCCAAATTAAATTTAAAAAATGGCACGTTGAATATGGGCGGTGAAGAAATTATGTTGCATCATAAAGGTGAAGCAAGCGCCCGCATAATTTTGACAGAGAACGTGATTATTCCTGAAAGAACCGAGATGATCGTGGAAGCTCGAACAGGGGGAGGTGCTCGTCAGGGAAGTATCATGTTGTTCAGATCCCGAGCTAACGAAGAGTTGGTCGGTAAGGGTATAGCAATTGGAAAAACGATGTCATAAATACGGAGGACTGTGCCCGTGAGAGTGATGAATCTCAACCATCACTCTGTGGCTCTTAAAAAAGGAATCATTTTAGGCGAATGTGAGCCAATTTCATCGATAGTAAAAGCTGACCAATATGTTACTGGCAAGAATGTTGGTGGGATGTCAAAAGAATTGGCCAATCTAGTTAAGGAATCATCCAGACATCTTAACGACCAAAAAGTCGAGTCCCTCAAACAACTGCTTCGCGGGTACCAAGACACCTTTGATGTTGGCAATGGATTAAGGGGCAAGACTGATATTGTGAAGCATGAAATTGACACTGGCGACACACGACCTATCCGACAAGCAGCACGACGGTTACCAGTAGCAAAGAGGGAAGAAGCCGACAAAATTATTAATGATATGCAAAAGGAGGGCATTATAGAACCATCTAGCAGTCCGTGCTCTTCTCCAGTGGTGCTGGTGAAGAAAAAGGACGGTTCAACAAGATTCTGCGTCGATTATCGTCAATTAAATAATATCACTAAAAAGGACAGCTACCCTCTGCCCAGGATTGACGATACCCTAGACACTCTTGTTGGATCACAGTATTTTTCAACATTGGATCTAAAGAGTGGTTATTGGCAGGTCGAAATGGCACCAAAGGATCGAGAAAAAACCGCATTCACAGTTGGTTCTGGATTTTGGTCAATTACAGCCATGCCATTCGGAGTCTGCAAAGCGACGTTTGAACGACTAATGGAGACCGTGCTGACAGGACTTTCCTGGAAAACATGCCTACTGTACCTGGACGATATAATTGTCGTGGGAAAATCATTTGAAGACCACTTAACGAATCTGACAGAACTGTTTCAACGATTGAGTAAAGCTGGTCTTAAACTGAACCCGAAGAAATGTCATCTTCTTCAGAGACAAGTGCAGTATCTAGGCCATATTGTTTCTCCTGAAGGAGTCTCTGTTGATAGTGGAAAAATAAAATCAATAGAGGAGTGGCCAAGACCACGAAACGAGCATGAATTGCGAAGCTTTTTCGGACTAAGCACTTACTATCGGCAATTTGTTACTGGTTTTGCTAACCTCGCGAAACCATTAACTCGTTTAACTGAAAATGATAGAAAGTACCTATGGGATGAAGATTGTCAAAGAGCATTTCAAGCTCTGAAATATGCGTTGTGTTCTGCGCCTGTTCTGAGTTATCCCTTGTCCAACGAATTGTTTATCTTGGACAAAGACGCAAGTAATGTCGGGATTGGTGGAGTGTCGTCCCAGGTCCAGAATGGACAGGAAAGGGTCATATCTTACTTCAGTAAAACATTGTCCAAGCCAGAAAGAAATTATTGTGTGACTCGACGTGAACTTCTGGCTGTGGTTAAATCCATAGAGCATTTCTATAAATACCTCTACGGCAGAAACTTTTTATTGAGAACGGATCACGCAGCCCTGAAATGGCTTCTACAATTCAAGAATCCAGAAGGACAAGTAGCCAGGTGGATAAAGAGACTACAGGAATTCGATTTTACTATCCAACATCGACCAGGAACCATGCATCGTAATGCTGACGCCTTGTCTAGGAGACCATGCACAGAGGATTGTAGGCATTGCAGTAAAACAGAAGAACGGGAAGCCGACTCAGATGTGAAGATGGTAACGGCATGGAAGACAAACGCCAATGAGTCCTCAGTTTGTAGAACAACGGCAATTGATGAGAGATGGCTGCCTAAGGAACTCCAGAAGGACCAGGAAGCAGATCCAGATTTAAGGATGGTAATTGCATGGAAGACAAGCGCCGATAGACCATCCTGGGAAACAGTTTCTCCACATTCCGTGAATGTGAAAGCTTATTGGGCTCAATGGAACTCCTTGGCATTGGATGATGGCATGCTGGTCCGCGTGGTTGAGGATGTGAACGGGGACGCAAGGAAGAGACAAGTTATTGTTCCTCAAAAGCGAGTAGCCGAAGTTCTGAACGAGATTCATGGCGGGACCAGTGGAGGACATTTGGGAGTCAATAAAACTCTAGCCAAAGCACGGGAACGGTTCTATTGGGTACACTACAAATCTGATGTTCAAGATTCGTGTCGTAAATGCACTGTGTGTGCAGCGAGCAATGAACCCCAGAAACGTCCTAAGTATCCCATGCGCCAATACAACGTCGGAAATCCATTTGAAAGGATTGCTGTTGATGTTGCTGGACCTTTTCCAGAATCTGACTCAGGAAATAAATACATCGTGGTTGTCATGGATTATTTTAGTAAATGGGAGAAGCGTATGCAGTGAAGAATCAGGAGGCTAGAACCATTGCTGATGTTCTAGTAAAGGAATGGATTTGTCGATTCGGAGTGCCCATGGAACTCCATTCAGATCAAGGCAGGAACTTTGAGTCGGAATTATTCCAGAACGTTTGTACGACCTTGAATATCCACAAGACAAGAACAACAGCTTTGCATCCTCAATCGGATGGAATGGTGGAACGAATGAACCGAACCATCAACCGACACTTAGCCAAAGTGGTTTCAGATCATCAACGAGACTGGGATACGTTTTTACACTTGTTCCTGTTCGCTTATCGCTCGTCGGTTCATGAAAGTACTGGTCAAACACCAGCTTGTATCATCATGGGAAGAGTACTTCGTTTACCCTGTGATCTCATGTTTGGTCGTCCATCAGGAGACAACGAAGCCGGAGAAGACTATGTCAGTACCCTTCGCAATCGTATGAGTGATGTCCACGAACGGGTACGCCACAACATCCAACAGTCTAGCGATCGAATGAAGGAGTACTACGACCTAAAGGCTGAGAAAGGTGGTTATCAACCTGGAGATTTGGTATGGCTCTACTACCCACAACGCCGACGAGGAGTCTCACCCAAGCTACAGAACAAATGGGAAGGACCATATGTGGTTAAGAAACGAATCAATGATGTCATTTATCGTTTGAAGAAGGGTCAAGGAAAACCACGTATAGTCCATTTCAATCGGTTGGCCCCTTACGAAGAAAATAAAGAAACCTTCCGAGTCGAAAGGACTAAGAAGGGGGCAGTGTAACGAATATTAACCTAGCAGTTGGCCACGTATTTTGGAACGAAACTAAGTTACCTGTGGAAGTGGAATTGAACAAATTATGTAATGTTTCTAGGACGACGAAATGTTGATATTGTTTTTATTATCAATACAAATTGAAATATATACCAGTATGTGAAAGACAAGCAAACGGTGAACATTATAAAAAATACTCTTGAAATTATAACTTTTGTAAATTATACACATAATATTTTAAATCGACAATAAATTATTAAAGTCAAAAAGAATTTACTTCATTCAATAAACGAACCGGGGCAAACCGATACAATATCATTGTGAGATACGCACCAAATTAGCAACAAGCAACATATCTCTGAATCCATATCCCAGAGATAGTTACGGTTAGCTAATTCATACTGATTATGACTGCATTGTAGTCGAAATACGTATTTATAAAACACAAACAAATGTTCTAGGAATAGGGGCAAAAATTTGAAATATAATTTCAAAAAAAACCTAGAGTTCTCTTTGATTACTTTAATAAACATTATTGGCACTAATAGATAGTCAGGCATCACACAATTTCGTAAGCGAAGAATTGGCAAGAAGTATTGGAAAATGGCGCCCTGTCAGAGATAGTACAGAGTTTGTTGCAACTCAAGTTTGCTACTATTCATCTCCTTATCATTTTTGCTCAAGCTCTAATGTGTACAGAGATATTAAGAAATTTAATTTTCAATCTTAAACCGTCATTATTTCTGTAAATATTAGTGTAACAGAAAAAATGATAAGAAACAAAATTCTAGTAATATTAAGGGACATATATTAAATTTTGTGTCAATCCCACCCTCTGAATAAATGTACTCATATTGAGCCAAACTAAATAATGGATGGAAATTTTTATTTAAATTATTCAAAGAACATAAAATAACATATTCGATATTCAAAATCTATTGCCTGTATGTGATCAAACTACCATGTAGAAAACACTTTTATTTTTTCCGATTTTTGCGGATATTGCGTTGGGAAATTTGAATTTTTTCGATCTACAAGTAGGTTTTGAGATATTTCGCGTCGAATGAAAACAATCGCGTTCTTATCAAATGTCTGGAAATGCCTTATACTTAGAAAGACACATAAATTTAATTTTTGATTTTGCATATGTTTCGTTGGGAAAGTATCAAAAATTCCGCGTCGAATGCAAAAAACCGCATGCTTCTAGCATTTCTGGAAGTGGAGAAACAAAGTTTTAAAAAATCGTGCACAAATCTCACAAGTGGTATGTGCTAACATTTTAGTATAAATATAAAATATATGGACCAATCATAAAACAGCAATATTTCCTATGTTTATTTTACCAAAACATAAATGCAAAAATTTTTCCATTTCCCGATATAAATTTCGTGGTTTGATAATTTTCCTTTCGGTTTGGTCACTCTATCTAACTGTATGGCTAATATCAACTTTTAAGGACTTATGGTTTAGG
Organism: Nineta flava; assembly: GCA_963920215.1. Lineage (NCBI taxonomy): Eukaryota > Metazoa > Arthropoda > Insecta > Neuroptera > Chrysopidae > Nineta > Nineta flava. The sequence goes on from OY986044.1 coordinate 22,247,836, forward strand.
CCCTGGAACTATGATTATGTTCCTAAAAATTGATCCCGCTATTTTCCGTTTTTTGAACGCGAATAACTGTTTAACCGTTTATTTCTTAACGGTGATTGAAAAAAAAGTGTCTTATAATTCCCCAAATAGCTTATATTCGAAAAATCAGCACTATTGCTCGTTTCGTTCAGAAGAAATATCGGGTTCAAATCTGCTCTGATATTTCGTGTAGTAATAGTACTGTAAGCGAAAAGGCAAAAAACCTCTTACACTCTTAAACTTATCGCACTACCGTGCTCTAGATTCGTATATTGTGTATTCATAACTTTTCGAAAGTAATATGTTTAAATAAAACATATTAAGAAGAACTATAAAACTTTTATTTTGAATTTGCACTTTAACGTTAAAAATTAATAGTTTATTACAACATTTGACATTTACTTATTAATAACAAACGAGAACTTAGACACTCATTAATATTATAGAATGCATAGTTTTTATTTCAATAAGCGGTAGTTTTAAAAATTAATAAACCGAATTATTTCATAAGATTTAAGAAAAAACCTTAATAGAAATCGGAGTGTGCGAATTTAGGATTCAGAACATTAGCCGTTTTATTTATGTCGCTACATTAGGTAAAAGAAAACCTTTATATTTAACGGCAATAGAAAAGAAGCATATTGCTATTGTTATTGTATTGATATTGAGAAAATATTGAGCTTACTCTTTCCTGAAATTGGTAAGAGTAAAAACGTATTTTAAAGAAACAAAAAATATGATATGAGAAAAAGTTTTGTAAATATTACGCAAACTATTTTATTGAGAGAAGAACATATTCGGCCATATCACGTCATTTGGTTTTAACTGTGTTTGATAGCAAAATATATATTTCACGACACTTTAATATTTTCTGGAAGTAATAGGAAATTACTATTTGCTTCATTTCTGAAAAACGCCCGTGGAAGCTACGCTAGAAGTAACAAACTAGAAATAATAAAAACTTCGCGTTTACCAACGCTTCGCGTTGACTTGCTTACGCTCCGCGTTAACTTCCTATTCGCGTCAACTAGTGCTCATGTTTACGAACGCTTCGCGTTTACTAAATAACTATCGCTTTGCAACTAACGCTTCGCGTTGACTACTCGACACTACACGTCACCTAACGCTTCCCATTGACTAACGCTTTTTCATTGACCAACGCATCACATTGACTTACTTACGCTTTGCGTTTACCAACGCTTCGCGTTGACTTGCTTGTGCTCCGCGTTAACTTCCTCTTCGCGTTAACTAGTGACTTGTGTTGACTGACGCTTCGCTTTGATTAACGAATGCTTCGCGTTCACTCACTTACGCTTCGCTTTATCTTATCGTTTCGTGTTGACTCATTTACACTTTGCGTTATCTTTACGCTTCCCGTTAACTAACGCTTCCGGTTTACTAACGCTTCGCTTATACTAAATAACTAAGGATTTCACACCAACGCTTTGTGCTGACTAATCACCACCTCACGTCGCCTAACGCTTCCCATTGACTACCGCTCCGCGTTGGGTGACTTACTGTTCGGTTTAGCTTACTTTCGCATTGGGTAACGCTTTACGTTTACCAATGCTTTGCGTTGATTTACTAACGCTGCGTGTTCACTCACTTACGCTTCGCTTTATTTAACGTTTCGTGTTGACTCAATTACACTTTCCGTTATGTTAACGCTTCGCGTTAACTAACGGTTTCGGTTTACTAACGCTTCGCGCTAACTAACTAACTTCGGTTAATATAAACGATTGTGAAACCTTTTAAACTTTCTGTAGGAATCGTACGTAAGTAATCGTAAATAAGTTAAATAGTTTGTCATTGATTCAATTGTATACATGTATAACAGTTGAATATTTGGGTTTGATTTCCAAGTCACAAGTTAAGCAAGGTTTATTGATACGCGTCAATGGTGCATTCTTCGACGAATTCTCATTGATAATAATAAGATAATGTTGTGAATATAAAATTATATTTAAGAAATGTTTAGAGTTTTTAATTGTAAAAATATCAATATAATTTTAACTTTTTTCTGAAGACAAGGTTATGGACTACTACGTCAAAAATGATGTTAATTTAAGGACGTTCATGCTTGAGGCTTGATAGTAGATAAAAATTTAATTAACAAAATTGCGTTGACGAACTAATTATTTAATAAAATTAAAACTGTTTTGTTAGGTTTATTTTTGCCACCATGTTTTTAAAACTGGCGACAGCGCACAGTAAAAAAATATACACATCCATTTACACATATACACTGAGAACGTCGTAACAAAACACAGTTTATTGTCAGATCTGTCAAATCAAGTCAAATTCAATCAATTTCTGATTTATATTTATTCATTTTTACAATAAATACTTTTAAAATATTTAGGACAAATAAAAAAAGGTTATAAATCGTTGTAAGATTATTGACATACGAGTAGTTTACGACTTTTTTTAAACCCTTTATATATTTTAATAAAGGTAGTACTCATTTGACTCAAATGTAGTGTATGAACGTCCTTAAAATTTAAAACCAACGAAATATTTTTAAAGGTAGCACAAACAAAATGATTAAATTTGTCATAACGTTTAGGAAGTGGATGGGGAAGAAAATTAGGTTGATAAGAAGAATTTCCACATAATACATTTCGATTTGATTGTGTTTTCGGTAAAAGATCTGTTATTTTCCATTATAACGAAAGCAAATATAATATTATTGCAATTTGCATTATTTTCCATTATAACGAAAGCAAATATAATATAATTGTGCATTTCATGATATATATATATATATATATATATATATATATATATATAAATGCACAATTGCACTAATATTATATTTGCTTTCGTTATAATGGAAAATAACAGATCTTTTACCGAAAACACAATCAAATCGAAATGTATTATGTGGAAATTCTTCTTACGGAAATATCACTTAATATTTTGAGTTTTTCATAAGATCACGTATAACATGAAGTAATTCTTCCTTATCAACCTAATTTTCTTCCCCATCCACTTCCTAAACGTTATGACAATTTTATATAAATATATATATATATATATATATATATATATATATATATATATATATATATATATATATATATATATATATATATATATATATGCTCTTATTAATATCTGTTATTAAATCATTGTGCGAAGGAATATGAAACACCTGAAAATTGTGTGTTTATAAAATTGTCAAATAGCTTGCAATTGAACACTTCATGAAACGGTTAAACTTTAATATACCAGGGCTTGAAGATAGATTATATTGGTTTTTCGTAAATAAAAATCCGTTTTGACTAAATATGAATTTATAGAAGTACCTAAATGCGTTTAACGTCGCGAAAAGATTTTTCATACTCAAACTAGGTGATTGCTAATCTTGTTTAAACCTCACGCAAATAATTTAAATGTGGATCAGCTAATCGTTAGAGAACAATAAATACAAAACGAAATAATTGAGGCGCGTATTGGTCCGGAAAAAACAAAAGTTCTTAAAGACCGAATATTCATCAAATATAGGAGCAGCTATTACAGCGATAAAATCTAGTATGTATCAAGTTTCCATCGCCGAAGAAATTACAAAGGATGGTTTGGATGAAACAGCCAAGAGACGGCTTCGTCAAAATTACTTAAACCGGAACAAAATCAATAAATCGAAATTTTTATCCTTACGTGAAATCTAATTTTCTTTTAAATGTGCCTGCAAACCGTCTAAAACTCACACGTACAATTTAAGAGGTACGTTTGTTTTATGATGTAATGCATCTCTTATATGTGTGAACAAATACTTTTTCTTACATGATTCCATTCTTTGGTTATTCTACGTAGAAACCATCGTGTATGTAATATTATAACGGATTTTTTCTGAGGACTTTTCATCAAGGTGTCAAAATTGAAGAGGGTTTTTAATCCCTGTCTAAGTTCCCTATCCGCTATCCAAAACTAATAAGCGAGTATGGCCGGGGCAAACTATATGAAAATCTATCATTTTTTCAGAACTATTTTCTCTAGCCCTGATATGTTCTAGTCGTTTTGCGTCGTGAAATTGGGCACTCCGTAATCGTTTCATGAAGTGCATAATTTTGAGGTGTTTCACCATTCTATGAAGAGAATAGACTATTCATTCTTATAATGAACTAATAACAAATTCCAGTAAAAAATTAAAAGGAATTTTTCTTCCTTTATCTTTTTTCATCATAAAATAATTAAAAGATGAATATAATCTCGTTATTTGGTCTATCTTATCGTATCGATTTATGTGAAATAAATTTTTTGCATCAAATATACATACATAAATGTATGAAGTATGAGAGAGATGATGGTGAGAGTTGCATAATGTGCTAGAAATTGGAAATAAATCTGAAAATTTTCGATACGTAATCGGATTTTCATATATACAAATACATAAATTTTATTTTGTAATATAAGTACAACCGTTTTCTAATATATATGGACTGCTATGTATGCATTGTGTCAAAAAAGTTTTTCTTCTATTTTATTTTCTGAAGCAACAAAACAAAGAAATTTTATTTCGCTCAATGGACAAAATTTGCCTTACAAACAATATAAACACATAAATATTAACATTATTGTTGTTTTTAAAGGTTTCCAACAAATCATTTTTTTGGGAAAAATTAACAATTCCAGATTTTATATTTTAAAAATTGAACTATTTTTTCATCAATACAATTATATATATATATTTTTTAATTGTAAAAATTTCAAATAATACTTTTTGACGTGAACACGTCTTTAAATTTGATTCTATAGTGGGAGTAATTCAGAAAACTGATGACAACAAAATCGGCGGACACAGTTTTTTGTTGCAGCTAGGACTGTGACGCATCGCGTGTGGTGGAGGGGGAATCGCCATAATTTTGAGGTCGTTTTGCTGCGTCACATAAATTCCTTTCAGTATAACTTTTGTCTTGGAGAAGCTAGGACGTTCGTTCGAGGTTTCAATCGTCAGCTATCTTCAAGATCTATTGATTTCGTATATAAAACATTAGTGTGAAATAGTTATAGTGAATACATTTGGTGTTAAATTATAAAATTTAAAAAAATAACACGATGTCGGCTTATTCTCGTCGAAAATACAAATCATAATATAGAGATCGTATACGGTTGGAAATGGTTTCTGCAGAGCAATCCAGTGATACTCCGTTACTTACACTTATTCACGTAAAACACACAGTCTTATCCACGATACAGCCACCTTTGTTCAGTTGCATTTAAGAACTTGAATCTCGCTATCCAAATTCAGTATTTACGCGTGGCACGTATGCATGGAATCCGTTACCCTGCAAAATTCTATAACATACCGTGAAATATCGCAAACGCGGTTTTACCATTTTAACGTTAAATATTCGCACAAATATAGCAATTAATTAGCGATTCTGACGTAAGAGCCAATTTTTTCATATCATTGACAGAATTACTTTTCTTGTCAAATATCAACATTATTATTCACATATGTATTATTTGTGTATAGTCACAATACAATACTTGTCAAATTCCTAAATGGAAAAAAGGAATACTGCCAATGATATTAAAAAACTTAGCTCTTCGGTCAGAGTCGTCTTGGGTGTAGCGGTAAGCACACTGGACTAGATATCCAGAGGGCCAAGGTTCGATTCCTGGTTTACGAGTTATTTTTTTTTCTCAATATTTAATGAAAACTATAAGTAGAACTAATAATATAGTAAACCAGGATTTCGTTTCAGTTTCTCGGATAGAAATGTATTTTGAAATACATAGTACATAATACATAAGAAAATAAATACATGTATAATGTAAAATATAATATCAAAATTTTTAAAGTATTGTATCTCGGTTATTCAGGCAGGGACAACGGTGATCACACACTTTTTTATCTGAATTAAATTAAAGGTTTTTAGTATGACAAATTGAAAGTTGAATGCATAATAGTGGAAATATCCTTTGAGTATCCTTTTTCTGTACGATATACTATTGGTATTTTTTCTATACTATAAAATTGATATTGCTTTTTGAAGTACAATAAAACAGTAAATTACGTACCAATTTCTGTAACCCTTGCTTACGGGCCTTGACCCGCAACATAACGATGCTATCTATCTCTGTTTAATGCCAAATTATTTTGCTCTATCCAAGCCAATCTAGTCTTGTTTGCATTGGTCTGCCTCTTTTCCTTGATCCCTATGGATTCTGGGCCTTTTGGTATATGAAGGTTTGCATGACTAAAATGCCGTTCGAAAAACCGAATTTACATAAGAATAAACTAAATCCTCAAGAGTAATTAAAACAGAAAAGATGATATTATTTATCTAAGTCTACTTAACTGATAACTCTGATGGATTGTGATATTTCGTCAAGTACACAGCTCTAGAGCCAAAATACACACTATATATGCCCTTTGATATATCGGTAACTGTATGTTGTTACTTCACTATCAACAAACTATTGTAAGATTATTTATTAGGCAAAATAAAGTTTGGTTTCAATTCTAAATCAGTATTTTAATTCATATTTTGTAGATTAAGTTTTCGCACTTCTTGGAACCTTCACATCTACACCAACATTGGGGTTGGGGCTGGGGTTCAACTAAACCATCTTGGGGCTGAAGAAAGTTTCCCAATCAGATCTGAAATCTATGCAATCAAACATTATGAAAGACGGATTTGTAACTGAAACCAAACTTTATTTTGCCTAATAAATAGTCTCGCAATAGTTTGGTGATGGTTACTGAAGTAACAACATATAGATACCGAAATAAGAAAGGGCATATTTAGTGTGTTCGCAAATGTATTTCAATATGAAAGTAAATTAATATTTAGTAACGAGTCTACTACATACCTCCCCCACCATTTAACAAAGAAAAGCCAGAGAAAAAGGTTGAATACAAAACATCCTTGTTCAAAGAAAAAAACTTTTTTATTGGTGACTAACCTCATATCTAAACATAAGAAGGAAAATAAATTGAAGATAATTTTATTTTATTTTTTACAAATATGAACAAAAAATAGAAACTTAAGAAAATTTAACATTGAATAAGGTACGCAGTTTTTAGGCGACCAATGGATACAGAGATAGATTTGTTTATCATGATCCTCTCGTACAAAAACCGTTTTTGAAAAATTTTTTGGTAAAACACATTTTTTATCATTCTGTCAATAGTATCATTCAATCAACTCTTGAGAGGGTTGTTAAACAGAAAGAATGTCCATTCAGCTGGCGCAGCAAACTCAGCAGAACACAGCTATACTTATTTCACAATCAGATGCTAATTAAATCCACTAATTAAAAATTAAATACTCTATGTTTTATAGAAAAAAACACATGTTCCGCTAGCTAAAGATTAACCTAGCAGAGCAATGGTTCAAAAATCAATGAAATATAGTTTATTTAATGTAAAATGAATAAAAAAATGGTTAAACAAACAGCCAATAGAAAATCAAGCGGACCTGACCAACTACAAGTGGAATACATAAAAGGTCTTGAAGAAATAGGGATAGAAATATTAACGGATATTACAAACGAAATGTTTAATGAAAGCAAAATACCTGATGAAATTATGGAATCAAGTTTTGTAACAATCCCAAAAAAAGCGAACGCAAGAAAGAAAATGTGAACAATACTGAACTCTGTGTCTAATACATCACACACTAAAAATAATGAGTCGCGTAATACTTAATCGAATAGAAAATAAAATCAAATACTGCCTTAGACGATAAACAGTTTGGCTTTAGTAAAGGAAAAGGAACAAGAAATGCAATATTTATTCGAAACATCATACAGCGATATCTTGCAGTAAACAAGGAAATTTATTTGTGTTTTATAGACTACAGTAAAGCGTTTGATAATGCCAACCATGTAGCTCTGATTGACGGCTAACTAAACTAGGAATCGACACCAAGGACATAAAATTCATTTCAAATTTATATTGGGGATCCCGGGTAAAATATAAAAATAATAAGTGAGAACTATTTTGCAAACAGAAAGGTACACGACAAGGCTGCGTTATGTCTCCCGGTATGTTTAATCTGTATAGCCAGACAATCTTCAAGTGAAGTTCTAGGTTTAAAAATTAACACAGATAAAACAGAGTGCCTTATTGTGACAAACAGTAAAACAAAGACAGACTTTCAGTTCACTATGTACAATAAATTAATAGAAAATATAGATCAAGCTAAATACCAAGATGTTATTTTAATAAAGGATGGGAAATGTGACATCGAAATCAAACACAGGATTAATCTCGCGAAACTAAACTTTAAAAAACTAAAGTCAATCTTTACCAACAAGAATATAAGCCTAAGAACCAAATCCAGAATATTAAAATGTTATGTTTGGTCAACAATGCTCTCTGGTGTTGAAAGCTGGCCAATTAGCAATGCGATATGGAAGAGAATAGAAGCAGCAGAAATGCGGTTTTGGCGTAAAATTCTTAAAATTTCCTGGAAAAGTAAAATAACAAATGTGAAAGTTCTACAGATTGCGCATACATCGCGACAACTAGTTAACAATACAAAAAAAAGTCAGCTTGATTTTTTAGTGTGGTTTTAACTGGATGCATGGAGGAAAGCAGAAAAAGGGTTCGCTGAACAAATAATTTTCTTCAAACAATTAGAAGTTTCATATTTAAAAACTATCATGAACTTGTACGCTTGGCATAGGACAGGAGTGGGTGGAAAGCCGTGGTAGTCAACGCCTGTTCTCAGACATGACACTCTCATCAGCATCATCATCGAAATGATTAAGATAATTAAACGCTAATTAAATGCACTAATAAAAAATTAAATGCTCTCTGTTTTAGGGGAAAAAGATCAAAGAATCAAAAATCGATGAATAATCATGCCATGGGCGTAAAATGATTCAGGTAATCAAATTCTAATGGAATGCACTAATTAACAATTAAATACTAAAAAACATATGGTTTTAACAAACGGCTAATAAATAAGTTATGATTATAATAATAATAATTTTATAAGGTTATAT